>LR812530.1:21616395-22216395 GCA_903798195.1 Danio kyathit | reverse complement strand
TATTTTAAACATACTAAAAGAAACTTTAAAAAAACCTGTCAAAGAAACTGTCATACCTTCTGGAAACAAACTCCTGAAGTGAAAAATCCAAAAAGCCTTTCCGTTTCTTCCTAAAATAATTAATGTTGCTGCGCCTCCAAATCTGTTCGAGCTTTTCAATTCCCATAAAAAAATAAAAAATAAAGATGTTTTATGGCTAAATTCACACAAATGTCCTGCAACAACGCTCTTAAGATCTTTTAGGTAAAAGATAAAAAAGAAACAGAAGAGGTCCCAAAACGGATCTCTGTAGAACACCAGAAACAGCATGAGTGGGCTTTGATTTAGACTGTTGGAGTTGGACAAACAAAGTACAAAGAATCCTGCACATTAACCTTACAAGACCCAAATATAGAAAAAAATTAGCCCAATTTTTTTGATCTCTCAAATATTGTTTTAGGAGGCCTCTGATGTAGGAATTAAGGATTTATTTATTATTATTTTTTTTTACATTATTTACATTTTGGTAAGTTTTTAGGGAAATGTTGTAATATTGCAACGTTGGGAATAGTTGTAAGCAGAATGTCTGTATTTGTACTCACTTTGTCTGAACAGGTATACAGAGCATTGAAGCATTCATTTGCAGGGTTATTCACTTACTTTGCCCATAGCTATATATCACAAGTAATATTACTCAACAATCATTTTTTTATGAATAAGCATTTATTAATAAAAAAATAATTGCAAAGACATATTTGGCCACATTCAGTGTGGTTTGAATGTGTTTACTTGCAGTGATAGTCCCTAACATCTGAAAAGCACAGGCGACATGTTTATATAATTTCAGTGCAGCCTTTGCAATTTGATACCGTATCTCATTCTCAGTATTATTACTGTATTATTTGTTTATTATTATTATCATCATAGTATTATATAAATATTTAATTATCCATTATTAGTGCTTTTCATGGCACTCAAGGACACCTTACATGATCAAAAGCCTGTGAGATCAGTGACAGTAAGTTAGTGAGGAAGCTGATCTTAAAGTGGGGGAAGGAGTATGTACATAATGAAGGTCTAAAAGGTAAGAAGGAACCAAATTTTTAAGTGCTTTATGAGTTTAAACTGAATCAATGGCTTCCAGCCAATGTAAATGTTGTAAAATAGGAGAGATTTGATCCCAAATGGAACTTTTAGTGATAACTCGGGCAGCAGCAGCATTTTGTACTACTGTAACTGTAATTTATGACATAGTTTGGAAGGTTGCCCATGGAATACAGCATTCCAATAGTCAATCTGTTTTGTTACAAGCGCACACACAAGAGTCGCAGTACTTTTGGATGAAAGGACAGGATGAATGTGCTATATAGCGCTGGTATAAAACATTGCAACATTTGTAACTTTATTGATATGAGCTTCCACGGACAAGGTTGGATCAATGATGACACCAAACGTATAATTAGATGTGATAAAGCAACAGAGCTTTAATCTAATGTCATGATTTACTTTACTATTGTGTTTTTTGAGCTATTGAGAAGAATTTCTATTTTATTAGTGTGAGTTTAACTAAAACAATTGAAAACCAAAAAAAAGGAGAAAATGCTGAAGACGGTTTAGAAGGCTGATAAAGTGTCATCAGCATAACAATGGAAATGAATCACAAATTTAATAAAATTTGTGCCAATAAGTAATAGACCCAAAATTGATCTCTGTGTACATGAGTGGGCTTTGATTTAGGCTGTTTGAGTTGGACAAACTGAGTACAATCTGTGAAACAGGAACAAATAATAATAATGAGCTGCTCATGTGAAAGCGAGTCTTGCACATCAAATTATATATATTTCATTACAATATAGTCTTTGCGATTTGATGTTATTTCAAATGTTATGCTTTGTTAGAATTATTAAAACAAAAGTTACCAACTAAAATTAAACTAAAATAAAAGTTGGTGTGGTTTACAGTGATTTGAAAACAGTTAAGGGGTATTATTAGACACAATGAGAAGTGTAGTGCCAAAAATTTAAATTTTATCACTATTTATTATCTTCAAGTTGTTCCAAATTATTTTATTGAACTGTAAACACGATATTTTGAAGAAATCTGAAAATCTATATCTGAAAAACAAATATAATGGAAGTCAGTAGTTACTGGTTTCCAACTTTCTTTACAATATTTTCTTTTGTGTTCAGCAGAAGAAAGACAAATAGATAAAAAAAAAGAAAGAATGAAAAAGTAAAGATAGAATTTTCAGTTGTGGGTGAACTATTTCTCAAACACGTTCCTGGAGGTCCACCAGCTCTGCACGTTTTCCATGTCTCCTTAACCAAACACACCTGATTCAGATCATCAGCTCATTATTAGAGATTGAAAGACCTGTAATGGGTGTGACAGACAAACCAAAACATGCATTGTTGGTGGTCCTCCAGGAATGTGGTTGACAAACACTGCCTTTAACTGTTCTAAATTCACTGTTAACCAGGGCTTCACTGAGCTTATTGCGTTTGTAAACAGCCATTTCATATACTGTATGTAGCAGTTTCAGAAACTACAGCTTAACACCTAACCAGTTTCTTTGGCTGAGTACTGATAGCAGAATGGCTTTCAAGTAACATTTGCATGTTTGTATGTATGTTACAATCTGTATGTTTGTCATTTGCAATAGCAGAATACTTTCCCAACTAATCTTAAGGAACCAAGAACCAGATATGTTTTATAAATTAAATTAAATTTTAGGACCTGTGCACACAAGTTTACAGTGCATCTGTGTATTTGTGGAAACTAATTGGTTTGTTTATTTATTTATTTTTTTAATTAGTAGAATGTCATTTTATTTTATTTTACAGCATCGTGTTTGTGACTAATGATGAGAGACACAGATGTCTCTCATTTTCTCTCAGTTCCTAAAGCTCCTCACAATGGTGATCGTAATATAATTGAAATATAAAAAAAACGTAATTTGTGCAATTTGTTTGCATAAACATCACATAAAATTCAATCTTTATGATTAAGTCATACCTGCCAAGACTCCTGTATTTCAGACCCATCTCCAGCCACCCTCCCGTTTTGTTATTTCTCCTGGAAAACTCCCATTATTTAATTCCCCCCCCCCCCCCCCCCCCCCCCCCCACTCTTTCTGGTCCTCAGCTTTTTGGTACAGTCTGTAACATCCTCTCCAACCAAATGACCGGCTCCATAGGGTTCACTACTATGATGATGCTACAAATTTCATGTAAATTCCAACAAAGCACTTAATTACAAATTAAATTATATCTTCCTATGGTAATATTGTGCAGATACACACAAATGTCACTTAATTTCTACCCTTCTGATAACTAGAAATCTGCTTAGGTTCTTCAATTTCATCAATTACATCAATACAACAGAAATTTGAGCCAAACTTATGTCATTAATTACAGTGAAGTTTTTAAATATTGAGTGAAATGAACTTATTTCATTAATTTTCATTTGACTGTTCGGTTTTGCAGTGTGTGTTACATAACCCTACTTCTGGCTCATTGTTCAAATCTCATTTCCTTTGAAAGCACTTGAACACTATTTGTTATACTGTATGTAATCAGTGCGGCTAGATTAGCTTGCTCTCAGCCCTCTGTGCCCTCATAAACGGTTGTGTTTGTTCCTCTTTGAGAATATGGAGTGATGTTTCTTTTTTGCAGCTTTAGGATGAGTTAGTTGGAGGAGAAAGTATGTGAATAATAGATTTTTGCTTAAATTGGTCATAAAATGGGATGCCTTGTGGGATAGAAAGGGTGTGACTGTGTCAAATTGAATTCAAACTGTGGTACGGTGTGTTTTATGCTTGTGGAAAGTGAAGGAAATATACAGCACAGTACCAGGTACCAGTAAAGTGTACCTAATAAAGTGGCCAGTGAGTGGATACTGTGTGAACATAATTCTATTATAAAAGACAAGCTATCTATATATCCACCAATCAATGTATATTTTTATAACATTTCTTAATAAGCACAATTTAACACATTTTCTAATGCAAGTAATTTATGGATAAATCTGTTATAAATCCATACAGATTTTCCTGCAGAAGTACTATAGGTTCATTCAAATCAATATTGATTTGCTCTTTGCTGTGGTCCTATAATCCTAAAATGTCTGGCACTCACTATACACATGCATGAATTGCACACAATCACTGTGCGAATTGAATTGGATGCAGTCGCACCCTTTCCATCCCCCGAGAGCTTCTTTACGATGCCTTGGTTTTATCCGTTGGCCGAGAACACACAAAACTCATGATTCTCATAGCAGCAGTGGATCCTGACATGAGTGATAGAGGCTCACCGCTCTCAGACATGCACACCGCTTCTCTGTCACTCATTTATGGCAGCCTCATAACATTGCAGCTGCCCTTCATCCCACCTGCCACCTCCAGTCGTGACCCTACTGTTTTTTCCCTCAAGCAACTTCCTGTGTTTAGTTGGCCTGCACTGTAGACACCATCAGAATAAGAAATACAAAAGGAAGATATAGGATGATAGAAATAAAATGAAAAACTCTTGATATTGGAAGGTTGATTAAATGGATAGTTCACTTAAAAATTAGGACAGATTTTTTTTAGTTTTAGCGGGCCAAAATTGGGCAAAAGTTTCATTCTTGATTGAGTTTCTTTTTTTCTGTTGAAAACAAAAAAGTTATTTTGATAAATGTTGAAAAGCAGCATCCTTTGACTTGAAGAGTATTTTTTTGTTCCTTCTATGGATGTAAGGGGCTGCTGGTTTTCAGATTTTTTTTTCAAAATAAATAGTTTTGTATTCAACAGAAGGAAAAAACTCAAAATTTGGAACCACCTAAAGGTGAGTAAATATGACAGAATTTTTTTAATTTTAGCTGGACAAAATTGGGCAAAACGTTTTAGATTTAAATAAGGACTATAGTATGGTGATACAAAGTACAGCACAAAGTTGTAAAATTAAGTTGATTGAGCAAACGTTTATGCAATTATGTTTGTGCAATTATTGTTTTGTTATATCAGTGCAGATAGACAGCAGCAATATTAATACGCAGTCTAATCATTTGAAATTGTTGGTCATTGCTTTAATACATTTATTCGATGCATGGATGCATAAAAAATATACAGTATATATTTTTTTTGCAGGCAAATTCTGTCGACAATAAAAAAAAAACGATTTTCCTGAGTAGAGCTAATATCCGCTTGAAGTCGTGACGTATGAAATACTGTTTCTGGGTTCAAGCCGCTGTCCAACTGAATTGAGAAAATATTTAGTTACAACCATTTTTAGTCATCTCACATTAAAGTGAATTTTATATCAAATCATGGTGTACACAACAGACACCAATATTTTAAATATTTCTAAAAAAAATTAATCACTTTCTGACCATCTGATATTAGGCATGGATATATATTGTGATTGTGATTTTCGAAAGTATTTACAAACGTTTATTATTACCATTTGTTTAGTCTCCCCATACAGTTTGATATACAGTAGCACTTGGAACCGGAACTGATGTCACTCTTACAATAACAAGCAGACACTGAATAAACCAACTCGCATTACCTCTCATTCATCCATGTTGATATTAAAGTTATATTGTGTAATACCTGCTTATTAGAACTGTCAGTGAGCTATATTTCGAGCATTACCACAAAGTTCCTTGACACTCATATTGACACACGCAGACTCACTCTGTGTTCTGCTCTGTCCCACTTCTTCATGGTGAATTTGAAAGTTCCCCCTTGAAAGTGATTTGTTCCCCCAGTCCCTAGTGAAAATCATGCCCCTGCTATCTTTTTAAGTAAACCTAAACACAAAAGTTATGAAACACGTCCATCACTAAATTGAATCTGTGGATTAGATCAAGTGACTGCAGCTGTCATTTATTGAATTGTTTGTCCTGAATACAAACTTAAACCACTATTTCATTTGCTCATTTTGATATCTTGTGAGTTAACTTGTTGCCTTTTTATTTGTATTCGTTATATTTATTATTTTTAATGTTTACTTGAAATTTGTACTTGAAAATGTACTTTAGTTTATTAGTTTTTATTAGATTTTTCTTTTCATTTTCCAAAATCCATACACTCTTGTATTCACACACATACACTACGGCCAATTTAGTTCATTCAATTCACCTATACCACATGTCTTTGGACTGTGGGGATAACCGGAGCACCCGTAGGAAACCCATGCGAACACGGGGAGAACATGCAAACTACACACATAAATGCCAACTGACCCAGCCAGGACTCAAACCAACTGCCCTGTAATTTGGTTCATGACCCAAGATTTTTAAATAATCTGTTGCACTCCTATATTTGATCCACTATCCAATAGCACTTGAAGCCAACTCACATTTACTGTAATAGTACATTTTAATTTACCCACTGTTTACTCACCCCTAACCCAAACCTTTATGAGTTTCTTTATTCTGTTGAAAATATTTTGAAAAAAGCTTAAAACCTGAAACGTTTGACTTCATAAGGAAAAATGTATACTAAAAAAGTCAATGGTTACAGGTTTCCAACATTTTTCAGAGTATCTTTTTTTCTTTTTTCAGCTTTGGAACAAGGGTCAGTAAATGAAGACTGAATCAGTTTTTTTGGTGTGAACTTTACCTTTAATGTGAATTATTATTATTATTACTAATATTATAATAATTATTATTATTATTATTATTATTATTATTATTATTATTATTATTATTATTATATGTTTTATTACTATTATTATTATTAGATTTTTAATAATAATAATAATAATTATTATTATTATTATTATTATTAGATTTATTATTATTATTATTATTATTATTATATATTTATTATTATTATATTTATTATTATTATTATTAATATTATTATTATTATTATTATTATTATTATTATTATTATTATTATAACACAAATTAATTCTAGTAGTGCCCCAAAAATGTAAATAAAATCTTAGAAATTAGCATAACATGTACAGTTGAATTATTTTGAATGAATACACCTTACTTTACAGCAAACATGGGTATAAATTACAGTACGCATGGTTTATTTATATTTGCCCTATAGTTTATAAGCAGGCACCTTGTAAGCCAGGTCGCCACTGGCTCCTGAGCTCCTCCAGCTCATAAGTGACCGAGCTGTCATGCTATCCGGGCCTGGAGTTTTCTCTGTACGGTGAGAGCCACAGCTGTGTATGTATGTATAGCGTCTAACCCTCATCTGCAGCTGATGTCTATACAGCCCTCCCTCAGGACTCACACACACTCACTGTGACACACACACTCAGCCTCGAGGGCTTTCCGCTCACCGCCATCATTCAATTTCAGTCTGTTAGCCTTGAGTTACGGCTGATGTCAGCGTGCGACCCGCGAGGATGTAAGGAAAGAGCGCTATTGCGAAGAGCTTGTTTCATTGTTTATTTACCTACAGCAGGGACTCCGACACGCTGGAGCGTTTAGTCATTGTAAATGCACCGAGCTTTCCTCTGCTCCGTTTAAGCGCTCAGATGCCTGGTGGGGGGACTATCTGTTTTCCAAAGGTATTACAGCACAAATGAACACCTGGAGTCAGGCAGGAGAAGAAAGAGCAAATCGCTCAGGGGTTTACAGATGTTTGCGTTTGTTCTCTAACAGGGACAGCCCAACAGCCAACGAGAGTGGAGCCAAAACTGCCCGATCCAAAGCCTCCAGCCGCTTCCCCAGACTAGGCCGCAACTCAGCCCGTGAATCTCGGAACCCCGAGCCCCAAAGCGGCGACCTTTAACTGAAAAAGACCCGTCAGTTTGGATGTACTAAGCCAAGGACCTTCTGTTATGGATGTACATAACGCCACTGCTGGGAAATAAATTTGGTGAAAAAAGTGGTGTATATTGGTTTAGTAGCAACTATTGTGCCTGGTGATTTATAACTGTCGAAAAAAAAAAGAAGCAAGGATGTCATTTTGACTAACTGCAGTGACATGAAAATTTTATGAGGCTTGTGCGATCGTCTGGATATAATTATTTGCACATCTTCATATGATTTTTTTCTTTTGTATGCATTTTTGTTACCACGCTCTGCTGTGTATGAGGCAAACAATACAAACAATCACTTCCCATATTTCTGTCTAATAAATTTGCCGACTGATTTGATTTGAAGGCGTGGTGATGGTGGGTTACTGGAGTCTCGACTCCTGCACTCCAGAGCCTTTGTCGTCTGTCCCTCAAAACCTTTCATTGGAAATTGTCCTGGTCTGCCATTATCCTGAATGACCTCGAGAGTACTGTTACACAGAGACCAGCGTGAGTTGACTTTTATTGTGTGGATTGAACAGAAGAAATTTTTTGTAGCGGGGGAAACCTGTTCGCCCCATTTCAACTACAAGCACAGTGATGATTGGGAAACATTACTAACCAATAGTATTTATGGCTTTTAACATGTTATGATGTATATGGGGGATCGTCGACTGGATGCTTGATGTGTTTGAATGAATAAATAGTCTAGTATCTACTTGAATGTAATGTAGAGTTGCCATCAGAATTTATCTGTAACACACAAAGTAGCAGATCAATTGTGTGCTTTTGCATATGTGTCTGTTTGCGACTTTTTGTACTAGCAAGCAACTGTATGTGATGCTTTTTCTTAAACAGAGTATCTTTCTGCTCCAAATGTGGCAGGAAGCAGCTGTTTCTGCAGCCTTAAGAGTGCAAGAGCTTAATGAATACATGAATAAATACAAATACCAACACATGACCTGTTTTTTTTGTGTGTGTGTTTTTTAATCATAAAGGTGGGTATCAGCCAATGTTGTGCTAGTTACTGAAAAATAGTTACAGTTAGTTACTTCATTTAAAAAGTAACTCAATTACTTTATCGATTACTTACACCAAAAAGTAATGCATTACTGTTAAAAGTAATTTTTGAGTTACTTTTCCAAAGAACATTCATTCATTCATTTTCTTTTCGGCTTAGTCCCTTTATTAATCTGGAGTCGCCACAGCGGAATGAACCGCCAACTTATCCAGCATATGTTTTACGCAGTGGATGCCCTTCCAGCTGCAACCCATCACTGGGAAACACCCATACACTCTCATTCACACACATACGCTATGGACAATTTAGCTTACCCTATTCAAATATAGCGCATGTCCTTGGACTTGTGGGGGAAACCGGATCACCCGGAGGAAACCCACGCGAACACGGGGAGAACATGCAAACTCCATACAGAAAATGCCAACTGACCCAGCCGAGGCTTGAACCAGTGACCTTCTTGCAGTGAGGTGATTGTGCTACCCACTGCACCACCGTGACACCTTTCCAAAGAACATTTAATGCTTAATGTACTGTATAGGGCTATAAAAATATGTTTAACAATAAAAAATAAATCACATCATTTTTTTCTGAGCAATACAACAGTATACATTTAAATAATATATCAGAAATGTGTCACTGTGTCTACTAAACTACTCAATTTTGTTATACTGATAACAAATGTGTGCTTATTTATTTGAAACAACAAACATAGTAACAGGGCCAGAGTGGGACTTCTTTTCAGCCCTGGAGTTTCAAGCCTTAGACCGGCCCCCCACAGTTCACGACTGACTACTTTAAAATAATGTCATTTCCAATTCAGTTTCTAATGACACTATCACGTCTTTTTCAGGGAAACAGCTGCTTTTGAACTTCAAATGTTTTTCATAAATATGAGAACATTAAAGGGTAGCTAAATCTCCAACACTATTCTTTAAAACATCACAATGTCCTTTCCTGCAATATCTGAATATATACTCTGTGTAAAATTCTTTATAGGTATCCAGTCCTTTGTAACGGTGGTCACACAAAAAATAAAAATTAAATATGTACACCTACATAAGTAACCCAAACAGTATTATATGTCTTAACACTAAAAATGGAAAAAAAATTACTCAGATGAGGTTCGAACTTGTCGTCGTAACGCATCTACATGCACTGAAATCTACAAGACTGTTTTTAACACAGTATTACTTTCTACTGACGGCTTAATCTTTTTTTCCCCTTTTTAGATTTCTGATCAAGTTATGTCAGATTTATTAATGTAGTGAATCATCTGATTTTCATTGAGCAGGTGTAATATTCATTAATATTAATTATTTGAATTCTTATATTCACTAAGGTGCCGCTGTTTGGGGTCGAATGATAGTTAGGTCATCATTAACCTGCAGGCTGCGTTTTGCTCACGGGGCTGCGAGAAAATAAATAAAAAGAACGGAGCTGCGGCAAAATAATGAATAAAAAGAGTGAGGCTATGGTCAAATAAATAAATAAATGAAAAAAGTGCGACTGCTGAGAGTGCAAGCAGCTAGGGACACCGGCCCTCGCAGCCAAAAAAATGGACTGGCCCACCGGGAATTCTCCCGGTCCTCCCGATTAGCCAATCCGGGCCTGCATAGTAATATTAGTAATAGTAATTAATAATAGTAACGTGAAGTCTCTCGGTCTCAATCGTTCGCACACTCAGCCTACATTGGGCGCATTCGGTCTCTCTCGCGAGCACAATTGGCCTCTCTTGACCGCACCTGGTCTCTCTCGCGTGTGCACTTGGTGTACATCGTGGATATTTGGTCTCTACTTTTGCTTGACTTTTGTCCAGTCTGGTGCCTCATACACAGCGTGTCTTCTTTACGGAGGTTGGTTGGCATCCACCAATGCCACAATGCGTCACTGTTGTAAACAGGAAGATATATTAATTAAATTAATTAATTTACTAAGTAATGGACAAACACATCATATTGTGACGATAATGGAGTTATTATATTTAAAAAGTAATGCGTTACAGACACATGACTGCCTTTTTTTTGGAAATAACCTCATTTAGAAGTCTTTAATGAGTTAAAAATTTGAGTTTTATCAGTGTTGAATTTGTTAGCTGATTTCAGGGTCCAGATGAAGCACTTTAGCTTAGCTTAGCATAAAGCATTGAATCGTATTAGACCATTAGCATCTCGCTCAAAAATTTCAGAAAAGGTTTTTCTTTTTCAGTTTAAAGCTTGACTATCCTGTTCTGTAGATTACAAAAGCAATAAAATACCCCTTCCAGTCCAATCAACATTTCAGTCCGATCAAACCCAATCGGGTTATGTGTTTACATGAACGTATCTGAATCTGATTAAATCATGTGATTATGAACCGATTATTTGGTGAATGTAAACAAAGATTTCAGATAAAACTAATGTGCGGTCACTTGTGAAATGCGATTTGGAACATTTTATTATTAAACCCATGTGTAAAAATGGTAGAAAGCTGCACTAAACTCACTTTTAAATGACAAAGCATTCTTGCAATCAATCTAAATAAAAAAGCCCTGCACTATACAAAACTACTATATAATATATATTTGGACTTTCATCTTAAAGTGGTATAATTACTGATATGTGGTCTCCATGTGCTGGCAGTCAGAAGTAGATCACTGCTCTTCACAGTCTAGCACAGAGTGGATTCACAGCTGACTGAATGCAGGCCAGACAATCTGTGCACTTCCACTTGGATGAGCATTTAGATAATGTTACTTGTGCTCCTGGTCATGGCTTAGCAACATTTAAAACAGAAAAGCACAGGTCATTAATTTCACAGTATAGGAGGCGCTGTGAATGTCCCTCTCAAATTTGCATTATGAGGATTCATTCGTCCGGTTAGTTAAACATTAAAGTACTTACCTTTATCGCGAGGTGTAGTTTATGTCAAGTTTAAAATAAGCTGTTTTATTCATGTGGTACAGTCTTAACATTTATTGTTGAGCTGAATTTGATTTCCATGAATTTCTCTGCAGAGCTCGGTGACCTTAGTTAAGTCGAGGCTGTTGTATAAACAGTCCTGAGTATTTTAGTGGGAATTCAGATACAATAGGCATTTATTCTCCTTGTTTCCCCCGTTTTCTTTTTACAATTGATTTGCATCACAAAAAATCAGACTGTGAATGCTTTAAAAAAAGATTTCCAAAAGTATCTGTTCTTTAAGCAAGGAATGGATGTTTGGATTTTTTTCTGTTCACCAACCATGGTCTCAAAAAATCAAACTTAAAAAAAAAACAAAAAATCAAATATATTACATGTACTTACTTGGGTAATAATATATTGTGCATTATTACATGCAGTTAACCATAAGCCTAACCCTCATCCTTACCCTAATCATGTAGTATGCATTAAAATAATTCTAGTACATATAAAAAGGGACACTTTTTAAAAAATGGACATATTTTCTATAAAAAGGGTTACTCTTTTGTTGCACACTCAAACACGTTTGGACAGTTTTCTGTTAACTGTTCCTTTAATTCTGATTACAGAAATTATTCATGGCTGCAATTACATGTAAGTAATTACCATCAAGTGATTTAATAGGTCAAATTTAAATAAATATGTTTTACCACAAAGCGTAATTTGATGAGATTGTTTTCACAACAATTGTGGATAATGTAAGAAGGCTGGATGATTGATTAATTTGGCCTTTTCTGTTTTCTACACTTGTTAGTTTTTTTATTATTCAGATAAATAATTTCATATGATAAGGACAATTTAATTTGATTAAAGATGACATTAAAAATGAAAATCTATATTTCAAGTAAAAATGTTTTAAAACATTAAATTCATCATCAAAAAATCTTGAAAAAACGTATTTGAGGAAATTACATTTTAAAGGGCACCTATGATGAACATCAACTTTTGTAAGCTGTTTGGACAGAATTGTGTGTAGGTATATTGGTGTAATATAAACCCAACAAGTCTCTTTTTTTAAATTTCTTGACGTTAAGATGGGACCCAAATACCAATGATTTTGATTTTCCCCACCCACTAAATTGATAGACAGGTGCCATGTTTCTATAATAACATGTATTGTAACATGTAACACATTTTAACTGGGATTAAAATATGTTACAACTCACTGTGATTTTATAAGATTTCTGAGTTTAAAACATTTTTAAACAGAGCATGTTTATAAAAAAGACAGTAAAATCACTATGTAATTTTTAACCGCTATAATCACCACAGCCACATGGTGTCAGTAAACGCTAATATGTGTATGTGTGTGCGTGTGTACAGGATTTGTGTGAGACTCATCCTTTCAGAAAGGCTTAAATCAACTCCACCACAAGTACATGAAATAAACTTACGTGGTATTTTTGACTAATGAGCTGTATTTCAGCTTCATCCATGTCTGTCTCTCTCACTGACTGCTGTTTATCTGACGTAATGCAGGAGAAGAAGCGGACACACACGTGGCAATGATAGGCGGGGAGAAGCAGCTCATTTAGATTGAAAGCCACAGGCTAAAAAACAGCTACAATGTATTCAGACACCAAAATGGGCAGATTCTGGAGACTATAATAAATAATCTGATGGGAATTTTGAGCTGATTTAAACCATGTTCTAAATAAAAGCAACGGCACACGATAGAAGGAATATTTTTTCATATTAAAAGGAGTTTTTGTTCTAACCAACACCTCTTGATGACAATGATCACCTCAGGTACACCTCATGGGTTTTATTCAGTGTTGAATGCTAATAATGTGAGTTTGAATGTCATTTTACATGACATTTATTGCCATACTATTGAAAGCAGCAGCAGATAGTTCACCTCAGATCTGGAAAATAAAATAATCTGTTGAGCTTTAGAACTGTGAAATAATGCAAACCAACACATATCAGTGATTCAGCATGCACATTTAATACATGCACATTTAATGTTAAAGAGGTTTAATATGTATTAATTAGAATATAAACCTTACTATTTCATTGAAGTGCAGTAAGTGCACTATTCTTTGCTTCAGAATGACTATTTAAATTTTGTATTTAAATTTCTGTCGTGTTTCATCATGGTGCAAATAGCCAAATTGCTTATCACTGCAAATCTGGTCACGTAGCGTGTTAGGACACGGGGTTACAATATAACCTGCTCACCTAATGTTTACGCTCGTAATATTATTTGCTAATTAATAACCTCATGTGGAACTCTAAATCTACGTCTCATTTCGGAATCTGCTACTGTCTACTGGAGGTCACATTTTGGTCATGAACACATGCTTTGAGAGCCTTCATCACTGAATGAATGAAATATGCGGTTTTCCACTAAGGCAACCCGCAGTGCTGAAATATAATTGGCTAAACTGGCATTGCTTGGGTTAAAAAAACCAAAACAAAGACAGAATGGCCATTTTCAAAGCAGAATATTTGACTTTAGCATTGTTTTTCAGATAAAGGATGTTCACTTGGCATGTCTCCTAAATATCTGCAAACATATTATGGTATTTTTGTGCTTTAGAAGAGTCAAAAATGCACATGCAGCACCTTTAAGGGATTTAACACTAAATCCAGCTACAGTACATCTTTACTACCATCAATGGTTCCATGAAGAAACTTTAACATTGATGAATCATTTTCATCCCACTGGTTTTTTTGAATTGTGTAAAACTATTAGTAGGATTCTTGTAGAACTCAAAATAGTTATCCTGACTTCAAATATATTTATACTTATTTGAACTCTTTATCCATAGAGTGTACATCAGTGTATCAGTCAGCAAACGGGAGGAAACACGCTGTCATTTGCTAACCATCCGCAGAAGTCACACTCAATTCCAAATCGAATGCTTAATGAGCAGAAGCAGCCGACAGGTTTTAAATACAACATGTGTCGCTTGCATAAACAGTTGGGGCTGAAAGACAAGCCAGATTTCGACGGTAATTCAGCATTGCTTGGGGATCATCTGTTGCTGTTGGCTCTGTTTGCTTTGATGGAAAAGCTGGGAGGAGACGTCATATCTGGCCCATCTGGGAGCGTGAGAGG
The DNA here is from genome assembly GCA_903798195.1 of Danio kyathit. Taxonomy (NCBI): domain Eukaryota; kingdom Metazoa; phylum Chordata; class Actinopteri; order Cypriniformes; family Danionidae; genus Danio; species Danio kyathit. The sequence goes on along the minus strand of LR812530.1, from coordinate 22,201,644 downwards.
TAAGAGAGAGAGAAAGGCCTTGCGTATAAGAAAACACGGCACAGTATGTGTCATTTCATTGCAGGAACACAAACAACATCAGTCACCCAACATCCCAATTGAGTCTCTTTCCAACAAGCCCATCAAGATTCAGAACAGAAACGGGAGGCAACCGTACGAGAAGAGAAGATTGTCCTCATTAGAAATGTGCTATTTATATGCAGCTTTGTGTGTTTATTGCAAATGTAATTATGATTCAATTATTGTGATTATGCTAATCTGGTGTGTACAAGTCTTAGCGAGACACGAAAACACTCGACAACAAAGAACAGGTACTTGGAGAAGGAAAGCAAACATACTGTGTCTAATTTGGGAACGAAAGGAAGCTGATGCTTCAACACGTTCCATAGATCTAGACAGGAGGTGTCTTAGCTGAGCTTTATAGATCTGCCTCTCCCTGCGCACGTGTCCGCTGTGAGAACCAGACGTTACGGAGATGATCTGTGGCAGCAAACAGCAGATACATGCTGTTCACATTTATTCACACACATATGGTGGGCTGACCACACTGCCTCATGCCAACACACACCAGATTAACCTTCCATGAAGCCAGAGTTCTGCTTGAGGCCTTTATACTGAGAGCACACATGATCTCTGATAGGAGAGACAAAAAATATACTGTAAAATAGAGCTGGGCGATTTGGCCTAAAATCAAAATCTCGATTAATTAAACATTTTAACTCAATTACGATTATTAACAATTATTTATTTCTTTATTTATTTTTTTGCATTCATAGTTCACTGACAGGTTTTGTACAGTAAATATGCTCACATATTACAAGTTAAAGGGTGCATTACTTGATTTTAAAATAATTGAAGGAAACACACTATCTATGATCATTTACTGAACAACGTTGAACAACTGAAATTACAATACACATTGTCGAAAACCAACAGTCGCAAATTTATAACTTGCACTTTTATGAAAATATGCCATCTCAAGGCATCTCTGGTGCAGCTTTAATGTTCTTCATAGTGCAAACATGTGACATGTACAGGTAGTTAAATTTATGGTTTTCCCATGGTAGGGAAAGTAATTGAAAAAATTGACCTGAAAAAAAATTTGATCGATTATAGGTTCTGGATGTCGATTTTGATTACTTTTCGATTAATCGCCCAACCCTACTGTAAAATACTATAATAATAATAATAATAATAATAATAATAATAATAATAATAATAATAATAATTCTTAGTTGTATATAAGATATCTGAAACACTGTAGGTCCCATGAGATGGTTTGAAATGTGAATTTTTTTATTCGATGTTTGGCGTAATCTCAACTGAAAAATTAGAAAGAGGGTGAGTACTCTTTAAAAAAAACTGCACTGTAAAAAATTTAACTTACAAATTGTTAACTCAGTGGGCAACGCAGTGGCGCAGTAGGTAGTGCTGTTGCCTCACAGCAAGAACGTCGCTGGGTCGCAGGTTCGAACCTCGGCTAGGCTGGGTCAGTTGGCGTTTCTGTGTGGAGTTTGCATGTTCTCCCTGCGTTCGCGTGGGTTTCCTCCGGGTGCTCCGGTTTCCCCCACAGTCCAAAGACATGCAGTACAGGTGAATTGGGTAAGCTAAATTGTCCGTAGTGTATGAGTGTGAATGAGTGTGTGGATGTTCCCAGAGATGGGTTGCGGCTGGAAGGGCATCCGCTGCGTAAAATCGTGCTGGATAAGTTGGCGGTTCATTCCGCTGTGGCGACCCCGCAAGGGACAAAGCCGACAAGAAAATGAATGAATGAATGTTAACTCAGTTTAAAATTGTAAGTTAGGTGGACATATTTTTGTACTCAGAGTTGAATTTACTCATCAAAAACAATCTAACTGCATGTTTGGAACTGTTTGTTGAATGAAAGTAAAAAAAATCAGTTGAGGAGATTTTTGATTTCTTTATTTGAGCCAAAAAGTTAACTTAGAATTTTAAAGCAACCAGCTGCAAAGAAATTTTGAGTTTATTCAGCTTCAGTGGTTGAAGTTGTGCCAAATTATTCCATAAAGTATACTTGACTTTAAACAGCTTTTTCAGTCAACTTAAATAAACTGCCAAAACTTGAACACTGAAGCTTATTAAACTCAAAATTTCTTTGCAGCCGGTTGCTTTAAAAGTTATTTCAACTTTTTATTTTTTACAGTGGTGTTTTGTTTTTTACTCACTGCTCTGCCAGTGAGAGTTGTTGAGCTTAAGCGCATGAAATGAATGGGCGGGGCATGTCAGATGCTAGAGAGCATTTGATTGATCAATATTTGATGAGAAAACGAAATATGAGGTGATGAAAAAAATCGTTGCTGCTAGTTTTGAATGTTTATATCAGGTTTCTATTTTCTAAACATGAATTTTGTCACTGATTTGGAACACACTAGCTAATAGTAATAGTAGCTGATAGTAATAGTAGCATATTTCTTAGTTTTAAGATATGCTTAAAACTAACAGACTGAAACTAACATCTAAAAATGTTTCTTTTAATTTCGCGGGAACTTTAATATAAATGAGTTCTTCAATCAGTTTATGTTAGTTAATGTTTTTTTAAATAAACTAAGAATGAACAATATATTTACAGCATTTATTAATAATCCTTAAAGGGATAGTTCACCCAAAAATGAAGCTTCTGTCATCATTTACTCGCCCTTCACTTGTTCAATACTTATTTGAGTTTTTTTTTTTTCTTCTGTTGAAGACAAAATTAGATATTTAAAAATATGCTGGTTTCTATCAGCCATTGACTTCCATAGTAATTTGTTCCTACCGTGGAAGTCGATGGGTGCAACCAGCATTCTTAATAATATCTTTTTTCATCTTCAACAGAAAAAAGCACACAAGAGTAAATGATGTGGTAATATTCATTTTTGAGTGAGTTATCGTTTTAATGTTAGTTTGACTATATTTACAGTACTGATGCATTATTAAAATACAAAGTTACTCGCTAACATTAGATAATACATTGTGAGTTAAGAGGGACTATACCAATGAACAATCATATTTTCACAAAGTACAGTATTATCAAAGATGAATAAATGCTGTAATACATGTATTGTACATTGTTCATGTTAGCAAATTTGATCAACTAATGCAATCTTATTGTAAACTGTACATTTTTTGTTAGTGAAAATTGCTTCAAAATGAACCCTGCACCTGTCTTTTTTTAGTTGCACCAATTATTTTTTTCAGGGAAACTGTTAAAGCTGTGACACATCAAGCTGACGTCACTCAACTTTCAGCGACAAAAGCCAAAGCCTCATGGGATAGTAAAGTGTCCATCACATGCACACTTCAGAATCTTGCCAGAAATAGTCATCCTGGTATGTCATACCTAATGTTTTATGGGTACTATGTATTCAGACATGCTAGGTTCATGTATTGTTTTTTGCCTATTGCTGTATGTAGGAATATTCAGATGTAGGGTTATTTTGTTGTTTTATGGCATCAGCTGCGTCTCAGCCAAAAAAGCTGCAGGCAAATAGGATGTACAGTTTGTCCATGAAAAGTCATTATACAGGACTTTTTTTAAATTACAGTATATCAAATAGTGACTGATGGAGAAAGCTGAAGCCCCCGGGAAAAAAGGTGAGTCAGTAGGTAAGAAAAAAATAACGCACACTACAAAGTAGGTACATTTATTTTAAAACATACTTTATGGCCATTAATTAAAAGAATATAATTTTTTATAAGTACATGTAGTATGAACAAAATTGCAATCCTTTCACAAATGGCACTCTGAATCCTTGAGTCTACGCTTGATCTAAAGGGCACATAGTGGGTACAAAGGGGCGTACTTGAGCATATTTGAAAGTATACGTGAAAGGTAAACTGATTAATGGGGGACACAGTGTTTCCCAACCCTGTTGCTGGAGGCACATTAACAGTACATATTTTGGATGTCTCCCTTATCTGAGCCATTGATTTCAGGTTTTAGAGTCTCTTCTAATGTTCTTATAAGTTGATTCAGATGTGTTTGATTAGGGAGAGTTTGAAAATGTGTACTGTTGGTGTGCCTTCAGGAACAGGGTTGGGAAACACTGCCCTATCGTATATTGTGGATTTAATGGACACTTATATTGTATGTGTCACCTGCTTTTTCCAATTGGGATTGGAAACCATATGCACGTTTTCACTGTCATCTTGGTCACGGTTGTTGCTGCACCCGATACAGTTGCACCTGGAAGTTAATACGAATTGTTTATATTATTTATAAAATTATCATTACCACAGTAATGTAAAAGCAGAATTTTATGTGTATTATTCATAATATTTACCAAATTATCCTTTAAATTGTATTTTATTAATACCTACCCCTCACAGGAATGTAAAAATATTAATTATTGTTATAGAGGGTCACAAAAATGATTCTATATTGACGTGAGTATCCGCAACTGTATCCCTACTAGACTTTACCTTAATTGCTTTACTTCCACATTAACTCCACCATTGTGTCATGGGATTGTAAAATGTCCATCAGTGCACACTTCAGAATCTTGCTGGAAGGGTACTTCTCGTCTGCAGTCTTATGAGTACTATGTTCGGACTGTTTTTGCATACAATATAGTATGGAAGTAGGCATATCAGATGTGGAGGGATTGTGTTGACGTCTCACACTGGAAACGTTTCAGCAAAAAGGAGTGCTTGAACACACTAAAAAGACTGCAGGCCACTGCCAACATGTGCGATCATGAAATGTCTTTCCTCTGTTCAACTAGGCTGTGGTCAAACAGGACTTTTTTAATTATATCGAATAGTGACTGATGGAGAAAGCTGAAACCCCCAGGATGAAAAGAGTCAGAGGTAAAATAGCCACAACATTATATCAAAAGCACTGGCGATGCTTGCAAAACACACTAAAGAAGTGGTTTTCAATCCGGTTAATTTAAAATGTATTTATTTACGGAGGAATACTATGTCACACTTCACACACTTCACTTTTTAAGTAAGATGGTATAGGCAGTGCCATTGAATGAATTCTGAAGTTTTGAAGTAAATAAGGTTTCTCATGCTCAGGTAGAGAGTATTAAAGGTGAAGGGACTAGGAAACAATACACACTGTGTAGGGACGTGCCAGTCAGAAGAACACAGTTTATGCATGGAGCTCTTCTAACTAGCTATCTAAATCAGCTGTGTTAAGAGAGACATGCAAAATATGCAGAGCAGAGGGGCGCGAGGACCAGGGCACTTTCTCAATTCTGAAAAAGCAGAGAACGGACGCATGGTATCAAGGAGATTACTCTCCGTCTTGCCCAGTTACCTTGAAATAAAGAACTCGGAAGACCCCAAGAACACCGAACGTGTCCTCTGAGAAATGATTTGCTGCATTCTTCCTGATGGTCAAATGACCTTCACGCATTTTAATGGAAAATTATTTAAACATTACACCATGTTTTTTTTTGTTTTTCAATACATATAACATTCACAGAAGCCTTTCAAAGATACTTTGACAATACAAATAAAATAGATTTTAATATGACATTCAGCAAATAAACACCCTTATTGTGTTTATGCCTTAATAATGAATAAAATGATTCCTCCCTTGTTGCTCGTAAAAGAATTCTTTTAATGTGGAAATCACCCCAACCACCCTCAATCACAGACTGGTCACACGACATGTTAAGTCTTCTGAAATTAGAGAAGATTAAGTTCTCTCACAGAGGATCATCTCACAAGTTTTATATTCATTGGAGGCCACTACTAAATTATTTTGATGATTTAACACCTCTTGAAGTGATTATTTAAGAAATCATTTTATGGTCAGAATTAGCTTTCACTTTAGCATTTTTACTCCGGTATTGTCATGCCCTAAACTAGACATATTGGTCCAACGTCAGCACAACTAAAACCACAATAACCAAGAAGTAGGTAGCACATAATTGTTGCTTGTAACTTATTATTATTATTATTTTATTTTATTTTATTATTTTTTTTTATTTATTATTTATTTTTATGTTTTATTTCATCGCTCCGTCATCTGTTATATGTTTTACAAAAAGACTGGCTACGTGTACAGTATGTATGGGTGGGATAAGTTGGGGGATTTGGGGATAAATGTTTACAAAAGTGTTTGAGAAAAAAAAAGCAGAAATTGGACATTTGTATACAACGAATGCTATTCATTTGTGTTCAATAAATAAAGTTTACAAAAAAAAAAAAAAATGAATAAAATGCTGCACTTTCCACCTCCTTTATTTAGCCTCAGTGACTGATGGGACTTCTGCAGCAAGTACTGAGCTAAAGGCTGCATTTGATGCATCCTCGATATCAAGAACACATCAGCGTCCTCCATTCTTGTGGTCTTGAGTATTGGAACTTTGGTGGTTGATGATGACGTTACACGTGAAAACAAAGATGCAAGATCGCTTTAGAATGCATATTGAGAAACAGCCCAAGATTGGAAAGCACTGCACTTAAGTATGTACTGTGGTACAACATTTGTTTGAAATGCACCTCATTACTTCACTTCATCTTATATTGACCTTATTCCTCATGTACGAGCGGCCGCAACCATTGGAATCTATTTGGCTCGAGACTTCTGGTCTCATTCACTTGCAATGGTTTTTAGATGTTAAAAACGCCTCGTTCCACTGCTTGATGTTGCAAAATTGTATTTTCTTATACTTTTTGTCTTGTTTGTAGAGCAAATAGTTTGACAGTTTTCTGCTGTTTGAAATTCCTAGTCATTTTTCACATACTCACCTAATCGGAAGTTTTAAAACAATGGCAAAAATGAGCGCACTTTTACGATGAACAATAAGGTCAATATACAGTAGTTTGAATGTGTGAATTATGAAATTCGGCCTATCTTTGAGTATACACTTTTGTGACATGCGATGATTGACATGCTTTGACTGTATAGTTGTAGTCTGCTGTGCAGTTCTGAGGTTGAATGTAGATACATGCAAGATGTAAAAGAAGGACATGTACTGTATATTGCATAAAGTCCAATGAAATTTAGGTGAATTTTAAGCCAACTACAGTCGTGGCAGTAGTGTACACTGAGGATATGGATTGGTTCTCGAGTACTCTTGTAAGAGCTAAACTTAAAGGCCATTGTAAGTCTGCTAGACCTCAAGTGCACATGAAGCAAGCCACTTGGGATTGGGCATTAGATGCCAATCTTTTCCCTGTCATGTGACCTACAGCATTAGGGCCTCATGGGATAGTAAGTGTCCATCATATGGATGCTTCAGAATCCCACAGGAAGTATCAACAGGGTATTTCATAGTATATCTACTGACCTGAGTATATCTACAGTTTTTGAGTACTGTGAATTCAGACATACTGTACTACTAGCTCCTTTTACCGTTTTTTCCGCTTATGTTCGTATATAAAATAACTGCACTTGAAAACAACACGCCAAAATAACTGCTGGCAACTGCCAGCTAGAATGTACATTCTGTGTTAAAGGAATTAAAGTAGCTCACCTCCAGAATGTAATGATTTACTTCCACTTGTTCTAAGCATGTATGAGTTTTAAACATAAAAGAAGATATTTTGAAAAATCTTAGTATCTGAATGATTGGTGGTCACCACTGGCTTACATTTTAGGGTAAAAAAATGTAGTGACCATCAATTGGAAATGGATATCAATGGTGACCAATCATACTTGAAGTGATGCACTCCTTTAACTGTCTCTCACAACCCTGACTTCAATTAAGCACACTAAATAGTGTGAGGAGCCACCGACATGTGAATCATACTGCGAAAATGAGCAAACTAGCATGTGAATTTATATTGATATCCATTTTTACGAACTAAAAATTATATAGAAGTCAATGGCTGTATTGTCCCAACATTCTTCAGAATACATTCTTTTGTATTCAACAGACGAAAGAAGCTCAAATAGGTTTGGAAGAAGTGGAGGATGAGTAAAGTAAATATTGACAGAATTGTCATTTTTGAGTGAACTAACCCTTCAACTGTAATTAATGAGCAAGCATCATCCACAGCCCATGTTTATGATTTCAAAAGCAGAAGTAGAACTGCAGATTTACAAACTAAAGACAACACATTGCTTGCTTACCAATCTGAATATCAATAATGCTTTCATGATTTCATGTTGTCATTAAAGGATTTGCATATTAGAATGCTTGGCTAAGACGATAGAAAAATTAGAGCAGCTTAAGACTCTGCTGTCTTGATTTGAATGTGTTTGCTTTGAAGACCTACTTTTATTAGTGAATAAAAATGCAATACGAAATTGTGTATTGATCAACACGGCATTGACACTCAAAGGAAAAATTAGCCAACTTACCTCATACCTTACAATTCAGTGTGTTATCATTAAACAGACATACAAGTACAGTTAGTACATAAAATACAGCACACGTCTTACCCAAGTTTGTATTTTTGTACATTTAATATAATATTTTTGCCATTTTTATACATTCCTGTTTCCCAGTTGTTGTGTATTTTTGTAGGCCTATGTTCCATTTGCACCATTTTCGCTGTGGTTGTATATTTTTATTCATTGCATTATTCATTTTTGTAATTTCCACAGTAGTTACTGTATGTTTTTTTCGTTCATTCCATTTTTGCTAATTTTCCAGTGGTTGTGTATTTTTGCTCATTCCATTTTCTGATTTCCCCCTTTCCCCAGTGGTTGTATATTTTTATCATTTCATTTGACATTTTTTGCTGTTTTCCCAGTAGTTTTGTATTTTTGTTATTTCCATTTTCCAGTTTCGTCATTTTCCCCACTATTTGTGTATTTTTGAACGTTGCATTTTTGCCATTTTGCCAGTGGTTGTATATTTGTGTTCATTTGTTCATTTTTGTTGTTGTGTATTTTCGTTCATTCTATTTTCATTTTGCCATTAGTTTTACATTTCATAATCGTTTTACATATTGCTGAAATACCTGTAATAGGTTTAATTGCAAACAAACCTTTTTGTATTAATTCATTCATTCATTTTCTTTTGGCTTAGTCCCATACTCATCAGGGGCCGATATAGCGGAATGAACCGCCAACTTATTCAGCATATGTTTTACACAGCAGATGCCTTTTCAGCTGCAACCCAGCACTGGGAAACACCCATACCTTCTTGCTGTGAGGCGACAGTGCTAACTACTAAGCCACCGTGTCACCCCACCTTTTTGTATAGTTTTGGTAAACATTTAAATTTACAAGAATTTAGACTCGGCACAACAATAACTGCATAGAAGACCAATATTGTTCAGAATCACTTTTATTCCAGTTGACAGAAGTTCACAACATCAGCAGTCAGTCAGAATCCATTCTAGTTTGAAAGAGCTTGAGCATTTAAAGTGGCTGATGACAAAAGTGCAGTGTGTTCTTAAAACAAATAGAGCATTATCACGCAATAGTGTGGACGATAATATACTGTAGTTATCATTAAACAGTACTTATTTTTTATAGTTATCATTTTTGGTGTGCTTTAGCCTTCACATACTAGATAACTATGCTATTTTGATAGTCATTCTAATTCCATGAGAAGAGTGAGGTCCACACTGCAATGATAATGACACAGAGGAACCGTATCACTGAAATGACTTTTAGAATTATATTTTCCAACTAATGAACAATAAAACCATTGAGTAGCCATTCAGAATCCATTTAAAAACATTCATTTCAATGACATAACAGCTAATATAGCTATGGTTGTTGGTGTGAACGAGCCTTTAGTTTAAAATATTAAACTTCTTATAGATTTGCTATTTAAATTTACTATACTTTTTGTGAGTAATAATAATGATAAATGTCCCATTTTTTCTCATCATGATAAAAATAAATCATCACCTTAGAATTATAAGGTTCTATCTGACATTTTTGTCAAAACTGAGTTATTGACATATTCTTATCAAATGACAACTTATTTACATTATGGAATGTCTTTTTATAAGTTGTTTACTTTTTAAGACGTTTTAATTAAAAAAACAAATGTTCCACACACACTGTTTGCAATGGAATGCAAAAACCTTGAAGCTCAATATCTCAAAATCATTCAGAACGCAGATAGAACCTTATAATTCCAAGGTGACGAAATGCAGTCTGACAAACAGTGGCTGGAGTGAAAGGAATGACTTTTCCCCTTTGCCCAGAAGCTTTCTTTTACACCCCATGGTTCTGGTGGTCTAGACGTGTTTTGACAGGTGCATAGTGTTATTTTTTTCATGTTCCTCTCCAGAATCAAAGTGATCCAGCCATGAAATGTCACTTCTCTGTGCACTCAAGCTCTGGTCTATCTGGACCTTTTAATTATATTCAATAGTGACTGATGGAGGAAGCTGAAACCTCCAGGAAGAAAAAGAGTCGTGAGGTAAGATAGCCACAACATTATATCAAAATGTCACTTTTTGGGATTTTTGCATTAAAAACGTTAAATATTTTCCTGAAAAGGATTTGCACCTGACTGGATTGCTGGGAACAGACTGCAGAATTATTTTGTCTGTTACAATAGTGATGATTTTTGTTCCTATGTTTTTTGGAGGTGGTTTTGTCTGATTTTTGTGTGTGTGAAAAAGAAATGCCAGACAACCAGTGATAATACGTTATAAATAAACAAGTAATCAAACAAATGACTGTTTCCCCTGTAAAATGCTGTTATTGTTACTAGCAATAAACTGCAATGTTGATATAATTTGCTGTAATTGAGCTCACTGGAGCGGATTTCATAGGCTCTCTCTGCTATAGGACTGATCTAGTGTTGAAGTGGGAGAGGGAAAATAACTAATTATGATTGCTGTGTGTGTGAGTGTTGGGGTGTGGGACAACTTGCTTTTTTTAATTTGTTGTTCAATTGTGTGTGCGATAAATATTAAATGTTCTAAACTACCTATTGCTTTACTGTTCCACTTTTTTTACAGTAATACATTAAATTTGATACACTGTAAAAAATTCTGGATTCCACACAATTGATTAAGCTAAATTATTTACGTATCTAAGAGGATTGAGCATAAAACAATTCAATTTTCCCCAAAAAAATCTCAAAAATTGTTTTGTTTCAGCTCATTTTAAATAAGTAGCTTGAACAAGCAACAAAACATTGTAGGTGTCTTTCACTGTCTGACAGCAACATTCAAATATTGTATAATAGTGTAAATGTTTTAATAACTTGTTCTATTTAGTGTGCTTTTTATTAGTTTAACATTTAATATTACAGGGCATCCAAGATTTTTATTTTTATTTGCATTTTTTTTCTTTCAAAAAGTAACACAATCGTTACTTTCCCTTTTAATTAACTACTTGTATAATGAAGTAACTCTCTTTTATAATGATAGTTACTATTCATTCATTTATTCATTCATTTTCTTTTCAGGTTAGTCCCTAATTATTCCAGGGTCGCCACAATGGAATGAACCGCCAACTTATCCAGCACATGTTTTATGCAGCGGATGCCCTTCCAGCTGCAACCCATCACTGGGAAACATCCATACACACTCATTCACACACGTACACTACGGCCAATTTAGCCTACCCAATTCACCTGTACCGCATGTCTTTGGACTGTGGGGGAAACCGGAGCACCCGGAGGAAACCCATGCGAACGCAGGGAGAACATGCAAACTCCACACAGAAACGCCAACTGACCCAGCCGAGGCTCAAACCAGCGACCTTCTTGCTGTGAGGCGACAGCACTACCTACTGCGCCACTGCATCGCCCTGTGACCAAAGTGCTGTACATAAAATTGAACTTCATCCAAAGCAAAAATAATAAAGCACATTGAAATAAAAAAATGACAGATAAACGTTTAGAAACATAATAACAGTCAAGACTATAAAACAGAGTAATTAGTAGGGCATATTGAGCAGGTGAGTTTTTAAATGATGTAGATAGGAAAGGTGCTCCTCTAATCTTTACATGTGACAGATTTCTATGCTTGAATTTGGACAGATGAACCAAAAGAAGATTTTGATCACTGAATTATAAACTTCTAGTGGGAGTATACAGTATAAATGCAGCAGCTCTGAAAGATAAGATTATGTAAGGATTTAAACACCAGTAAGATAACTTTAAAATCGATTATGAATTTAATTTATGTTTGTGACTCTCCTTGCTTGCTTTGGCAGCATGTTGCCTCGGTGGCTGGTGTATTCAGGGAAATCTTGCATACCCCTTCATTTGTATTGTGGTCCTACAACATCTTACACTACATTTTTAAGGTAAGTGGTTGCAAACAATTTATGTGAGCTGAATTTAAACAAAGTTGTACATTACTAAATTTTATTGGTTTGTTTAAATTTAGCCCATATAAATAGTTTGTAACCACTTATCTTAATACATTTTAGTAAATACAATAAATCTTTTTTTTTTTTTTGTATTTTGAAAGGCTATCAGGCGTTTCCACTGGGATACACCCATACACTCTCATTCACACACACATACACTAGGGGCAATTTAGCCTACCCAATTCCCATATTCTGTATGTCTTTGGACTGTGGGGGAAACCGGAGCACCTGGAGGAAGCCCACGCGAACACGGGGAGAACATGCAAACTCTGCTAACTGACCCAGCCAGGGCTCGAACCAGCGACCTTCTTGCTGTGATCATGCGCCACCATGACCCCCGAAATGAAACATCTCAAAAACTAAAATCACTACAAAACATTTGCAAACATTATAAACATGTATTTTAGATAACATCACCTATCATTTCAGAGAAACACTGTAATAAAAATCACAAAGCCAAACCAATCCAGCCAACCTTTCTCAAGTCTCACATCCTAAAACCTGTTACATGTGCTGTGAAATATACCCGTGACAGGGAAGGTCAACCCTCCCAGAATGCTGTCAGTATAAACTCATTTGAGAAATGGAGGTAAACTTCATTTGTCTAGCTCTTCAAGCACTTTGTGTCTGGTCTGATGGCAAAGGACAGATGAACGATCTGTGAACGAAGTTTACAAAGGTCAAGGTTTTTTTCTGTTTTTAGATTTCTTCCTTCTCCCTTCAGCCTTTAGATTGATGTACCTGGATATCTCCTTTCTAAACGTGATTTCATCACAGGTTTGTTCTGTAGAAAGTTCTTCATGATGAAAGTTCAGAAGTTTCAACCAACAAAGTTCTGTTCCCTCAAGTCTGCATTGCCGCAAAAACGTGTTACATTTCACACTCATTTACTGTGGTATTTCCCCTCCTCACATGGCGCAGGCGATTCCTCACACATCTCTGCGCTTCACTTTTTTTTCTTTCAGCGTGCATCAAACAAAAGGTACTTTCTTTACAGCATCACACCATCTCTGCCTCCACTTAGCAGGAGCGTGTTTTTATTGGCACTGAATACTAATTGGTGATGCTGGAGAAACCTTACAGGAACACTTTGAACTGTCATCTCTCACACACTGCTTTAATAGTTAAATCAAATTGCTGTTGAACACAGAAGGTGTGAATGAAGAGAACTGAGGTGGGTAAGGTCATGTGGGAAGCATTACTACTGTTTTTCATCATGTATTCATTTTGAAAACTGATCGTACTGTATGTTTTATTTCTCTCAAGGTTTTGGTCCTTCTCAAGGGAGGTTGAAGGTTGTATGAGTTTGCAGGTTTTAATGCTTACAATTCACCTAAAAGAGACCTGGCCAGTTATTACAAATGACCTTTACAAATGAAGTCCCAAAAATCAGTAATGCTTTGCATTCAATTACAGTTTGTCAATAATTCAAAAAAAGTTGTTTCAAATAAAACTATATACAGCTCTGAAAAAAATATGTATAAATAACGGATTGCTTCATAGTTATTATTGGTTCTCTGTCTTATTGGTACTGTCAAACCAACCTTAATTAATTGCGATTAATTGCATCCATATAGAAAGTTTGTATTTATGTAATATATTTGTGTGTTTACTGGGTAATTAATATGTGTCTATAATATATAAGCATATTTTCATACATATATAAACATTTTCTCAATATATATATATGAGCATTTAGAGATATGGAGACAGTAAGTATTCATTCATTCATTTTCTTTTTGGCTTAGTCCCTTTAATAATCAGGGGTCGCCACAGCAGAATGAACTGCCAACTTATCCAGCATATGTTTTACGCAGTGGATGCCCTTCCAGCCGCAACCCAATACTGGGAAACACCTATACACTCTCATCTACACACATACACTACGGACAATTTTAGCTTACCCAATTCACCTATAGTGCATATCTTTAGGCTGTGGGGGAAATCGGAGCACCCAGAGGAAACCCTCATGAACACGGGGAGAACCTGCAAACTTCAGACAGAAATGCCAGCTGACCCAACTGAGGCTCAAACCAGCCAACTTCTTGCTGTGAGGCGACAGCGCTAACCACTGTGCCACCGCACCGCCACAACAGTAAATATATATTATCTTAATATATTGTATATATTTTTACATATACAAAACATACCTGGGCTAGCTAATCAAGCTCTTACTAGGGTTTCTAGAAACATCAGTGCAGATGTGTTGAGGTAAGGTGGAGCTAAAATTCTGCATGACACTGGCCCTCTAGAAACAAGTTTGGGCACTCCTGCTCTAGATTATACTATTTATTTCTGCTTGTAAATCAATACAAAAGAAGAAGAATCATCATAGGTCAAAGTTTTGAAAATGTACTGTATAATTAAACTTAAATGTACTATACGTATTGTACTGATGATAATAAATGTTTTTTTATTGAACAGACGAGTGAAGGTCATCAGAGTGGGTGAGTATATACTGTATGCCAGAGATTGTTTGTGAATGTAAAGATGATGATTCTTACGTATAGTGTGTTTTCAAACAGGTTTTTATGCAATTGCAGCCATGGAAGATGGCTTTCCATGAGCTGGTCTGAAAGAGATTTGGGCAGGTAAACAGATAAAAGCATACGCAGGAACACACAGAAACAGTGAGGAGCAAACATAAGTAATGAGTCCTTATTCAAAGTAACTTTGTGAACAGGGAGTCTTTATAGTGCGCATGGGTGATGAGAAGATGAAAAAGTGTTCATGGTTTCATATCAGAACAGATGTTGATCACTAATTGGACGTGAGAGCTGAATAGTGACATAGCAGACTTAAATTGTTATAGCAGTCAATTATTTTAATGCGAAGTAAACTATAGTAGACTATTTGACATGGCAATAGTGCAAGCTGTTTTGGTTATGCAGTGAGGGGTAGCCTTCACTTATGCAGGGTGCATAGTGCATAGTTTGCACTACTGTATGTATTGGAGCTGAGTGTTTGAGGTCACTGAGTGGTGAGGGAGCCCGGTGTATTCCTGACAGCATGCTAAGAATGTAAATGCTACTCTCTGCCAGATAACTCTTCTTTCCTCCATTTTCAGATTTTTGTTGTTGTCACATATTCAAACCTTGAAATCAAGATTCAGCATAAAATGAAGTGACACAGCACATGATGCACAAAAATAATTGTACAAATGGCTGCAACCTGGCTTAGAGGAATCATGTCTTCCTGCCAGTTTTCTGGTCTTTAAGGAATAACACAAGACTTATAAATGATTGTTGAAAGCAAAAATGCAACAAATTTCACATCATTTTGTGCAAAAGTGTAATGTGAGCAAAACAGGCACTGTTATTGGAATCAGCACGCCAACATTAGTGAGAAACAAGTGCTGAATTATTATGGACATTATTATGGATTATTATGGATTTGGACAGTGTTATAAAATAAAATGTGTGTTTTTACACAATTAATTATATATATATATATATATATATATATATATATATATATATATATATATATATATATATATATATATATATATATATATAATAAAAATATATTTTTTAAATAATAAATTGAGTAAACTTACAATAACTTTTGAATAATAATAATAATAATAATAATAATAGACCTGCGATCCTGCAGAGAATAAGAAAAGTGAGAAAAGACAAAGCCACAGCAACATTTTGATTTCTGTCAGTGGCAGCACTATATCAGACTGTTAGTTTTGCCACTTTTGGAGCAGACTGTAATCTTCAGTGTGTTTGTAGCAGTGTGAGGTTGTGCCAATCAGCTGAGAACAGCTGGGGCTGTAATAAAACCTCTCACAGGCTCCCTGCTAATGTATTGTCATCCACAAGAAACAGCTTTAAAACCAAAAGGGACATTATTAATGTATAACTGCTGTACAGGCAGTAATGGTATACTGTTATGCATTCAGGGCTTTGAAAGTGTTTGAAAGTGTTCTTAATGGCGTCAAGTTTTCAGTTTTTTAATTCTTTCTCTTAACCCAGCTTCTTGCAAGAGAGCAATGCATAAACTGTGTTGCTATTACTTGGACCTCAAAACTGTTGACGTCACGGCTCCATCATTTAAGTTTTATTTTGCTTCTCTGAAAAAAATAATTGATGACATTATGAGGCTGGTCACATGGTTAATGCATTTTTTTCTGATTGGATAGCTATTCAGTTGTGAAAAGAGCAGGTGTAAATGCCCTCCGAAATGCATTCAAGATGGATATAAATCAAATGGCTCAAATCAATTCAGGAGGTGGTCTGGGATGCATTCCAGACAAATATACACTCACCGACACTTTATTATGTACACCTGTCTAACTGCTTGTTAACGCAAATTTCTAATCAGCCAATAACATGGCAGCAATTCAATGCATTTAGGCATGTAGACATGGTCAAGATGATCTGCTGCAGATCAAACAGAGCATCAGAATAGGAAAGAAATGTGATTTAAGTGACTGAACGTGGCATGGTTGTTGGTGCCAGATGGGCTGGTCTGAGTAGTTCAGAAACTGCTGATCTACTGGGTGTTTTCATGCACAACCATCTCTAGGGTTTACAGAGAATGAGCCAAAAAAAGAGAAAATATTCAGTGAGCGGCAGTTCTGTGGGCTCCAATGCCTTGTTGATGCCAGAGATCAGACGAGAATGGCCAGACTGGTTCAAGCTGATAGAAAGGCAACAGTAACTTAAATAACCACTCGTTACAACTGAGGTATGCAGAAGAGCATCTCTGAACGCACAACACGTATACCTTGAGGTCGGGCTACAGCAGCAGAAGACCACACTGGGTGCCACTCATGTCAGCTAAAAACAGAAAACTGCTACTCACTGGATATTTTATCTTTTTTGGACCATTCTCTGTAAACCCTAGAGATGGTTGTGTAAAAATGCCAGCAGATCAGCAGTTTCTGAAATACTCAGACCAGCCCCTCTGTCACCAACAACCATGCCACGTTCAGTCACTTGAATCACATTTCTTTCCCATTCTGATGCTCTATTTGAACTGCAGCAGATCATCTTGACCATGTTTACATGCCTAAATGCATTGAGATGCTGCAATGTGATTGACTGATAAGTAATTTCCATTAACGAGCAGTTGGACAGGTGTACCTAATAAAGTGGCCGGTGAGTGTATATCACTTGTCTCATTGGCATGCCAGCATGGTCAGAGAACAATTACATGAGAGCTCTTCAATATTTCCACTTGAATGCTTGATTGTTTTTTCAAAGTGCATTAATGCATCTCTTTAGGCATTAGGTGTTTTATAGACATTAACACTATTTGATTTACTTGAAGGGAATTTGCTAGTTTTGTTAATGCCTGTTTTAAAGCCACGTCATGTTAGCAGATTTACCAGCCATAAATGGAATATTGTTCTCTGTCTAGCATGTATGTGCATCTCATACAGTCTGAACGTTTCATGCTGCCGTATGTCACCATGGAAACATCTCATGCTGTGATTTTTCTTTTGTATGAGGGCGTTTGTGAGGAATGTAAAATCAGATGAGTTTCTGTGTGATTATCATCAAGCCACACATACAGCAGCAACAAAACGAGAAAAAAAAAAATCCATATTTCAGCAGAATAACAATTTGCAGGAAAATGCCTTTAAGCGAAGAAATAAACAACTTCATCAAAATCATTCACATTCTGTACACACTCGGCTCTACCAAGAGCTCCTTCATCTTTCGAATCTCTAAGATCAAGACGAAGCTTTCTTCTTCTGATGGTTGTTCTAATCTTATTTACATTGTTCTTGGTTATGAATGTTGATTGATTAGTTGATCAGCTGACAGTTTCATTATATTGGCTTGACAATGCCAACATAATGAAATCCTATTTAAGCTTCTTCTACATTTGAATCAGTATATCATCCAGTACGTCATGTCAGACCTTCGTGATGTAATATACTGATCAGACTTAAGGCCTGTTCACACCAACTATTAAGATAACGATAAAGAAAGAGTTTTAAAATGTAAAACAACAGCAGAGTTCAGACTACAACTATAATGATAAAGATATAGAGAAAAATATATAGTTTGGATCACTTTCATGCTTTTCCCCAGCTAAACAGTAAAACACTGACAGCCGGTCAGAAACCATTTAAATATAAAATTCTTGTGTATTTTAAAGTGACAGAAGACATTGTGGAGATGTGCTTAATGTAAAGCCTTCTTTTCAAAGATTATTTAAAGATGATGATCTAGAAAACTATTGGTTAAACCATGGCAAAGAATGACAAAAATACATGGAATTTATGCAAGCCAGGCTTGCAAATTGAAGTATAAAAATAAGTGCCTCAGATATCCGGTGCTAGTTTCAGTGTCTTTGTGTTCCCTGCTTTGAACATTTTTTTTATTCCACTATACTGGCTATGATTGCTAAATTCATTTGATGTGATTAATGCAGTACATTTTAACCCTCCTGTTGACTTATAGGTCAAAAATGATCTGTGCACCATTTTCAGTAGAAAAAAAACCCTAAACCATGTATTTGTCATCTTGAAATGTGGCGACTTTTTCTAATGTTAGAAAAAATGAATTTTCTATTTTCATAAAGGTTGTCCTTTGGGTCAATTTTAACCCACCAGCTACTGATAAAACAATTTTTACACCATTTTTTTGCTGCTTTAACGTTTATGATTACTGTCTTGCTAAAAACCTTTTACACTTGCAGGAACCTTTAGCATGTGCCCTGTACTTTAGTCAAAAGTGAGCATTGCTCACTGATTATACATAAACCATTTCACGTTTCTCAGTAGCGGAAGTCGTCATAGTTGGAAAAAGTACTTATTTTTTTTACAATCTTCATTCATTCATTCATTCATTCATTTTCGACTTAGTCCCTTTATTAATCTGGGGTGGCCACAGCGGAATGAACTGCCAACTTATCCAACATATGTTTTATGCAGTGGATGCCCTTCCAGCTGCAACCCATCACTTGGAAACACCCATACACTCTCATTCAGATACATACACTACGGACAATTTTAGCTTACCCAATTCACCTGTACCGCATGTCTTTGGACTTGTGGGGGAAACTGGAGCACCCGGAGGAAACCCACATGAATATGAGAATATGCAAACTCCACACAGAAATGCCAACTGACCCAGCCGAGGCTCGAACCAGCGACCCTCTTGCTGTGAGGTGACAGCACTATACTGCGCCACTGCCTCACTCCTTTTTTACAATCTCATTTGTTGAAATAATTAAAGAATAACTCCATGATGATGTTATCAAGACTTTCAAGAAAAGGGGAAAAAAAATAGTAAGAGACTGATGACGGCAGCCAGAGGAGAGAATCACCTGAAATGTACTGTTCTGTAGACGCTGCATTAGAAATGCCTCACACAAGTGGTAATTCGCTTTTTGTAATTTGAAGCAAAGATGACGTTTTTATACAGTACGTTCATCTTTTCATACATTTAAAAAAAAAAAAATCTAAATATAAAAAACTTTCAAGGATTTAAGATGCTGATGACCGTTAAACGCCTCATAACATGTTTTTGAAAAGGGTCCATTGATGAAATATTCCACACTGATGAAAGAAAACCTAGATATGCAAAGAGTTTGTGATGAAGATCAAGTTGTTTCTTCATGCAAAAGAGATTACTGGATTGAAATTAAATTTAGATTTTTTATTTTAGTGGTTTAGTGGTGTATACAGAATTCAGTGTATACAGAGGGTTAAATAAAGATTCAGTGGTCAGATGCGCTAGTAACACACTGAGAACATCTGCTCTGTTACAAGGTGGTAATTAAAAGTATAAGATAAAAATAAACATTTTTGTTGTTTGTCAGTGTGGACGCAAATATATTTATTGTTATATTTATAGTTATAGTTAGCATAATTGGTGTGAAAGGGGGCTTTGTGGATTGTGTAGTATTTAGACTACATTAACCCAGACCTTCATTTATCTATCTAGTTTTCCTAAAGCAAAACCTATAGTGACAAGCCTTGGACAGTAGCTATGAAATTCATGCTAACAATATTAACAATGCTAGAAACACGCTGAAGTAGGGTAAAAAAAAACATTAACAATTCAATTCAATTCAATTAATCTTTATTTGTATAGCGCTTATACAATGTAGATTGTGTCAAAGCAGCTTCACATGGAAGATTATAGTGAATTGAAACAGTGTCAGTTCAGTTTTCAGAGATTAAGTTCAGTTCAGTTTAGCTCAGTTCAGTGTGGGTTAATAATCACTACTGAGAGTCCAAACACTGAAGAGCAAATCCATCGATGCGCAGCTCTACAGATCCCGAACCATGCAAGCCAGTGGCGACAGCTGCGAGCAAAAAAACTTCAGCATTTGGCGAAAGCGAAGATTTAAAAAACCTCGAGAGAAACCTGGCTCAGTTGGGCACGACCATTTCCCCTATGGCCAAATGTCTTGTGCAGAGCTGCAGTCTAGGCACAGGAAGCTGGACCTCAGCGAAGACTCGTCTGTCCTTGGAGCATCACAGGAGTCAGTCTCATGGTCTCACTCCACGATGACCACCACAGCAGCTGCTCAGGATACGGCCTGGTCCAGAAAACCTTGGGATCATCTCGTCGCTGGTCTCGGATCCCGTCAGTGGCACTGCATAGTCTGAGGGCCTCGAGATGAATACCCCCAGGTGGAAATACAGAATAAGGAGAATAATTAGCGCAGCTGCTGTTCATAGTGTATATAAACAAGAACCAAAATCATGTGTGGGGCACATCATGCGTCATACCGATATGTACTGCACTGAGTGTATGCTTTGCTAAAAAGATAGGTCTTTAATCTAGTTTTGAAGAGCGAGAGTGTGTCTGAGCCTCGGACATTATCAGGAAGGCTATTCCAGAGTTTAGGGGCCATAAATGAGAAGGCTCGACCTCCTTTACTCGACTTTGATATTCTAGGTACTACCAGAAGCCCTGAGTTTTGAGATCGTGAAGAGCGGGTTGGGTTGTAGCAAGACAGAAGGTTGGTTAGATAAACAGGAGCTAGATTATTTAAAGCTTTTTATGTAAGGAGTAATATTTTAAATTCAATACGAAACTTAACAGGCAGCCAGTGTAAGGAGGATAAAATTGGGGTGATATGATCATATTTTCTAAATCTGGTAAGCACTCTGGCAGCTGCATTTTGCACTAGCTGGAGTTTGTTAATAGAGGATGCTGGGCAACCAGCAAACAGAGCATTACAGTAGTCCAGCCTAGAAGTCATGAAAGCATGGACTAGCTTTTCTGCATCTGATATGGATAGCATACTTCGCAATTTAGCAATATTTCTCAGATGAAAGAAAGCAGTTTTTGTGACATGGGATATATGATTTTTGAAAGTTAAATTGCTGTCTAATATGACACCCAGATCTTTTATAGTAGAGCTAACGCTAACTTTGTATACCTCTAGTTGCAGGTCCAGTTGTGAGAACTGTTGTGTACAGGATTTAGGCCCAATAAGTAATAATTCTGTTTTGTCTGAGTTTAAGAGAAGAAAATTGTTTGTCATTCAGTCTTTAACATCTTTGATACACTCGGTTAGCTTAGACAGTTCAGACATCTCATTAGGTTTAGTTGAAATGTATAATTGAGTATCGTCTGCATAGCAGTGAAAGCTGATCCCGTGTTTTCTAATAATGTCCCCCAGGGGAAGCATGTATATTGTAAACAGCAAGGGGCCTAAAACTGATCCTTGAGGGACCCCGTACTTTACTGGCCTTACTTGTGAGAGCTGTCCATTAATATTCACAAATTGGTAACGGTTAGCTAGGTATGACCTAAACCATTCAAGAGCCTGTTTTTGGACACCTGTAGAATTTAAGCGGTCTATGAGAATATTGTGGTCAATGGTGTCAAATGCGGCGCTAAGATCAAGTAGAACTAATAGTGAGATGCATCCTTGGTCAGCAGCTAAGAGTAAATCGTTGGTTATTTTCACTAATGCGGTTTCTGTACTGTGATGAGGCCTGAAACCTGACTGAAACACTTCAAAAATGTTGTTTGTCTGCAGAAAGGAGCATAATTGGGTAGAAACAACTTTTTCTAGTGGATGTTCTGATAAATTTAAAATCTTTTATAATTTATAAGATTGTAAGATTTCTTTTATCTTTGCCATGATGAGAGTACATAACATTCTACCCAATTTTTTTTTTAATTTTTCATTATCGAGGTTAATTAGGTTAACAACTGTAGGCAAGTTAGGGTAATTAGGCAAGTCATTGTATAACAATGGTAGCCAATTGGTAGAAAAAATATATTGCTTAAAGAGACCAATGATATTGACCTTAAAATTGTTTTAAAAAATAAAAAAAACTGTGTTTATTGCAGTCAAAATAAAACAAATAACACTTACTCTAGAAAAAAAAAATGGAAATACTGTGAAAATTGCCTTGCTCCATTAAATATCACTTGAGAAATATTTGAAAAAGATTTATTATTTAACTGGAGGTCTAATAATCTTGTCCTCGACTGTATATATACATTTTAATAATAAAAAAATCAAGTGTTTAAGAAGAAATATTGAAGAGCTCTCATATAATTGTTCTCTGACCATGCAGGCATGCCAATGAGAAAAGTTATGTGCTATTACAAAAGCAATTAAAATCCCATATTCATGGCCCACACACCACTAGGATGTATCCCTATAGAGAGGATTAAATTGTGATATCACAGCCTTTGGGATGTAGGCTATCAAAATGAATGTAAAATGATTCTCTCAAGTCTTGATGATCAGCCCCTCTTACACAAAGAAAGTAAGACAACTTTTTTTTCTTTTTTTTTTTATAGTAGCCTACAGTTCTTGGTGGTATTTATCTTTATAATCATTCATTTCATTATATCCTGTATTTTGTATCACCTTTACCCTAAATGTATGTAAATGCAGAAAATGAGATTCAAATCTAAATCATTTTAAATCATTTTCCACCATTTTCCACCATTTCTCTTAAAAAAGTAGTTGATTTCAATAAACTAATTCATGCTAACAATATGTAATGTAATGTAATGTAATGTAATGTGTATTTATATAGTCCATTTATCGTGTATGGACATACACCCAACGCACTTCACAATCATGAGGGGGTCTCTCCACACCACCACCAGTGTGTAGCATCCACTTGGATGATGCAACGGCAGCCACAGGACAACGCCGTCAGTGTGCAGCTCACCACACACCAGCTTTTGGTAGAGTGGAGAGACAGTGACTACGTTTACATGGACATCAGTAATCGAATTATTTGCTTTAATCTAATTAAGATAATAATATGATTAAGGTGTTTACATGAGTTGCTTTTTGAGTGTTACTTTCATGATCGCGTTTTACATGTTACAGCACATAGTTCGATTAACGTCATTGCGTCACCGCGCTATCCGCATTTCCTCTGGCGTTTCATGTAATTTCGGGTGTTTCATTTTTAATTTGTCGACTTTAACTGCAGTTTGGCACTTTAACTTTCATTCACGAACATGTCATGCAAGCCCACCGTGACAAACGAGATATTGGATGCAACTATGAACTGCTGGAAGAGTTGTTTTATGGAAGTTCATACCGCATGCTGAAGGGAAGTAAAAAAAACCCTCCGCATTTCACGATGCAGTTGTCTGTGGTCTGCACTGACTCGGTAGGTGCAAAGTGTCAATCAGCCGTGCGTGTGTGTGTGTGTCTGGGTGTGTGTGTGGACTACCATGTTGGAAAAAGCGGCTTAAAGTCCTACATGAGGGTAATAGTCCGATTAAGGTGTTTACATGTATATACTGCACTTTAATAATGCGACTAAAATCGGCATACTCCACATGTCTTAATTCGATTTCTCTATAGTTCGATTATGACCTTAATCTGATTAAATTAATCGAAAATCGCTGTTTACATGGTAGACTCTTAATCAGAGTATTGTCTTAATCGCATTAAAATCGAATTATTGGTGTCCATGTAAACGTAGTCAATGATAGAGCCAATTCGGTGGAAGGTGATGATTGGGAGGCCATGATGGGTGAGGGCAGCGGAAGGGAATTTGGCCAGGACACTGGGGTTACACCCCTACTCTTTACAAGAAGTGCCATGGGATTTTTAATGACCACAGAGAGTCAGGACCTCAGTTTAACATCTCATGCGAAAGATAATATGCTAAAAATGGTAGCATAAATTTATTGTTAATAGCATGACAAAACATGGCGTGTGGTAAAGCTTGTTAGAAGCATGCTAGCAATATGATTCTAGATCATTTACTTTTAGTCCATTTTAGCAAAATACATACACATGGTATTATATGCTAGCCAAATGATAAATATGCTGGCAATGTTAAAACAGGTTAGAAACTTGCCAAAAGTTAAACATGCTAGAAACAAAGTAAACCTTTAAATTTTAAGCTTTCAAAAATGTATTTGACACTTTCAGACCTTGCTTTGTCAAGCCAACACCAACGTTTGTCATCAAACTAATCTAGTTAAACATTCTGGAAATGTATTGTAGGTTTATGTGGGCATCATAACAAGTAAATTACAAAACATAAAGATAATGCTGAAACTAAAACATTTGCAGATTCTTAGTAAAGCTGTATTTTTATGTATTAATAGTGTGTGGGCTTTTTCTGCATCATAATTAGACTAGGGCATATTTTCTATGCAGCTTTTTTCTTTTTTGCTAATGGTTATTTAGAGCACATTTGTTTAAACAGCCATACGGTGCATCATAAGTAGGGTCATTTGCCACATCTATGCATCTGCACCATATGGGCAGTGGAGATCACGCAGGTGTTAAAGATCGTCACATCTGCGTTCTTCCAGAGGTTAGACTACATGTCTGCTTAGATTCACCCATGAGAATAATAATATCTATTTCACCCTGAATACACACACAGCTCAGCTGTACACCTGCTATGAGGAAGACATTTTGGCATATCCTGACTTAAATTATGACCTCAGCCTTGAGGTTCTCCTCATTTTAGTAACTTAAAAATTGCCAAGTTTGAATGCAACTTTCAAAAAAGTTATTGAAAAATAAAAAATTAAATCTCATAACTTATTAATAATAATTGAGGTAAAATTATTCTTTAAACTGTTAAACACATATTTACATTGAACACAACATTAATTAATTAATTCTGTGTTTCCTGAATCCAACAACCATTTGAATTCCAACTAACATTTGCAAATAGCACCACAAACTTGTGTTGTTAGAGCTACAACTCTAAATCTGTAGTTAGAAAAGTTCCCGGCTGTGTTCTATTCCGAGTTAACCCCTTTATGCCCTATTCCTCTTATAACACTGCACCATCCACTTTGAATGATTTTAAAGTTGTCTTTCTTACAACTACAATGTATTACAATGTATTTTGCTCTCAAATTTATTTTAGTTCAATCTTTAGACTGACAATTGTATCCATTTTTAGTGCACTCTGAAAACATTAACAGGTGCGCAGCCATGACTTATGAAGAAAGGTGACTTTTATGTGTACTAGAAAAGTGAAAATCTTTCCTAGTACTGGGTTATGGCTGGAAGGGCATCCACTGTGTAAAACCTATGCTGGAATAGTTGGTGGTTCATTTCACTATGGTGACCTTTGAAATAGACTAAGCCGAAGAATAAATGAATGAAAGTGAAAATCTGGTAGTGTACATTTCTGAAACTTGGAAAAACAAAACATACATCTATATATTTTAAAAGTAGGCATATTTATACCTTACTGTAACATTACATTTGTGAAACCAATTTTTTTTTAAGCTTTTTTTTTTTGTATAGTTATATCTGATTTTTACATTTATATGAGAATAAGCTACATGTTATTGCAAGTGGTTTTATGTTTTGTTTACAATGGTGGAATTTACTAACATATGGCATATTCTTAACAATATTTATAAAAGAAAGGAAATGTGTAGTTTTAATCAAGTATAGGGGAAAATAATATACTATATATATATATATATATATATATATATATATATATATTCATTCATTCATTCATTTTCTTGTCGGCTTTGTCCCTTGCGGGGTCGCCACAGCGGAATGAACCGCCAACTTATCCAGCACGATTTTACGCAGCGGATGCCCTTCCAGCCGCAACCCATCTCTGGGAACTTCCACACACACATTCACACTCATACACTATGGACAATTTAGCTTACCCAATTCACCTGTACTGCATGTCTTTGGACTGTGGGGGAAACCGGAGCACCCGGAGGAAACCCACGCGAACCCAGGGAGAACATGCAAACTCCACACAGAAACGCCAACTGACCCAGCCCAGCCGAGGTTCGAACCTGCGACCCAGCGACGTTCTTGCTGTGAGGCAACAGCACTACCTACTGCGCCACTGGGTTGCCCTATATATATATATATATATATATATATATATATATATATATATATATATATATATATATATATATATATATATATATATATATATATATATATATATATATATATATATATATATATATATATATATATATATATATATATATATATATATATATATATATATATATATATATATATATAGCAGTGATCATCAACTGGTGGCCCGCTGAGCCGTTCAATCCGGCCCGCGACTGGATCCCAAAATTGTGAGGATCTAAAAGAAAATAGTGGTCCACAATAGGGCTGTGCAATTAATCGAAATCGAATCGCAATCGCGATTTGGAACGTTGCGATTAGCTAATCGCAAGAGGACTTCCCACGCTCAGATCAAATGCATGAGCATCATGACTGGCGTCTGTGTGACAGTCGTCTGTGTGTGACAGTCTTACTAGCCAATCGAGTGAGCACACTTTCGTACTGCCCAATCAGATTTGCGCAACCGAACTATGCGAAACGCCCACAATAACAAACAGGAAAGCGCGAACGGCAGCGACTGCATGAGGAGCGTCTTGCATGGACGGAGGGGACGCGGAGGAGGACCAACAATTGAAATGTCCCCACCAATAATTTAATTAACTTAAAAAAAATCACGCTGTCAATATTAACCTAGACGTGTTAACCTAGAAAGGCTGTGCCTTTCCCAGCTGTCATGTGAGAGGCTGTAGCTGCGTCCAGGAAAGCAACGCCAAAACAGCGCAGGTGAATTTCACATGCAAGAATGAGGTGTGTGAGGTCTGTGACACACACAGGTGAGGGTGGCGGCAGAAAAGGACATAATAAAGAGCTTTTTCAACGAAAAGTGTAAGTGACATAAACTTGAGTTCACTACTGAATGAGTCAATCATGATAATCATGGCGTTAATGCTCGTGTTTTCCCCGCTTTAACGCAGAATAAACAGCTAAATACAAAAGTATATGATCCCTGCTTTACAGTTCTCCTGATCTCTCAGAGTAACAGGTGCTGTTTCGGTTGAAACAGTTTGTCAGAAAAACTCCAGCCTGTGCTCCATCTTAAATTAAAACTCCTATATGAGACATGTTTCATTTGCACTACAGCTAAAATAAACGGAAGTCTTTATTAAACTTTCTCTTTATCAGTTAATAAACATTCTTTTAACGTTACACTGTCAGGCCTGTAGCCAGCTTATTGAATGGGTTATTTTTGCAGTTATTCGCCTGATTTTCTATTTAATTATGAGGTATAAATATTACATTTTAGTGACATTTTAAGAACTAATTTTTGCTGCATTATCTTGTCAGATGGTTATTATAACCACACTTTTTGATGTACCAAAATATATTTTAAACCATTTTGTCAAATTGCTTATCACACTATTTTACTATTTTAAGTGTTTAAGTTATACTTTTAATATACAAATTTATTATCTTTCATTACACACACACACACACATACAGTATATATAAGTACAATTTCAGAGATGTTTGCTGATATAAGTTAATATCTTTTAAGCTCCTTTTTTAACTAACACACTGCATTTTATCAGTAAGAAGCTAAAATACAGATTATTGAATTATTGACTTGACTACAAAATTAAATCGCAAATCAAATCGAAATCGGAATATCTGTCAAAAAAATAGCAAAAGTATAAGAATTCAAAAGTATAAACATTAAACATAATGTTAAGCCAAAATGAGATTTTTTATTTGATTTTCTTCTTGGGGGTCAGGCCACCCAAGGAGACTATCTGGTAAAACTCTGGCCCTCTGACAAATATAGTTGATGACCCCTGATATATAGCAACAAAATATATAGTTGAAGATTTTATGTAGAGAAGTTGTTACACCTTTTTTTTTTGTTTTAATCAACATAGTTTTAAATGATGGATCTCTGACAGAGTTTGGCAAAGTACTACAGAGACTTAAACACAAATGAAAAGTGTTTGAATTGAAAATTGAATTCCATAACACTTGTTTTTCCTACTGTGTAAGTAAATGGTTATATGTTTCAAAAATGTTTTAAATATCTTTTATTTTTTGAAACTAATAAATAAATAAATGTTTTATTCCTTGAAACAGGTGAGCTACAAGAGCAGAAAAATAGCAGACCAGTGAACACTCCTGCCAACCAAGAATAGCAAACTAAGGCTAAAACTCACACAGTAACATCAAAATGGGACAATAGAAGATTGGTAAAAGTTTTCTGGTATGATGAGTATCCTTTTATTGCTGTCACATTGTGGTGGTTGAGTCAGAATCTGGTGTAAACAACTTGAAAGCATAATCCATCCTGCCTTGTTTCTGTGATTTAGACTGGTGGTTTAATAGTGTGACAAAAACATTTCTTGGCACACTTTGGGCCCATTAGTTCTAGTTGAGCATCATTAGAGACACCAAAGCCTATACCTGAGTTGAGTAGAGTTCTGACATCCATTCCTGTATGACTACAGTGACTACTCATCTTGTAATAGAAACTTTCAGAAAGATTATATGGGATTTCACAAAGCTCAAACCAATGACTTCACTATTCTCAAATGGACTGGGATGTGTTGGAAGGGAGATTATTAAGCTATTGTGTATATCTTGTGTTTCAGTACCAAGTGAATCAGAAGTGCCATAAAAAGAATGTGTAATCACCCATATATATCAGTTCAGGCTTTGCAAAAGGCCACATCACAGCTGCAAAAGAGCTGCAAATCAACATCAAGTCTGCCATCTGAAACAAGTCCATAACATTGATCTGCTCTTGATCTTCTCCAGTTTACAACCATCCTGCTGTATGTGAGATGTTGCATTGTGGGAAAACAGAAGAGAAAATGTTTATTTTTCAAGTTGTCTGGCCGTTTATGCATACAATCTTTTTAAAAAACAACTTATTACACTTAAAAATAATAATATCCCATATCTACTCAATAAAACTGAGGCAACAGATTACAAGCAATATTAAGAATTTATTTCAACATTCTGTGAAGTGATTCCACAAGGTTTAAAAGCAATCTACTTGCATTTCCTTTTAAAATCTCTTGGGTGCATGTAGAAAGAAAACATATTAAAAATATAAACAGTGGCAATAACATTTTCCTGAATGAATCACTGATGGACTCTGAGATTGACTTGCTCATCATTACAGTCAGCACAGACCAAATGTATGGCAGTAATTTGTTTGGTACTCTAGCTTTAAATTACCATTTTCTTTTGTAGAAAATCATTGCAGCAAACATAGCTGACCGTTTGGTGACCGCCTGTATTTTGTGCATTTTGTAGCATGCGTATACTTATAGCAAGCAGTCACAGAAAGGTCAAAATACATTTACTTCAGCCATTAGAAAGTATACAGTGAGTTACCAAGGTAGTTTATGTTCAAAGCTCAGTCGTAAATGTGAAACAGTCCAATAAAAGCAAACAATTTTTGTGCCAATTATGTCTAAGACCATTGCAAATAATTCACGTTTCAGCATAATTTCAGCTTTGATGTTTTGCTTCCTTAAGATGGTTTTCCATCTAATATTTTTTCTTTTGTTCCGTTTCATAAAAAAAAAAAACTTTGGATAGTTTTTTTTTGTGCATTATGAAAGAATGTTAAGAGCTGCTCTTCTCTGTTCACTGAATCAAATATCACCATATTTCTATCCAGAGTTTCAAGATTTGCTCAATTTATGACCAACTGATTAAAATTTTAATATTCACTACAGAGTTGTGTTGGTGGATGGTTGCCCAGCGTGGGCCAAGGTTAGGTTTGGGTGGGCTGAATGTCTGTTTTCTTTTAAATCACAGCTAAATTTTATTCCACAAACCGCATCCAGTTGAATGAAGCTGTATATTAGATTGGTAAATGAAACCATGTCGCACCTGGAACAGTCCAGCTTATGCTTGAAGTAATTATTTTTCTGAGGAATGACAGCCTTTATACTGTATGTCCACCTAATGGAGCAGAAGAGCTGACCTTGAAGGGCACAGACACTAGAGGTTCTGAGGCATTTGGACACTGGGTCATTATGTGCAATTAACCTTTATGGAGACAAACCCACCCTATAGACTTGCAAAAGAATGAAACATTTAGCAAAAAAAAAAAAAAAAACATTGATCAAACAAACAAATAAATAATTAAATATAATATTGTTTTTTGCAGACATCATTTTGTAACACATAACACATAACAATTGTGTTGCCAATACCTCCTGACATGCTTCTTTTTTTAAATTAAGCTTGGGCTCATGAGCCTTTTCTCCTGTCACTTGCTGTTTCTTTTACAAATAAATGTGGCATGGAATTTTCTCAATAGACTTTTTATGAGGTTCCTTTAATTCTGGCAAATGTGAAATGTACTCTTTTGACCCATGATGACCAAAAATATATTTAAAAACAGTCTGGCTACAGTAGCCGAAGACCACACAGGGTGCCACTCATGTCAGCTAAGAACAGGAAACTGAGGCTACAATTCACACAGGCTCACCAAAATTGGACAATTGAAGATTGGAAAAACGTTGCCTGGTCTGATGAGTCTCGATTTCTGCTGTGACATTCAGATGGTAGAGTCAGAATTTGGCGTCAACAACATGAAAGCATGGATCCATCCTGCCTTGTATTAATGGTTAAGGTTGGTGGTGGTGGTGTAATGGTGTGGGGATATTTCCCTGGCACACTTTGGGCCCATTAGTACCAATTATCCGGCAGCTAGCTCTCTGCAACTCTTACATGGTCGCCCACTGAAGCTAAGCAGGGCTGCGCCCGGTCAGTACCTGGATGGGGGACCACATGGGAAAGCTAGGTTGCTGCCGGAAGTGGTGTTAGTGAGGCCAGCAGGGGGCGCCCAACCTGCGGTCTGTGTGGGTCCTAATGCCCCAGTATAGTGACAGGGACTCTATACTGCTCAGTGAGCGCCATCTTTCGGATGAGACGTTAAACCTCTGTGGTCATTAAAAATCCCAGGATGTCCTTCGAAAAAGAGTAGGGGTTTAACCCTGGCATCCTGGCCAAATCTGCCCACTGGCCTCTGTCCATCATGGCCTCCTAACCATCCCCATATCATAATTGGCTTAATCACTCTGTCTCCTCTCCACCAATCAGCTGGTGTGTGGTGTGCCGTCGAGTCATCCAGGTGGATGCTGCACACTGGTGGTGGATGAGGAGATTCCCCCCCTACATGTAAAGCGCTTTGAGTGCCCAGAAAAGCGCTATATAAATGTAAGGAATTATTATTATTATTATCGTGTTAACGCCACAGCCTACCTGAGACCATGTCCATCCCTTTATGACCACAGCGTACCCATTTTTGATGGCTACTTCCAGCAGGATAAAGCACCATGTCATAAAGCATGAATCATCTCAGAATGGTTTCTTAAACATGACAATTAGTTCACTGTACTCAAATGAGCTCCACAGTCACCAGAGCTCAATCCAATAAAGCACCTTTGGGATGTGGTGGAACGGGAGATTGTGCAGCCGACAAATCTGCAGCAACTGTGTGATGCTTTCATGTCAATATGGACCAAAATCTCTGAGGAATTTTCCAGTACCTTGTTGAATTTATGCCACAAAGGATTAAAGTAATTCTGAAGGCAAAAGAGGGTCCAACCCGGTTCTAGTAAGGTGTACCTAATAAAGTGGCCAGTGAGTGTATAGTCTTTCTGTTTTGCTGTATTTCTGACCAAAAACTTGGTTGAGCAAAGTAAGCGTTTTGAAAAACACATTACTATTTACGCTAACACTTTATTTTACAGTGCCCTCTTTACTTTCCATGTACTACATAGTAATTACAAATAATTAAGCATAATTACATGCAACTAACACTAAACCCAACCTGCATTGAGTCAGTATATGTACAGTAATTAATTAATTATTACTCTGCACTTAAATGATTAATTACACTGTAAAAAGGGAACCCTAAAATAAAGTCTAACCCCATTTACTAACTCAAGTTGAATGAAAGGCAATTCTGTACAATTTTTAATATATATTATCTTTCACTTTACTGATACTAGTTAAAACTGATAGAATATTCACAGCCATTGTGTTAGCTTGATTGTATTCTCAGTGATGTGACATTGATGGAATAAACTACATTTTATGAATAACTGCAAAGAATCTTTTGTGTCTCTAAAGCCAGACAGTTCTTACAATTCAGAAAAGTTTTTCAATTGTATCAAGACCTTCATGTTTCTAGGAAGCTCCGGTATGTAATTTTAGTTTGCAAGTAATCATTACTGTCTAAAATCAGTGTAAAATTAGATTTTTTTCCCCTCACTATAATCTATGACAACTTTTTATGTGCCTCACACCTTTGTCTGTGGTTTTGTCCTGAAATACTCTGTTCTCTCTCCCTGTCTCAGCTCCCCAATTGAGCAGTTGAATGTGAAAGCGAGGAAGGGGTTGGGGGTGGGGGTAGTCGTGTCTCTCCTGAAGCCTGGGCCCCGTCTGCGGCACACAATCCATCCAGTCTTTCTCCTTCCAACAATACACAGCACCATTTCCCAATCACTCTGCCAGTACAAAAGGTGTGTCCTCACCATCTGACTGCCTCCCACTGCCTCTTTCCTTCACATTTTCACCCAGTGCATAATCCGTCAGTCTCCTATACACAGATACACACATAATCCAATCATTTCTGTTCCAATGATTTTTGTATATTCCTCACTAGACTTTTAAAAAATAATGACCTGTGAGGCGCAGCAAATGAAAATGTTGTTTTCTTCATGGCTGAGCGATGCACTTCTTGTAGCACTTCATTTCTATATACAGTAGTGCCTCGTTTTGTTGGCAGTTTCATGTCTACGTATGGGGTGTTGACGTGACATTGCATTTTCAGTGTCACCATGACAAAAATGAATATAATTAGTATTGTCATCATTTAAATTTGTCATCAGCAAATAGTTAAACATTTCTATGTTTTTCCATGGACGTCTTGTTATAAAAACAGCGGTTTTTATATTTTGGATGAAATCTTACATTGAAAGAATTAAATCTACTGTGTCTTTATTCAAAATACATTTTTATATTGAATTAAGTGAAATATTATTATGGTCTCTGATTATAACCAGTTTAATTCAATTTGCCATAACCTCTTAAGGCCCAAGGTGTTTTTTTACATGCATTTTTTTATTTCTAATTGCTATTTGAGCTTATTGGAACCTAAATAGAATAAAAATCTAAGTATCATCTTTTGATATGATGTACTTTTAGAGAAAAATTATGTTCATATATGTGGACTTGTGGTCCGAATTTACATAAAACACTTTTTCCCGAATTTTCTTTTATGCATATTTAACATAGATTTTTTTTTTTAACTTTCTTTGACTATCAGAGAGTAAAAACAAAATTTTTTCCTATTTTGGTCAGTAAAAATAGGGTTTGGGACATTTCATATGCTGCAAAAACAGTCACAAAATATAAAACATTCAAAGTATTTTAAATAGCCACTTAAGAGCTAAAAATGTGCTGTCCACGTATGTGGACACTCGGGCCCTAGGAGGAAAAAGCAAAAAAGTTACTCTCTAGGTAAAATTAAAGTTAGTCTTTCTCAAAGTAATATATTTACTTTAAACCAGCAGTTTTCATGCCATGTGACCACATGACATCACCACTCACTCGCCATGTACTGTTTTGCTATCTACCATTATTTAATTCAAATGTGTAGACAAGGTAAGCATTCAAAATCTTTTCATGTAATATTATATGAGGAAGCATTCAAGATGGCAACACATCTTTTTTAAAAACATATTTGAATTTCTGCAACGTCAAGACTAGAACAACAGTAACGTTAACCTATAAAGTTAGATACCCTCAGGAACTGCTTATGTGCTCTTCAGTTTTTATCTATTTCAAATGTGAGATTGATTACCATCTTGCATGACATTTATTGCCATACTGCCAGCACCAGCAGATAGTTTACATCAGATCTTTAAAATAGATATAACTAGCAACAGCATAGCCTAATTTTACACGTTTTTTATAGCTTAATTCAAAGTACAACTTTACTTTGATTTAATTGTAAGATTTGTTTCCCCAAAAATATTTATTTAAGTTGAACCAAAATAATTCAATTAAGTTATGGTCTCTATAAAAACAATATTTTTCCTATTGTTTTTTCTTTAGGCAGAATGAATATTCTGATTAGTATTAAATTACTTTTTTAGTTTCAACCAAGTCAGAATTATAATTTGAGAATTCATTCATTCATTTTCTTTTCGGCATAGGCCCTTTATTAATCAGGGGTTGCCACAGCGCATTAAACCTCCAAGATATCCAGCGTATGTTTTAACCAGCGGATGCCTCTCCAGCTGCAACCCATCACTGGAAAACACCCATACACTCTCATTCACACACATACACTACGGACAATTTAGCTTACCCAATTCACCTATAGTGCATGTCTTTGGACTTGTGGGGGAAACTGGAGCACACGGAGGAAACCCACACGAACACGGGGAGAACATGCAAACTCTAGTTAGGCATAGTTAGACAAGCAGGGTCAACAGGAGCAAAGGGTCAGGACAGGCGGCAAAACAACATAACAGTAAAACAAGCAAGGGTCCAAAAACCACGAAAGGCAAGACAAGGAAAAACACTAGGAAATGCTCACTTACAGTAACCAAGGCTCAGCAACGTGTGTGTGTGTGTGTGTGTGTGTGTGTGTGTACTGTTTATAGTCCATCTGATTAGTCCTGAACAGCTTCAGCTGTGTTTGTTTGAAATCAGGGGGAATCTGGGCCAGGTGTGTGAGTAAAGTGCATGATGGGATCGGTAGTTTATTAAAGTGGCAGATTTGTAGTTCTCCAGGCAGTGATCCTCAAATGCTAGATCGCTGGTGATCATGCAGTAATAATGTGCAGTAATTTTTAAAGTTGGTTCAAAGTATAATTTTTATTTAGTGTATGTTGTGACTGTCTCAAGCACAGCTCTCATAAATTAAATGAAAATTGTAAAATCATTAATAAACACCCCAGGTCTAATTTTACAAGTGACTATTTGAGTAAATTGAATTGAATTGAATTGAACTGAATCCACATATTTCTAAAACCTTCTTCTGGTGTGACATGATATGCTAATTTTAAAATGAAAAAATAAAAAATGCGGGTGATGCAGTGGCACAGTGGGTATAGCGATGTCGCCTCACAGCAAGAAGGTTGCTGGTTCGAGCCTCGGTTGGGTCAGTTGGCATTTCTGTGTGGAGTTTGCATGTTCTCCCCATGTTTGTGTGTGTTTCCTGCGGGTGCTCCGGTTCTCCCCACAGTCCAATGACATGCGGTAGGTGAATTAGGTAAGCTAAATTGTCCGAAGTGTGTGTGTGTGTGTGTGTGTGTGTGTGTGTGTGTGTGAATGAGAGTGTATGGGTGTTTCCCAGTGTTGGGTTGCAGCTTGAAGGGCATCCGCTGCATAAAACATGTGCTGAATAAGTTGGCGGTTCATTCCGCTGTGGCAACCCCAGATTAGTAAAGGGACTAAGCTGAAAAGAAAATGAATGAATGAATAAAAATAATTTTAAAGTCAACAGTTTTACTGAAAACTTTAATTAGTTAAAGGACTCCATTCAAGATGATGTGACTCAAGCCCCTGAGAAGCCCATGACGTGCACCTGTTAGATTTTTGTCTCAGAATTTTTCTCACATTGAACTGTTTTTGGAACCACTATAAAATAATTTTTGTTGTCCTTTGGTGTGACACTGCTCTTTACTGAAAATAATGGATAATTAAAATCGTATTTATAATTTCATATTAAATGAATTGCACTATATGAAGATACAAATCTTACACCATTTATTAAAAGTCATTTTCTTCATTTACTGTATGCTGTCACACCATATGATATTTTATGGTACAATTCAGTAAAACAAAAAAGTGAATGAATTGATAAAGTTACTAACCCCTTCTATTTTTTTCAAACATCAAATTTTAAACTACATAAATATAAATATTTCTGTTCAAAATGGTGTTTTACAAAAAAAAAAAAAAAAAACTTTTTCCTGAATGTTTATAATGATCCGTATGTCACAGCTGAAGTGATCAAATGAAGGGATATGATAAAATCTTTACAATAATTGACTCGTACTGCACAAAAGATTTTACTTCTTGATCAAGACTTGTAAGGTGCTTAGTAGATTGCCCTCAGGCATGACAAATGACAAAACAAATCCCAAAAAAAAAGTTTAGAGATAGAAAAAGCACATTGTGGTACAAATGAAAAAGAATTACTCCTGGCATTTCCCGGAACCACAAATAGGAAACCTAATGAAGCTCATTAAAACATGTTTTACTACAACGCACAAAGGCCATTAGCTGTCTGTGATTTATTCATAGCACTTAAAGACTATAAATATGGAAATTACTTTTGGGTTTTTTGGGAGAACAAAATAGGTAAAGTCAATAGGTTAACAACAAGATTCATATAATTCATTGGAGGGCATGTGTCTGGCACATATGAATAATCCTCGTTTCCATGCTTTCTGAAATCCTTTATCTTCTGCTTATATTATTTTGTGAGACAATAAATGACCATTAATTATGCAGATGGTTTAATGCTAATACAGTTTGCATTAAGAAGGATGTCTGACCCACAAATATACAGTAGCACATGATAGGTGTGATAACTCTCAGTGATAACTGAAACAATGTGTTTTAAAACTTCATTTGTTTATTTGAGAGCACTCCGCAGAGACAATATTGTGCCCATATTCCAATACTGTCACAGCTGGTCATTCAAATGTAACACTTTAATAATAATAAGCAAAACAAGACAATGGAGATAAATCACTAAGAAGCAAAGTAAATTGTAAGAACAAACAACACTAGAAAAGGAGCAAAGGGCAAAAAATATAGAGGTAAACTGTAATAAGGGGTAAAAATAAAGGTGGGAGAAATCAATTAACAAATTGGAAACCATGGTAATAAATGAGGTGCAGAACAAAGGAAACAAGAACCAGAACAGAAAAGGCTATTGAAGCGAAGTGAAAGTCCATAAAACAGAACATACCTTATGAACACCTGTCACACAGACAATGATTGGGAGATGAGGATCTTTGCAAATCAAATCTTCAGAAAGCTACAAACCCAGCAGGCACAGGATGTTAACATGACGTTAGATTGAAGTTGTATCCCAACTTCGTGGGACGTTGCATTTTGTTTGGAAATTAAAATTGGCTTGACATCAGAACCCAATGTCAGGCCGATGTCAATGTCCAATGAAAGACATTGCATTTTGGTTACTTTTTAATCCAACCTAAAAAAAAAAAACGAAATATCAATGTCTAATGATGTTACAGCTTGATGTTGTGTGGACGTTACCAATATGACATCTATGAGACGTTGGATTTTGGTTGCCATACTTGACAAATAAATATCAGTATTTGATATCAATATGACGTTGGTTTAAGATGTTAGCTCACCATTCAATTTTGGTCACTTTCCAACACAACCTAAAATCAACAATATATCAACGTCATTTCATATAGTTAATAGATGCTGGTGACCTAAATTTAACCTAATATTAACGTCTTATGACATTGTGTGTTGGCTGGGAACCGACAGCTGTTCATCGGTGTAAAGACAGCAATGGACAAGGAAAAAAACAAGACAGAGTTTGCAACCTTCGATGGACACAAACTTGTTCTGCATCCTTCGAAAGACAAGTGTGTCTATTATAGTGCACTAAGGATATAGATATTAGTTGCTATTGATGAAAGTGGTTATAAAAATGTGCACCTATATAATGTAAATGAGTTCTCTCTCTTTGAAAACTAACATTTTAAACAATATCTCAATGAACACAAAACAAATGTTGAGAAGATTAAGATTTATAGAACATCTGTTTAAATTAAAACATGAAAGTATGGTTAAGGTATAAATTAGAGAACGTTTCAATATTACTCAAATTAGGGTGTTGCAAAAATGAGTATACACCCCACTGAAAGCATCTGAGGCAAAGCTAAACTTTACAGTACAAATGTCTAATTTATTCAACCACTAATTATTCATTACGTAGGTGTCCAGCAGAGAGTTGATGATAAAATGTTGTTACTTAAAGACAACCCTATCCCATTTCATGCTGTCAGCAACGGCAATGGCTCCTTCTCACCATCTCTTCCCTCACAGCAAACTAATTGTTAAATAAGTGAAGAAGAACTGATTTCATGAGATCTTCAAAAAATATATCATCTGGCATACAGTGCTCAGCTTAAATGAGTTATGAAATTGAAAATAAATATTTGTTTAATTTCTTAGTGGATGTAAGTAATATTTTTGGTGCACTCAAACAAAACAGATTTATTAAACAAATATATTTATAAACTAATATTTGAATCACCAAACATCACTATAAATATAAAGAGAATACATTTAAATTCATGCCAAATATTGCAAAAAATAAAAAATAAAAATAATATTACAAACTACTCAGTTTCAACAAATGATATATAGATATTTTGTTTCTCTTCATTGTTCCTCTTTTTAAATTTTTATTTAATATTTTTTTCCTAACATATACATTTTAGGACTGTTTAAAAAAAGAGAAAACAATAAATATATCTATACATGAATTGAGAAAAACTCTGCTCCTTATGAAAGGAGTGTGAAAAATGTGTTAAACGAAATGTGTCAAAATGTAATGCACTAATTCCATTTTAATGCTGTGTAATAAACATCACACCATTTTCAAATGACCTATAGATTAGTTGCTTTGTGGAATTTTCCAAACTTATCTTATTGAATCTTAAATATTTGAATAATTGAGCTGTAAATTAAGAACAATTCACTTCCAAGTGTTTCACCTGTGCTGTGATAGAAGATTTGTTATATCCGCATGTGCACAAGGATCAGCTAATTGGTCTGGTATGTCAGCCTGAATCAATTATGTGGTTCCAAGCAATTGGATTCTTCTGCTGGCATCAAGCAATGACTTCTGAGCTTATCCTATTATGTCTTGCATCTTGCTTATCTTGTATATTTGCCTTTTCTCCCTTGACAGCTGAAAAGATCAAAGCCAAAAACACGTTTCTGCACACTGACTTATGTAACATGAAAACACAGATGTTCCTAAGGATGTGCTGAGCGCTGGAACATCTCAGCAGTCTAATGAATCTGGGCTGTGGTCTCAGGGGGGAAACGTACGGGAAGAGCGCACAACAACGTTCAGTTGCTTCCATGTGTTACTTTCGCATTCCCTGTATCTGACAATTTTTTTTTTGCTGTGCTTATTTGGGATTAAATTTTAACCTGGAGCAAAATAAGTTGGATCCAAAGCAGCTCTCGATTTGCAGATAAAGAGCTCCAGTATTAGTCCCCCTTAAGCTACCATAGTATCTAAAGGAGGCCCTTTTTGCAAATGACATTATGAAGAGAGACAGGGATAAATTGCATTCACCAGCCCAAGGCCAGATGGGCCTGGGGTGTTGGTATAGGTATGCAGCTCAGAGCTCCTCATGGTCAGTCTGGATCAGCTTTGTTTGTTTCCCCTCCTGCAGATTTGCCGTTATTGAAGTTTTTGCTGATGTGTCTGAGATTTGCCCTCTTAGGAATCCTTTTGTATCACATTATGTCACATCTGTGGTCCACCGTCAAACTGTAAGCAGATTAAATCAGTATAAATTATGCTTGCGTGTTCAAAGGACTGACAAATTGGCAGGTTTCATAATTCATAATTGTTGTGGATTCATCTTGCACTCAGTAAATTCAACATAGGCTCCTTCTGAAAATGTAGACAAAAACAAAATCCAAAAAATAAAGTAAGTAAATAACAGGTGAGAATGTGGTCAAATCTGAAAATGTGGAAAAAATCAGACGAGGGCTTTTCTTTTTCTGGATTGCTTTTTAAAATTGTCGGTTAGGTTTAAGGGAAGTGGGTGGGCGGGTCAATCGGTGCTTTAGAACACTTTTAGTTGGGTTTAGGGAAGGAGAAGGGTGTGTCATTCGATCAGTCAGTCAGTCAGTCAGTCAGTCAGTCAGTCAGTCAGTCAGTCAACAGCAGCCTCTGGTGGATTTACATGAAAACAGCAGGTGCAAATGGCACCCGCAAGACAAATTTGATATCTCAAAAAGTGTACACAGCGGCCTCTGGTGGATTCTTGAAAACAAAAACTGCAAGAAAACATAGCTCCTGGGACGTAGTTGGCTCCAGAAATGTATATAGAGATAGGTACGTTTTCAGAATGAGCCTGGGTTGAGTAAATTAGTTTGTAAGTCTTGTTAAATATAGTCTGGGTCTTATTTTCTTTATACTTGGCTATTTTTGTGCATAAAATGAGCACTTTAAGTATTTGTAAGTATGTTATACAAAACAAACTTTAAAAGGATAAACGATACAATTGAAGGCAAAATTATTAGCCCTCCTGTCAATTTGAAGTTATTTTAAAAATGTTTTACAAGTGCTGTTTAATGAGAGATAATAATAATAATAATAATAATAATAATAATAATAATAGCTTTAATAACACATTTTTAATAACAAATTTATTTTGTCTTTGTCATGACACTGTTAACCCTTACTGTAGATTATGTAGTAAATAACCCTAAAATAGCCAGTGTTTTGCTGTTATAAAAGGAAACAGTATTTTACTGTAAAATGAGTAGGATTTGTATAAAATTGTGTAGTACAAAGAATAGATTACAGTAATTTACTTTATGTACTCATTACAGGTAGTAACACTGATGATAAATGGTAAATTTCTGTTCAACCATGTTGTCCATGTCCCATCTACTCTGTTGCTTTAGGTTGCTATTTATAGAGAAGTGCATTTATATTAAGGCAGAAAACAATGATTTAGGCATTAACACACTCATACACAGTATCTCTGTCTTATTTTAAACATAAAATTGTGAAAAATGTTTTCAGAACATGTTGGCCCTTTAAGGGAACCAGGTCTTTGATGTGTTTACTTCTGAGTGTGCTCCATTCTTTCTATCAATTCAGATGCAGCGTCTGATATGTTTTTAAGCCTTAAATAAGAATCTACAATGAGTAAGTAAAATGTGTTCAAATGTTTTTGAGGGTTTCTAAAAGAAGTCTGTGTATTAAGTTATACTGTTGTTATCTTGAACTGTGTACTTGAAAGCTACATTGTTAGCTAGTTAGCCTCTCCTCATATAACTTCTTACATTACTTTTATTTAAGTATGTTTATTTATTGGATATTGCCATAATGTACAGATGCAAACAGTGTAATGTGTCTTTCTGGCAACTAAGCATATTTATACACATAAAAACCACTAAATTCTAATCTCCTCAGTTAGGTAACATGCACAGAAATCATCACAGGGAATCACAAAAAGATGATTCCAACTGTGAATTCATAGGTACAATAGAAACGTTTGTATTCTTGAGCTTTTTTTAAGTAAATAATAATACAAAGATTGGATCCTTTGACTTTATTTTAGTTTTTCGTTTTTTAATTATTTTAAACTTTTTTATTGAGAATTGATGTGTGTCTGTTTTTTTTGACAATTATGTTTCTAACCATATCTAGAGTAAGTATATGTGTATGTGTGTGTTCTTTTGATTTGCTTATTTTTTAATAATTATTTGAAACTTAAAAAATTTAATTAAGTGGTTTTTTTCTTTTGGTTTCTTTTGTTTTTAACCTTATATTATTTTAACCTTGTAAATCAGCAGTCAAGTAATGCCACATTAGAGCTTATTCAAAGGTAAGTATTATATATGAACAACACATTTAAAGGCGAAATTAAAAAAAATCTCTCCCTTAAACAGCACTTTCATACATTTTTGCAGTGGCTCAATGAAGTTGACTGGAAACCTTCAAATGAAGTGTTATTTATAGTATAAAGGCTTTCTTATATAAATGCAGAAATTATTTGTTTTGTTTTTTATTATTACTACAGGTTTGGAACAACATGAAGATCAGTGCTGACCAATTTATATATTTATTTTTTGCTTCAGATGGAGTTTGGTAATTTATTAATTTATATTGTTTATAATTGGATATGTGATTGTGATAAATGTTGGCAGTTGCTTTGAAAATATGCTATATACCATGGTTGTCAAACTCATTTCCTGGAGGGCGGCAGCCAGCAGAGTTTAGTTCCACCCTGCTTTAACATTAAGCTGCGGTCACACTGCACTTTTCTCCCCAGAGACTTCCATTTATACGCACGCGAATGCTACAGACCGGAAACGCAAGGTCGTGCGTGAAGTTTCGCAGGTCGCTTCGTTGCAAAGTTCAAGCTTGGCGAACTCTGACCTGCAAAATCGCATCACTTGACTGCGTGAGACCAATCGAACATCAAAACAAGACCTTTCTGAACAGAAATTTAAAAGATGGACCAATCACATGCTTTTTTAAATGTCTAATCATCTTGTTTAATCCCGCCCCTTTTCGAAGCGCCGTACGACTGAATTTCGCATGAGCAAACTCTAGTGTGACCGCAGATTTCCCAGTAGATTTCTAACAAGCCTCAATTAGTTTGATCAGGTGTGTTTAATTAGGGTTAACACTAAAGCTGCGGTCACACTAGAGTTTGAGTTTGCGAAATTCTGTTGTACAGCGCTGCGAAAAGGGGCGGGATTAAACAAGATGATTGGACATTTAAAAAAGTGAGCGATTGGTCCATATTTTAAATTTCTGTCCAGAGAGGTCATGTTTTGATCCTTGATTGGTCTCATGCAGTCAAGGGATGCGATTTTCCAGGTCAGATGTCACCAAGCTTGAACTTTCCAATGCAGCAATCTGCGAAACTTGACGCACGAGCTTGCATTTCCGGTCTGACGCATTGTCTATGCATGGGGGGAAAAATGCAGTGTGACAGCAGCTTGAACTGTGCAGACCTGTGGCTCTCGTTAATATGTAAGATGATAGTTAACTGTTTGACACCTGTGCTATATACACTGCATGTGTTGTTTATAAATTTAACCTTTTTTTTTTCATTGTAAATAGAAAATGTATTTATATCTGTTGATTTGTTTAATTTTGTTAAACAACACTGTTGCCAGCTACTCACTATAATAGTTCGGTTACAGTATTAAGCTGTGGTCACACTAGAGTTGATACAAGATGATTAGACAAAAATAAAGCGAGCGATTGGTCCATGTTTTACATTTTTGTCCAGAGAGGTCTTGTTTTGAACATTGGTTGGTCTCACGCAGTCAAGTGATGCGATTTCGCAGGTCAGAGTTCACCAAGCTTGAACTTTGCACCACAGCGAACTGCGAAACTTGTCGCACCGGCTAGCGTTTCCGGTTTGACGCATTCGCGTGCGTATAAATGTAAGTCTATGGGGAGAAAAGTCCAGTGTGTCCACAGCTTTAAACTGGCCACACTGTTGCCAGTTAGTCACTGTAATGGTTTGGTTACATTACAGTAAAATACTTGCAACAGTGTTGCCAGTTACTCACTGTAACCAAACCATTACAGTGACTAACTGGCAACACTGTTGCAAGTATTGTACTGTAAAAAAGCCCGGTAAGGTCTAACAGTGGATGACAGTAGATAGAGGGGGGCTCTGTTATGATCACCAGCAATCTAGTGGCTGCAGATCATTGGTAAACACGCACCTTTACCTGGACTACAATTCTGTCATTTAACGAACTACAAATCATGTCATGCACTTCGTACACACACCTGGTCTGTTGTTCGGTTGATTACACACACCCACACAGCTAGGAGCTGCTCAAGGACTGATTACTAGGACTATTTATACAGCACAGACACACACATCAGTGTTGAGTCTTGTTAACTGATTTTGTGACATTAAGATGCATTTTTCATTGTTCATTTTTCATGCCGTGTTTTGACCCTTTGCCTTGTGTTATCATTTTTATTCATTGCTTGTACTGACCATTCACCTGTTTTTGACCACGACTTTGGATTGCTATGCATATACCTTTTTGACTCCATCGACCGTTGCTTGCCTGACCATTCCTCTAATAAACTGCACAATGATCCTCTACTCCGTTATCAGCGTCCCTCACATGACACTAGTATTCAGGTTAATGTGCAAATTAAAGGCCTGCTTAAAACTGCTTTTATTCCAGCCAAACTAAAAT
This sequence comes from Danio kyathit, assembly GCA_903798195.1. NCBI lineage: Eukaryota > Metazoa > Chordata > Actinopteri > Cypriniformes > Danionidae > Danio > Danio kyathit. Next base: position 22,157,186 of record LR812530.1, on the reverse strand, counting down.
CAATAAGAAGTTATAATTCTGGGCTTTCTCCAAAAGAAAAACACTAGGTAACTGTAAAATACAATGTTTTCAAAACATCTCATTTGAAATTATTACAAAATACAGGTATGCTACAGCAATGAAAGTATATTCTCTTTAAGTACAACTTAGTTCATTAATAATATATTATCTTCAAGTACAGTTTTAAAATATACTTGAACATCAATTATAAATAAAAGATGTTGCATAATTTCTTCATATATTATAAAGTATTATCAATTTTTTCTTTTTGATGAGGATATTTTTGACATATTAATAGAGCATCTGTCTGCAAGATATGCATTACATTTTTATAACCGCCAAAACCCATCTAAATGTATATAAATTTAATTAAATTTTCTCTGGTCATTAACTCACTTTTTTCAGTTTGAAGCTGTGATATCTTATCAGGTGAAGAGTTCCTTAAAGTATCTTGGTTTTCGATATGTCTTTCAATGGATATTTACATTATAATTTTAATATAATCAATATGCTCCATTCCTTTGGGTTGGACGGAATGGATATTACAAATGAGAAACTGTTCAAAACCTGAGGCTGATTTCACACACTTGCATCATTCAAGTAGCATGCTGACATCACTGACAACTTTGACAATGGAAACACAAGGATGATCGAAATACAAAAGAGAACGCATTCATCAAAATCCAAACAGACTCAGGGTGCATATCACCTTTACTCATAAATATTAATGAGCAATTAATAATTTATAAACGTAATATGGACAGGTGCGAGAAAGCCTCTTCTGGTTGAAACTTTTTATAAAACATTTCAAATATTTTTCGTTTTGCCAGTACATGCCTTGTGGTTGCTACTGCAGGCACGTCCACCCTTTTAATACACACTCAACATCTCAATGTAAGATTAAAGTAAGTTTATGAGTTTTCACATCTTGTGAAACCAGACGGACGAGCCTCTGAGGAGGATATCATAAGTTCAGTTTAACTCCATGTAGATGATGAGGATCGAAAGCACACACACACACACACAAAAAGAAATCTCTAACAAAATATGTACTTTCTCAGGCAATTTCTTTAAAGTGCGGCACTAACTGCGCCTGAGGGTAAATCCCTTCTCACGGATCCTTCATTAAGTGAAGAAAACTTTAAAGTGAAAACCAGATGACAGCAGGGACTGTCGAGCACATCGCATGCTCATGTTTGGAAATGTTCTCGTTTATGATCAAAAATTACATATGTTTAATGTAAAATGCCTGAGGATGATGCTACTTCCACTTTGATGTGTATTGTCTCTTAAACTTTGATGATAGTCTTTGCACCCTCAAGTTTTTCCAAACCTAAATGTGTTTCTTTATTTTGCTGAACACAAAAGAAGATATTCTGAAGATTGTTGGTTACCGAAGAGTTTGTGGTACTGTAGCTATTGATTTTTTGTTAGTTTGTTTAGACTATTGTTAGATGTGTTAGATTTTCCTTGATAGCCCAAATTTCTGGGCCATCTTATTCTTGTCAGTCTTGTTTTTGCCAAGATGAATGTTTTCTGTTTGCATGTCTATTAGACGTCTTTAAGCACAGAGCTTTTTGGTGGGATGTTTGACTGAACTTTATTCTACGCATGTCATTTAAAAGGAAAGCATATTGCACTTGAAGAGTCATATACTGTACTTACAGTCGTTAACTTACAGTACTTTCCAGAGGTCTTAGGCCACCATTAGATCTGTTGTTTTACAATGTTTTAAAGGGCACCTATTTTACCCCTTTTACAAGATGTAAGAATAGCATTTGGTGTCTCCAGAGTGTGTATGTAATCAGCTCAAAGGTGTGTGTGTGTGTGTGTGTGTGTGTGTGTGGGGGGGGGGGGGGGGGGGGGGGTGGCTTCAAAATCACTTGAATTTGGGTCCTATTTTAACATCAAGAAAATAAAAAAAAGAGAATTATTGGGTTTCTATAACTCCAATATGACTGTGGACACACTATACCTACTGTACAAAAGTTGATTTTCATCATAGGTGTTCTTTAATGATTATATATGTGACCCTGGAGCCTAAAATGTTGCAATGGTATCATAAGTCATAAGTCAAAATACCTAAATATTATTTTATGTATAAAATATATTTTTCCTTTTTGCAAAAATAATTTTTATATAGACAATGTTCAATAAAGATGACTTTTTTGTTAAATTGCTCAGTTTTTGTTAAGTGGGCATAGCTAAAGAGTTAATCTGAACTATTTTAAACACTTTTTTTGTTCATTCATTCATTCATTTTCTTTTTCGGCTTAGTCCCTTTATTAATCCGGTGTCGCCACAGCGGAATGAACCGCCAACTTTTCCAGCACATGTTTTACGCAGCGGATGCCCTTCCAGCTGCAACCCATCTCTGGGAAACATCCATACACATACTCATTCACACTCATACACTATGGACAATTTAGCCTACCCAATTCACCTGTACTGCATGCCTTTGGAAACCGGAGCACCCAGAGGAAACCCATGCAAACGCAGGGAGAACATGTAAACTCCACACAGAAATGCCAACTGACCCAGCCGAGGCTGGAACCAGCGACCTTCTTGCTGTGAGGCGATAGCACTACCTACTGCGCCACTGCGTCGCCCTTTTTTGTTCAGTATTTACAAAAACCCTTGGATTTTTGATTTTCGAATAGTTGCATCTCTGCCAAATATTATGCTATCTTAACGAACCATCATGGAAATCCTGTTTATTCAGCTTTCAGATAAAATATAAATCTTATGACTGGTTTTGTGGTCCAGGGTCACATTTACTCTACATTTACACATTTATCTCTCGGTCTCCACCTGAACAGTGCAATATTTGAGGATAAAAACAGCTGCTAAAACACTGATAGCTATGAACTGGCCTATAATAGTGGCAGATGGACAGAGAAAAAATAGATAAATAAATAAAATACACCTAAATTTAAAGGTGAACTTGGAGAAATGCTGAGAAAATATCTGACGATCAGCACATTCTGCCTGAAAAATGTTCTTTAAAAAAAGTGTGCTTAGAGCCAAGGGAAGTCTAAATAATTTAAATATAATTAAAATATTTAAATGTATATATATATATATATATATATATATATATATATATATATATATATATATATATATATATATATACAGTTGAAGTCAGAATTATTACCCCCCCCCTTTGAATTTTTTTTTCTTTTTGAAATATTTCCCACATTATATTTAACAAAGCAAGGACATTTTTACAGTGTCTGATAATATTTTTTTTCTTCTGGAGAAAGTCTTATTTGTTTAATTTCGGTTAGAAAAAAAAGCAGTTTTTAATTTTTTAAAAACCATCTAAGGTCAAAATTATTAGCCCCTTTAAGCTAATTTTTGTTTCAATAGTCAACAGAACAAACCATCATTATACAATAACTTGCCTAATTACTCTAACCTGCCTAGTTAACCTAATTAACCTAGTTAAGCCTTTAAATGTCACTTTAAGCTGTATAGAAGTGTCTTGAAAAATATCTAGTCAAATATTATTTACTGTCATCATGGCAATGATAAAATAAATCAGTTATTAGAGATGAGTTATTAAAACTATTATGTTTAGAAATGCGTTGAAGAAATCTTCTCTCTGTTAAACAGAAATTGGGGAAAAAAATAAACAGAGGGGCTAATAATTCAGGGGGGCTAATAATTCTGACTTCAACTGTATGTATGTGTATATATATATATATATATATATATATATATATATATATATATATATATATATATATATATATAGTATATATATATATATATATATATATATATATATATATATATATATATATATATATACAAATTTAGCAAAGTTAACGCTCTGGTTACTAAAGTAACCCTCGTTCCCCGAGGGGGGGAACGGAAATGCTATGTGGAAACTTCCACTATGGGGATTTCATTCAGAAAGCCAATCATCTGAAAGAGTATGTAAACGGGCCAATGAAATGCCAATGAGTTGGCAGCTTCAGCTTGCGCACCTGATGCTCGTTGCAATTAACTTGCTATATGAGCACAGAGCTAGCAAGCCAAAGCATCATTTTTTTAGCGGAAGAGACTTTCACCTCAACAGCTAAGGGGCAATCATTATGGCGAAGGAACATAGCATTTCCGTTCCCCCCCTCGGGGAACGAGGGTTACTTTAGTAACCAGAGCGTTCCCCTTCGGAAGGGGAACTTCAATGCTATGTGGAAACTTCCACTATGGGGAAATGTTTGGAAAACGCCATAATGATTGAACCTTACCTTCGCCCCCGATGAGAGGTTTGCCAGGCAAAGAGCGTGAGCGCACCTGCGTCACCAGAGGCGCGGTCTTCCAACGTGTTCCCTGGCCCTTACTTATCCCACTTCAACAGAAGATTTACGGATTTAGATATATTTTTCGGGAGCCGCAAATGCGTCTAGAATAATTTCTAGGAATTTAATACGACAGTACGTTGGGAATGCGTGCAGTCCCGATAGGGAGGACGCTGCGGAGGCCACCTGCTACCCAAGTGGGGAGACTGGGGCAAATAGCATATGAACTAACCCTGAGAAGGGGGAGTAAGCATATGAAAATTAGATGGTTAGCGGTGAGGGAAGACACGGGTCCGCCTGTGAGGGGGGACTGCACCGTGGCAGTATAAGCATATGGGATCGCCTAGTGGGGATCGCACATAGCAGGCACCTATACCCAGAACGCGGGCTGACCATCGGGCAGACCAGCAACGTAACGGGCCAGTGCCTGACTCCTCCGCTGAGTCAGGTGCTGGGGGCCTCGGAGGAATATCTGCAGGGTTCGCCAGCGGGGAACTTTTCTGACAGAGCGAAAAAGCGCACATATCCCTGGGTTAGAGAGAATGGCGCAGCAAGCGTTTTACAACACCTAACCGAATTTCTCATTCACCGCGTGAGAAAATCGGCTCCCCTCAAGATTAATAAATCTTCTAATAGGTGTCGCCCAGCCCGCAGCTCTACAGTGTCTGTTAGAGAGGCGCCGCGTGCTAACGCCCAAAAGGATGCGCGCTTCGAGGAGCGCGCTCTCACTCTTGGGGGACGCGGCTCGCCCTGGCTCAGATGAGCGAGGGAGATGGCATTCAGAGTTCAGTGGGTATGTTCCAACCTCTGTTTGGATACGGCACTTCCCGTCTGCCGATCACCATAACAGATAAAGAGCTGAGTACGGTCCGTGTAATAGCAAAGTGCGAAGGACCAATAAAGGGGCTGGGTCTGCCTCCTCCGTGGGCAGCGCTTGCAGGTTCACTACGTGGCTGAAAGAACGCTGTAGGAACCTAGGGCACCTAGGTGGGCCGGGGTCTCAGGTAAACGTGAGAGTGGGCCGACCCAAAACGTTGGCACATTTCGCTGACCGAAAATGCCTCCAGATACCCGCCCATTTGACCGATGCAACGCGACCAGCAGAGCTGTCTACCTGGACAGAAATCTTAAAGATACTGAGTCGAGTGATCGAGCAGACCTCTCCTAAGAGAGATCTCCAAGTGGGTATGAGAGGGAAACAGGAAAATTAATATTCATGTCTCGCGCCTCTGGGAACTGGATGATGAGACGATACTTCCCAGCGCGCCGCCATCGCCGCATCCTTAGAGCGGGGATGATCGTAACGCCAACCCCTCAGAGCGGAGGGGACAGCCTTAGCTCCAGTCAACTGAAGGAGGATAGCATCACTCTGATCTGGCATGTTCAGGGTTCCTTCTCGGGGAAAAAGGTAACCACACAGCGAATAGACTCCACTTCAGGCGTGGGCATGCCTCGTAGAGGGTGCTCAGCCTGAGTGACAGTGTTAACCACCTAATCGGTAAGTCACCTAAGTCCTCCGCGCTCCATCTATGAACCGTACGTGAAGCATAGATCTGGGCGCGGGTGCCAAACGGTGCCTGTCCCCTGTTCCCAGGGGATGTGCCAGGGAGGGGCCATCACGAGGAGAGAGTTGAAAGCAGGTCCGATTGGGCCAGAGAGGCGCAATACGAGAGCTGTTCCTCGACCTCCCTGACTTTACACAGTATCTGTGCGAGTAGGCTCACTGGAGAAATGCGTATTACGCACGCCCCGAGGCCAGCTGTGTAGCCAGTGGACTTTGCAGGGTTCGCCAAGTGGGGAACTCAAGCGAGAGCGCACGAATCTCTGAGTTAGAGAGAGAAAGGCGCAGCACCGAACAGCTGGACAGTCGGGGGTGGAGTCTCTATTTTCCCAGGCGAAACTGCCGTGAGAGCGAATGGGCTGCACGGTTGAGCTCGGTGGGGGAAAAAATGGAATGCAGCGATTGCGCCGCGTATGACTCCGGGGGAGCAGACGGCGAGCGAGCTGAGACATGCTGCGAGAGCGGATACCCCCACACGGTTGATATACGCCCCCGCTGCCGTACTGTTCGTCCTGACCAGTACGTGTTGTCGCTCCAGCACCGGTAAAAAACGGCGGAGAGCGAGAAACACTGCCAACAGCTCTAGGCGATTGATATGCCAATGCAACTGGGTTTTTTCAGCTGCATGCCCGCAACACACGGCGCCCCAGCCAGTGCTGGAAGCATCTGTCAAAACGACAATATGTCTGGACGCCTGTCCTAGAGGCACTCAGGCCTGTAGGAACGAGGGGTCGTTCCAGGGGCTGAGGGCGCGGCGACACAGCGCAGTGACAGTCACTCGGTGTGTGTCCGCGTGCCATGCGCGTCTGGGGACTCGATCGTGAAGCCAGTGCTGAAGTGGTTTCATATGGAGTTATCCGAGCGCATACAGCGGCTGCGGATGTCATATGCTCCAGGAGCCTCTGAAAGATTTCAGTGGAACCACTATTTTGCTGTCGAACTCTCACAGACAGTTCAGCATTAGCCGAGCGCGCTCTCCGGAGAGGCGCGCTGTCATGGTGACCGAGTCCAGCTCCAACCCGAGAAAAGAGATCCTCTGCACGGGGGCGAGTTTGCTCTTTTCTCGGTTGACCTGAAACCCCAATAGGTGGAGGTGCTGGAGCACCTTGTCTCTGTACATAGTCAATTACTCCCGCGAGAGGGCGAAAACAGCCAGTCGCCGAGATAATTGAGTATGCGGATGCCCGCGAGCCGAAGGGGCGCTAGGGCACCCTCCGCGAGCTTGGTGAAGACCCGCGGATACAGAGAGAGCCCGAAGGGGAGGACTTGTACTGTCAGGCTCGCTCGACGCAGACCGCAGAAAAGTGACGGTGGCGTGGAGTATGGAGACATGAAGTACGCGTCCTTCAGGTCTATGCTGCAGACCAATCCCGAGGACGAACGCACAGGAGGATGCGCTTCTGCATAAGCATTTTGAACGGCAGCTTGTGCAGACGGCGGTTCAAAACGCGCAGATCTAGGACTGGCCGTAACCCACCGCTCTTTTGGGTACGATGAAGTACAGGCTGTAAACCCGCTCTCCATCTCGGCTGGAGGGATCGGTTAGATTGCATCCTTCGCCAGGAGGACAGCAACCTTCTCTCACAAGACAGGGGCGGGCACAGGGCTGACCCTGGTGACGTACACCCCGTGAACTTGGGAGGCCGTTTCGCGAATCGAATCGCGTAGCCGAGTCTGATCGTGCGTATGAGCCACCGCAAAGGGCTGGGCTGCGCTAACCAGGCAGGCAGAGCCCTCGCTAATGACTGCATCGCTACAATCGCTGACGTACCAGCAGTGGGGCAGCGCGGAGTGGGAGTGCTGATCCGGGGAGCGCTGGGGTCCCGCGGAAGAGCTGGAGGTGAGAGATTTACTCACCTTGCACTCAGACTCCGGAGGAGAGGGCTGGAGGTGTGAGAGAAAGGAGACCGTCCTCCCAGACCCCGTGAGCCACTGGCGAAGTGCGCCGATCCTGCGAGCTGGAAGGCTTTTCATCGCGTCCCAGACTGGCAGTATTCGGGCTGTCACATCCAGGGAAGGGAAAGATGCTCTCTCTGAGGAGCCCGGCCCCCCACCGGGGAGAGAGCAAGTTCCCTCTTCTCCAGATGGCCGTCTCAAGAGCGCTTCGCGGTCCGTTATCCGGACTTAACGGCGCCCTGGGACGGGGAGCGCTGGTTGCCTGCGAGGTGCTCGGCGCTGCCGCTGGCCGGAGGCGCAGGCGGGGGCGGAGCAGCACTCGAAGACGGGCGCTCTCGGCGACAAGCAGTGGATGTGGATGGTTCGGCGGGAGGGGAGCGGTCTTACATCCTCGCCGAAGGATGCCCATCGTATCCGACTGCACCGCCGTGAATTCCTGGGTGAATTCACCAACGGTGTCGCCGAACGGGCCAGACTGGTATATGGGGGAGTCAAGAAAGTGAACTTTGTCGACTCCGCGCATATTTTTGCCAGGTTTAGCCCGAGGGGGCGCTCCTGGACCACTAACGTGGCCATCGTCTTTCCCGGGGCACACGCAGCGGACTTGAGGTCCGTGGAGCTCAGTCGGGTGCGGTGCGGGGCTTGTTACAAGCCTGGGTCAGAACCACCCTCGTGCAGCTGGGCCAGCGCGCGCGCATGGACCCTGGCGTGCAGGGTGGAAGCAGTCTGGCCCGCGGCTGTGTGGGCTCTGGCTCGGGAGGCAGAAAACCAACACGCCTTGGACGGGAGATGAGGCTAATTCCAGCAGAAGGAGGCACCACGCGGGCCCGTGATGGCACTCTCAATCTGGGGAATCGACTCGTACTCCCTGGCTGCTCCACCATCAAGAGTGGTGAGGTGGAGGCGCACGCAGATCAGGCAGAGAAAGGTGCCCTCAAGACTGCGTGAGCCCACTGTGCACTTCCGGGAAGAGAGGGATGGGAGGCTAGAAGGTATTGCCTTTTAATCCTCCACATACACCCATCTAGTCGGTCCGGCCGCGGGGCTGGGGGATAAACCATCTCCAGACCCACGACCGAAACAGCCCGGGAAAGCACGGTTATCATGTCTGTTTCAAGATCGGCCGCCGCCACGCTCGCTCCCGATGGGAGGGAACGGAGGGGGGGGGGGATCCTTCATCAGACCATGACAGCCCAACCTCCGATGCAGCGGTGGACATCTGAGCCTCGGTGTCATCAAGTGAGAGGGCGGCCATCCGAGGATGGAGCGCTTCTCTCACTCAAAGCTTGGATGGAGCGCATGGAGGAGTGAGAGGTCCACAAGCCCGAGGGCGGCAGATTTACTCCCACTGTAACCCTCAGATCTGCCCGAGTGCCCACCGCGGAGCGGGGGACAACTGGGGTGGGTGGCTCTTTTGCAAGAGCGAGCCGCGATCTTAACTGCGCAACAGACATGCCACCGCAGTGATGGCATGCACTGCCCACGAGCACCGCATTAACATGCTGGACCCCCAGACATGAAACGCAGTGCTCGTGCCCATCATCCGAGGACAGGAAACCACCGCATCCAGAAACGCACAGTCGGAGCGACGTCTTGAAAAAGACGCGCTGCACGACCGTGTTGCTCTTTTAGGAAATTCGCAACAATACATACCGCTCTGGAGGACCGGACCCAAAGGACGCCAGGCAAGGGAGAAACCCAGCTCGACCATCTGCCGCTGCGTGTCACACACTCTGGACCGGGAGATCGCTCTCGTTCACTCTCTGTCTGAAACTCAGCTGGAGGAACCCTCATCGACTCTCTCAGAAGGCTGTTGAAGTCTCTGAAGTGAAAATGATGCTTTGGCTTGCTAGCTCTGTGCTCATATAGCAAGTTAATTGCAACGAGCATCAGGTGCGCAAGCTGAAGCTGCCAACTCATTGGCATTTCATTGGCCCGTTTACATACTCTTTCAGATGATTGGCTTTCTGAATGAAATCCCCATAGTGGAAGTTTCCACATAGCATTGAAGTTCCCCTTCCGAAGGGGAACTCAAGTTATACCATTAAAATAATGTTTGTATGTACTATATATTTAAAGACATTTTGTCTTAAAAATATTAACTTAAAATAATGAAAATTATACAGATGTGGATTAAAAATTATTCTGAGATAATAATCCCAGTCCTACCTCTAAGACAAACCATAACCAAAGTATGTACAGTATTAAAAAATTCTCTCTAGCAGAAGGCAATAGTTTTGTGTGAGATACAGAGCAGAGTTTTACCATTAAAATATATATAATTCCAATCCACTTAATGAAGGAGTGCATTTCTCATTGAAACAAACCTTTGAAACCTTTCGTAAAATGGAAGCAGCGGTTTCTGAATGTATAACATGAATATATAGCATTAACTTTCATGCTAATATTTGCTATAAGGATGAAGATTAAGGTTGCTAAATAAAAGCTTGAATCTGCATTTGTTCCTCCCCCTCCTACGGATTATACAGATCTGAACCACAGTGAACAAATCACTTTTTATTTTAAGTTGTATTGTTGGTGTCTTTTATGGTGCTATTTTTAATCAGACTCTTGTATTTCCTGTGTGACCTAATAAAGATCTTGTAGGTCAAAATGTTGTCTAATTAAATTGTCTTTTGAGAGCTAAAGTGGCAGTGTACTGATTTTGTTTACTTCTGTCGCTATTTTAATCACAGCATGACTAAAAGGGACATGACTGTGGAATAAAATAATTACATGATGAAGTCATGGTTTAATGATAACAGAAATTTCAATTCAAAATGATGTAATGTAATTCTTCCCTATACATAAAGATGAATATTTAAAGTGTGTAAATCGGATCATACATATTACTGTATACATTATATATGTTGTTGAAACATCAATATTGTATGTTTATATGCTTCCATATTTCTTACCTCACTCTTGTACATATGTAAGCTGTCAATGCATTAATATTTTATGTTTCAGTGTCTTTGCAAATGTACTGTGAAATAGTGACCAGAAGCCATGATTTAGAGAGTCGAAAAATGTATATTTTCATACATCCATCTATCGTTTGTGGATAATTATTTGTCTAATTATAAGAATTACAATACTTGTTTGTGTGTCATTTTGATGCATCAGAATTGGAGGTGCAATTGCATTACAGTACATGAACTGACAGAAGTTATTTATTTTATTTTTAAGTTTTCAAAAATCTTGGTTTGTGTTTATCCGAAGAAAGAATGTCAAGCCTTTCTGGAACAGCATAATGGTGAGTAAACGACAAGAGAATATTTGCTTGAACTCTCTCTAAGTTATGCACTCATAATCTCTCCCTCCAGTGGGCTGTTAAATGTTGCGACTGGATCATTAACTGATTTGGTTAAACTCCTGAGTGAATCATTGAGACTGGCTTTGTGAACTGGATCAACTGATTAATTGGCTAAAAGGAACAATTCGTTCAAGCAGCAGGCATCACAGTTTTTCTCAAACATTCTCATACAAACTTTTCATGAACACGATATTCAGTGAACAGTTACTTAAATTCCAGGCAGCAAATATCTTTAAAATATATTAGATTACAGCGCAAATGTAATCTCTAAAACTACTGTTTTTGGGATCCACTGAAGAAAACAAATCTTCAGTGATTTGCAATGACGTTTTCTTGTTGTCGTCGTCTTATTCAACCTTCACTTGATGTTATATTGTTACCAGAAAAGTCCTACACAATTTTTATCTATTACAATTTTATGGTAAAATATTCATGTTTAGCTTTGGGTGTAGGGTTAAAAGATCTATATGTATAAATCCTTTAGCGAAATAATAATTAATAAAATGTTTGAAAAGGCTGTTATGTTTTAAATACTTTAGCATGTCTAAAATATACATTTATGTATAACTCAAAATGTCAAATATATATATATAGTTTCTCTGAATGTTACATATTAATGTAAACAAAGAGCTAAAAAGATAGCTGTAGCTTTTTATCCAGATAATATCTCATGTGTCTGCATCAGTCACTAAAGCCCTGTGAAGTTGTGCCTCAAGCATGTTAGAGACATAAAAATGGCTTTCTGTATAATTCAGACAGATCTATTCATCTGCAAATGCATTTCGTTTCAGTTCCAGAACATTATCAGCAGACATTTGTGCTGATATGTGGAATTACAGTCATTTTCTAGAAGCCCACTGTGCATCATATACGGCATTGAAAAAGCTTTAATGTAATTCTCATTCTATCTTTAGCCTTTGTATGTTATATGCATGTTAAATGATTGTTGTATTAGCAACCCTATGTTATTTCGTGGTAACACTTTATAATAACTACACACTATTAATCGTTTGTATAACTAAGCCTTTAATTGTCATTTATAAGGGATTTTTAAATCCTACATAGACCTCACCTTAGACTAGGTTGCATGAAGTTGTGGTAACAAAGCATTTAATAACATACAAAGTAACTATTTGTATATGCCTGAATAATAATAATAATAATAATAATAATAATAATAATAATAATAATAATAATAATAATAATAATAATTCATTCATTCATTCATTCATTCATTTTCTTTTCGGCTTAGTCCCTTTATTAATCTGTCGCCACAACAGAATGAACCGCCAACTTATCCAGCATATGTTTAATGCAGAGGATGCCCTTCCAGCTACAACCCATCTCTGGGAAACATCCATACACACTCATACACTACGGACAATTTAGCCTACCCAACTCACCTGTACCGCATGTTTTTGGACTGTGGGGGAAACCCATGTGAACACGGGGAGAAAATGCAAACTCCACACAGAAACGCCAACTGACCCAGCCGAGGCTCAAACCAGCGACCTTCTTGCTGTGAGGCGACAACACTACCTACTGCACCACCGCATCGCCATAATGATAATAATAATATAAATATATATATATGTGTGTGTGTGTGTGTGTTAATTTAAATAATTAACACAGGAGAGAATACAGCATTTGTAGCTGTTTTTATGAACTGCTTACTAATGTTGTAGAGTTAATGCTTAAAGGTCCCATGAAATTAAAATAAAGAAAAATTTAGATGTTAGTTTCAGTCTGTAGTTTTAAGGACATCTACAGTATATGTTGGTGTGCTTTAAAACAGTGACAAAATTTGCATTTAGGAGATATAAAACCCACATAAACATGTAAAGCTTGCAGTTTGTCACTTCCGTCTAAATGGATCAATGTTTTTTTTAATCACCTCATACTTCAGTTTCTCATCAAATCTTGACCAATCAAATGCTCTTTAATATCTGACATGCCCCGCCCACTTCAAGAGAGCAGACGCTTCTCGTTTGCTTTTTATTTGATGTGCTTGATCTTGACCACTCTCACTAGCAAGGCGATGATTAAAAACAAATGCTATTGGATACTTTTTAAAAAGGGGAGGAGCTACTCTACGTTTCACCCTTTCTTTAGTTTTCAGTTAAGATTATGTCAAACGTTGAATTAAAAATGCACATTTCAAAGCACTTCATGGGACCTTTACCTAATGATGAATTAACTTTTTGCTAATGCTTAAAAGATTCATAGCATGCAGTTATTATAAAGTGTTACCGATTCATTTTGAAATATACAGTACCATTAACAATGATTTGATTGAATAAAGCAATGCTTCTGGCGTAGGTTTTACAAAAAATAGCCTTTCAGTCTTTCTATTTAATGATTTAGTCTACTGTGGTTGCATAAACAAGCAATTTGTTTTAGTAACAAAAACCTTGACTTGAACGTAAGAATGAGTTTGATAAACTCACCAGATAACATGTAGTATTATTTAACAGTGAGTTTCACCATTTTCTAATCAGTGAATTCTGCTTTCAACCACACCATTATTTTATTATTTATCCCCATTTTATTATATTTTATTTTATTTTATTTGATTTGATTTTTTTTTTTATTCTGACTAATTTGATCTCCTTTCATTTCATTTTTCTTTTCTTTTTAATTTAAAATCTGACCAAATTTGGTTTCAGACACTTTTATTTTCTATATTTTTTACTTTTATTTTATTTTATCAAATTATTTTTTGATCACACTTTATTTTGATGGTCCGTCTGTTGGATTTAAGTTACATTGCATCTACATGCCGCCACCTAATTCTTTTATGACTTCTAGGTTGGATTACTGTAATGCTCTGTTCGCTGGTTGCGCAGCATCCTTTTTTAACAAACTTCAGCTAGAGCTGCACAATTAATCGTAAATAGACCGCGATCTCGATTCGACCCCCTAGACGATCTTAATCCAGCATTTATACGATTCTATATATTTTCAAGTACAGGAGAGAAGCAAAGGTGGCCGCACAAGTCTTCACGTTGTTTTACATACAATGTTCAGCAACGTGGACACCTATAAATGGTGTTGAAAGAGTCACATACAGTATTCATAAGGTATAATCCACCCAAAAATTTCATTTCTGTTATCATGTAATGATGTATTCACGGCCGCAAAAACACACATGACGTGAGCTGACTGTGAGCTGTTACCACAGAGAGGGCGGGCGCGCGCCTGTGAATGAAGTCTACTTTAGTGAAAAGAACCTGCATAGGCTGTGATTAACAGCTAATAAAGTTGTAAATAACATTCAGTTTGTGGCACAAAGTGATCGTTTGGGAGCCGCGCGGGATGTATGAACCACACTTAGCAGTGAAAATGAAACCGAAAGCACGTGACGCACATCATTTAAATGATCATATCGCATTTTAGAGTTATGATTACGACAAGCATTTAATATGTTTTTCTTTCATAGCGAACACAGAGTGTTGTGCATGAGAATAAATGTTTACTGTGTCAGTATAACTACTCTAGCCTATATAATGTTGAATATTATGCAAGAGGGAATCTGATAATGACAAATGTCTAATTTTACCAGTAGAAAAAAATGGTCTAACAATGCTGTCAGTGACAGATTGCAAGCACATGTCTTAAACATAATAATTCAACATCAGAATTATGAATAGTTGTATTTTGACGTAACAATAATAATACTATTATTATATAGTATTCTCATATAGTAGACTCATATGAACCTTTATTTTACATCTACAGAATCGTGAGAAAATCGTGATCTTTATTTTAAGCAAAAAAATCGTGATTCTCATTTTAGCCTGAATTGTGCAGCTCTAACTTCAGCTAGTACAAAATGCAGCTGCCAGAGTTCTTACCAGGTCTAAAATTAAAATATGATCATATCACCCCAATTTAATCCTCCTTACACTGGCTGCCTGTTAAGTTTTGTTTTGATTTTTGTTTTGTTTATCTATCCAACCTCCTGTCTCACTACAACCCAACCCGCTCTTTAAGATCTCAAAACTCAGGGCTTCTGGTAGTACCTAGAATAGCAAAGTCGAGTAAAGGAGGTCGAGCCTTCTCCTTTATGGCTCCTTAACTCTGGAATAGCCTTCTTGATAATGTCAGAGGCTCAGATACACTCTCGCCGTTCAAAACTAGATTAAAGACCTATCTTTTTAGTAAAGCGTACACTCAATGCATCACACAGCGGTTCGATGTATGCATGTGCTCCACCCATCTCGTTTATATACACTATGAACAGCAGCTATGCTAATTATTCTCTTTATTCTCTATTCCCACCTGGGGATACTCATCCCGAGGCCCCCAGAGATTATGCAGTGCCACTGATGCGATCAAATACCTGTGAAGAGATGATCCCAAGGTTTCCACAATCCCAGACCAGGCCGTATCCCGAGCAGCTGTTGTGGCAGTCATGGAGGAGTAGAGAGCATGAGTCCGATTTCTGTGAGACTCCAGGGACAGATAAGTCTTCGCTGAGGTCCAGCGTTCTCCAGCCTTCGTCGCCTAGACTGCAGCTCTGCACAAGACGTTTGGCCACAGGATAAGTGGTCATGCCCAACTGAGCCTGGTTTCTCTTTAGGTTTTTATCCTTCACTTTCGCCAATTGGTGAAGTTTTTTTTCCTTGCCACTGTCACCACTGGCTTGCATAGTTCGGGACAGTGATTATTAAACCACAATAAACAACTAAACTGAACTGAACTTAAATTCTGAAAACTGAACTGACACTGTTTCAATTCACTATAATCTTTTATGTGAAGCTGCTTTGACACAAAAGCGCTATACAAATAAAGACTAATTAAACTGAATTGAATAATTCTCATTAGATAATAAGTAGATTGTTAGGTTGGGGTTAGGCTTGGGATTAGGGTTAGTGTAAGTTAACATGTTCTTGCAAAGTTTCTTATAGTCAGTTAAGTGTCCGTTAAAGGAGCAGTATCAACAGATATTAAGGAGACAGTCTACTTATACTCAAATGGACCATCAAAATAAAGTGTTACCTAATTTTTTAAAGGGACTAGATTAGATTAGATGTGATTTTTCTCCAACTGCTTAGCAGAGTGCCAGAAATAATCGATTTAGTCATAAAACCATTGAATTATATTTGCATTATTTCCGTGCACTTTATATATGTTTTCTACAATTTCTTTCATTTCTTGTATTTTTCTACTTTATTTAATTTGATTTCTTTCTCTCTTGCGCTCTCTTTTTTCATTTGTTTAGGGTTGAGATTTGCTCCAGCTGTTTTATCAGAGTGCCGGAAATGAGCAATCGAGTGTGCTCTTGTGAAGCTTTATAGAGATGCTTCACCCTTGGCCGGATCTGATTGGTTTGAAGAGCCCTCGCTGTATATAACAACAGCTGCGCATCTGCATGAATGCCATATACTATAAAAACACACATTCCACACTCCTCACGTGGTTGAGGAGACAGAATAGCAAAGAAACCGATTCCAGTCTCATTATATTTGCCCCCTTGTCCTTAGGCATACTGATTACTTGAAAACAAAGAAAACTTGTAATGTTCATAATTTCATTTCATAAACAGGTCATTTGTCGTACAGGACCCTTATAAATGGCTATAGTCACATTCACATCTCATTGAATAGGGTTCCAGTAGCTTTGTCACCCATTCAGCCATCTGTTAATCTTGGCAAAGGGCCCAACACAAGGGCACAACCAGTATGGCCAGGTTGGCTCGTGCCTGAGGTGTGAAAATTAGCATGAGACAGGAGGAACGTTTACGCAACAAGAAACAGCTCCATTATACTGCACAAATACTGATCACTTATCTTCTGATTTTTTATGTTTGATTTTGGGAATGAAGCACCCTTTTTAGTTTTACATTTCTAAACTGTTGTTTTGTTTTGTCATCATGGACCATATGAATCGTGTTTTTGGCTTCAAGTTAGGGTGGGTTTAAAAAGTTACAAATAGTTATCATCAGTTGATTGCTCACATTTTGATCTTGTATTACAAGTTTTCAAAATTGTTTTGTTTAAATATGCAAAGACATTATTTTATTAAATATGTGCTAAAATGCATTTCTAACACACAAATCGGAACACTGGACTAGTCAGCTTCATAATTCTTGTTTTATTTAAATTTTTTATAATCAAATCAAATCAAATCAAATCACTTTTATTGTCACATCATCAGCAGCACGTGTGCTATGATGAGTGAAAAGCTTAGGTGCTGGCTCCAGACAGTGCAAAATACAGACAGTGTAAATACAACGACAGTGCAAAATACAGACAGTGCAAATACAACGACAGTGCAAAATACAGACAGTGCAAAAATACAGACAGTGCAGGATACAGACAGTGTAAATACAGACAGTGCAGGATACAGACAGTGCAGGATACAACAACATACTCACAAAAAAACAAGACAATGTAAGATTGGCAATGTTGACAGCGATACGTAGGCAGTATTGTTTTAAGTATGGATTTGTTAAAGTGCAGTGCATGCTACATCTTGACGGTGTGCAGTGTGGGGTATGGAAGAGTTTGTGTGGGGTGTGTTAAGTGTTCATCAGCCTGATAGTCTGAGGGAAGAAACTTTCCTTCAGTCGGCTGGTGTGTGACCGGATGCTGCGGAACCGTCTGCCTGAGGGTAGCAGAGAGAAAAGTCTATGGCTTGGGTGGCTGGAGTTGCTGATGATTTTCTTGGCTTTCCTCATGCACCTCCTGGTATAGATGTCCTGGAGGGAGGGAAGCTCACCTCCTACTACGCGTCCAGCAGTACGCACGATCCTATGTAGACCTTTGCGATTGCTGCTGGTGCTGCTTCCGTACCAGGTGGTGATGCAGCCAGTGAGGATGCTCTCCACAGTGCAGGTGTAGAACGAGCGGAGGATGTGGGGGCTCATTCCAAACCTCCTGAGACGCCTGAGGAAGAAGAGGCGTTGTTGTGCCTTCCTCAGCACTGCGTCTGTGTGGGCAGTCCATGTCAGATCCTCAGCGATGTGTACTCCAAGAATAAAATGTAGAATAAAATGTATATAATCAAGTAAATTATGGATGAAAAAATATAAACATTTTTAAAATACAGAAATTAAAAAAAGGTAACATTTATGTAAGAGCTGCTGAAATGTAGATTTGTGGTTCAGTGCAGTAGGAAAAAATTCATTTTAATAAACCCAGCAGGTACTGTGGTCAAAAAAATACAAATCAATTTAATGCCAAAACCTTGACATCCACTTGACATCCACACATTGACCATCAAAATATTGACACAATAATTATTATAATAACATTTTTTTAAATTAATCTGAAAGCCTCAATTTCAAATTTACACTGCATTTGTATCCCTACAATGCATGTAAAGTACCTTAATGCCAAAATGACATCAATTTGCATTTTGTTAGAAACACATATGCTTTACATCTTTGTTTCTATGTCTGTTTCTATGACTACTATTTTCATTTATAGCACTTTATTTTTGCCTCTCGTGTTTAAATACACTATGAACAGCAGCTACGCTAATTATAGGCCACGGTATCCATAATCCTGGACCAGGGTGTATTCTGAGCTAATGCTGTGCTGTGGTGGTCATGGAGGAGCTGAGAGCATGAGACTGATTCCTGAAAGACCACAGTGGCAGACGAGTCTTCGACGGTGCCGGTGACCTACTCACACCTGCAGCTTCTCCACGATGGACATCCAGTGTTCTCCAGCCTCCGGCACCTATAGACTACAGCTCCACTTAGGAAGTTTGGCCAGCGGAGAAATGTTCGTGCCCAAATGAGCCTGGTTTCTCTAGAGATGAAGTTTGTTCCTCGCCACTGGCGCCACTGGCTTGCTTGGTTTGGGACTTGTGGAGCTGCACATTGAAGGATTTGCTCTTCAGTGTTTGGACTTTCAGCAGTGAAAATTAAACCACACTGAACTGAACTAAACTGAACTTAAACTCTGAAACTGGACATACACAGTTTCAATTTACTAGACTACTATGTTAAGCTGCTTTGACACAATCTACAATGTAAAAGCGCTATATAAATAACCATGAATTTAATTTAATTTAATTTAATTGAAATTGACATCTAGCACTGCTGTAAAAATAAAAACATGTAAAAAATGATTACAGGACTCTCATGTAATGGATTTTTGATGCCAATTTTAGATGCCAATTTGATGTCGATTTGATATTAAGGCAATAAATGACCCCAAATTGATTTGCATTTTTGACGTGTTTTTTTTTTTTATGTCGTTTTGACACCAAGGTGCCCACTGAGAAATAACCTCTAAAAATGTCTATTGTGGTTGAAATCTAGACACATAAACTACTGTAGTAAACTGTGATAAACACTTAAAAGTGCATTTTTTATCTGTTCTTTACATTAGATTGAAAAACAAAATGCTTTCTGAAAAGCCAGGGAAACCCAAATCCTAAAACTGACTGTTGCATTTTAGCCTGCAGGGTCTTGCTTTAATGAAACATTAGTAGCTCTGCTAATTAAAAGCTACTTAGACATCAAATTATGTATAATATTTATCTGTATGTACAAAGGTAAGATGGTTTGTTGTGGCGGTGCATAATGTGGAAACTGATGAATCTTTCAGTGTTTTGAGGTAGTCTTCCTTCTGCAATCCGCAGATCTAGAGCAATCCATTTTCTTTTGGAGGAAATAATACTGTAAACAATGCAAGAAATTGCTGACTGGGAAGAAGACATGAGAAGCTTGAACTTATGGAAACGCTCAGGTGCAGTGAGATTTGTGGGAATTACCTTTCAGTGTCAGCACATACACTCCAGTATTTGACTGGCACTTCAGTCTATTGGTGAATATTTTTGGTTTAATTGTGTTATATCACACTAGCACTAGACTGCTGATGTGGACTTCATGAGTGTGTAGTATAAAAAAATCACAAATGTAAGGTAGGTTAATAGTGAGTAATACTGAAATATTACACACACAAATTGTTATTATTTTGTCACTGTTGCACTGCAAGCATTGTGAATTCCTAAGGAACGCAGTCAGCACTTTTCAACAAATTGGTGGAATAATTGACTGAATAAAACAATGATTCATTTATAAATACTTGCTACATTCTTGAATAAATCTGTGTTTTTGTACAATTATGGAGAATTCATGAGCTTAATACACAATTCTGCATATCTAAGAAACATCAGTAGCTTTTTTTTTTGGCTAAATCAGTGTTTTTTGAACAAACTAGTTAAGCGAATAATTAAAAAGAAATCACCTATAAATAATAAATTTGTGTTTTTGTAAAATTATGATGAATTAATGAGATGAATGAACTATTCTGCATTTCTGAGGAAATAATGTAGCCATTTTTACTTGTCTGAACTGGTTGAGTGATTAATTCAATATCTGCATGTCCATAACCCAGTGTTAAAGCACAATTTGAAGTATCACATGAGTAACAAGTGATCTGGAAATGCTAAATTTTAAATAACAATTCCTTTTTTAAGTTATTTTGAGATTGTTTTAGACTTTTGCAAAAAAAAAAAAAAGGGTTATTAATCATTTAATAAGTTTTTTTTTTTTTTTTGCTCATTCAAACTACTTATTTGGATTTTTTTATCCATAAAAACCTGTTTACATCCTGAATGTCTTTGTATGTATGTAAAATAAATGAGCAAAATTAATCATTATGCATTTCTGAGGAATGTACAGTCACATTTTTTTCTTACTCAAATCTGTGGTTTTAAACAAATTAGCTTAGTGAATGATTCAGTGACCCTTAAAAATGTGTTTCTGAATGAATCATGGTTTGACTATACTGGCTGAATTAAATATTTAATATTTACTAATATTTGGTGGGTAGCACGATTGCCTCACAGCACTCACTGACCTCGGCTGGGTCAGTTGGCATTTCTGTGTGGAGTTTGCATGTTCTCCCCGTGATCGTGTGGGTTTCCTCCAGGTGCTCCGGTTTCCCCCACAGCCCAAAGAAATGTGGTGTAGGTGAATTGGGTAAGCTAAAATTGTCCTTAGTGTATGTGTGTGAATGAGTGTGTATGGATGTTTACCAGTGATGGGTTGCAGCTGCAAGTGCATCCACTGCGTAAAACATATGCTGGATAAGTTGACGGTTCATTCCGCTGTGGCGACCCCAGATTAATAAAGGGATGAAAGGAATTAGAAAAGAAAATGAATGAATGAACAAATGAATGAATGACCCCTATCAAACTTTGGTGCAATGTGGTTCAATGCATGACAGAAGTGATTTTTGCTAGTTTCAGCCTGACTCAGGTATGGTTTTCATGTCATGAACCATGTTGTTAAAATAGCAAATGCATTGGTCCTCGGTGGTATTCAGGTCTGAAAAGGATAATTATAGCCAAGTGACTTGCTCACAAGTGTCACTTTTTGCCACCTACTGGCATGAAGACGTAACCTGCAAAAAGAGTTAAACTGGACATACACAGTATGATTTTTTGCTTTCATAGCTGTACATGCTCATACATGATTTTTTTTCCATCGGGAGAAGTCGTATGGATATTATTGAAACTTGTATGGCCATGACTTGCCCCATCTGGGAGGAACTTACAAGCAGAGCTGAACAGCTCTAGTGTATGTGTGTGAATAAGTGTGTATAGATGTTTCCCAGTGATGGGTTGCAGCTGGAAGGGTATCCGCTGTGTAAAACATATGCTGGATAAGTTGGTGGTTCATTCCGCTGTGGCAACCCCAGATTAATAAAGGGACTAAGCAGCAAAGAAAATGAATGAATGAATGAATGAATGAATGAATGAATGAATGAATGAATGAATGAAAGAGTCAAACTATTGATTTATCTGAAGTTGGCCAATCCTCCTTCAGTCTTTTCTCTGTCCATATTTTGGACATATATTTTTAATTTCATGCAATTATTTCAGAATTCACCAGGTCAAACTTTTTTTTAGGAACAACAAATAGTAACTTGACTTCTAGTTGATTATTTGTCATCAGAAGTGGCTTATATGAAAGGCAAAGACTTCTAGATTACGCCTATTTTACCAAAATAAAATATGATTATGTCTTGATTTTTAATTATTTAAATAGGACAGTAAGGTCTAACTTTGCTGAGAAAAAAGTGTTGTCACTTAGAATATAAGGTCATGGTGCAGTGGAAAAAGAATTAATATTGTGTACGACTCCCGTGAGCTTGAAGGACTGCATCCATACATCTCTGCAATGACTCAAATAACTTATTAATAAAGTCATCTGGAATGGCAAAGAAAGCGTTCTTGCAGGACTCCCAGAGTTCATCAAGATTCTTTGGATTCATCTTTAATGCCTCCTCCTTTATCTTACCCCAGACATGCTCAATAATGTTTATGTCTGGTGACTGGGCTGGCCAATCTTAGAGCACCTTGACCTTCTTTACTTTCAGGAACTTTGATGTAGAGGCAGAATTTGCCCTCTTCTCTGGTTTGAGAGAATCTTGGGTCCATGCGGGTTCCAACAGGTCCTCTGCAGTATTTGTGATAATTGGGATGCAGTTCAACAGACGATTTATCAGAAAACTCTACCTTCTGCCACTTTTCCAAATGATCAACTAGAAGTCAAATGATTATTTGTTGCTCTTACAACTGGGATCGACGACAAGACTTTTGTCAGGTAGTGTATCAATCTGCATCTGAAGGAGTTTGACATAAAATCACTCGTGACGTGTGCGTAGATATCTTACGTATAGTTGGCTTTAGTGAATAGCAGACATCTTATTTGTTTATTAGTTAATTTCTATGATTATTTAATTCATGAGTTAAAGTTATTAGTAATTAATAAACTTAACCATTCCTTTTTGATTGCAATGTGGTGATGTGCACCTTTTGTAAAGCTGCTTTGAAACAATAATTATTGTGAAGCTTATTATAATAATTAATGTGAACTAAGTGGGTCTTCTTGTTTGTGTGAAGCCATTTGAAGTTTAAAATTACTTTTCAGCCCTAAATAGGCCTGTTCAGCCCCAACAAGTAATTATAAATCTTTTATTGCCCACAGCAAAACTTCTGCATTTGCAGACACAGTTGTTGTTATAAGTTCTCAAAATAAATTTAAGAATAAACCAAAAAAACGGAGCCCCACAAAAATGTTACTGTCGGCTGGATTTGGATGTGTTGCCGTAGAGCTGAAATGATTTTCTGCTGTTTTGTGTTCTCTTAGATTCATGTTCCATTATTAGATCTTTCTGCAGCTTACACTGAGATAGGATGCTGTCTGGCTCGCATGAATAGGAAGATATATTGTGCTGATGAGTATGTATGTGCGCTCGCGTGTGCGTGTGTGTACCTGAGTCTCTTTGCAGTTTGCTTGATGCCTGCCATTCTAATTGTTTTTTCAGATAAGCAGCATCTCTCAGTGGGATGAAGCTTTATTGTCCCCGAGTGTGGAGAGAAGCTCGCCTGTTCTCAGCTCAAGTGTGTGCTGTTTGTGTACTTGCTGTTCTCTCATAATGAGAAACACCATAACATCAATTTAGTGTAATTATTGATATACCTCCTGTCTCATACCGCATGATAGGGCTGGATTGTGGTGGATTTTGGCTGTGTTTCGATCTGTGTTGCCGGTTGCTATGGTTAACAGATGCTCAGAGCCCACATCCAGTGGTTTGGGTTTAAATCTTGCAAGTAACAAAAATAGAATCCTTCAGTCTGTAAAGCCCTGCCTGAATCAACTGATGTACAAGCCAACTGATTTCCACAGGCCATTTCTTTCTTTCTTGCTTTCTTTCTTTCTTTGAATATTTTAAAAGCTATATCAACTTATAATTACTGTAGCAGTGGTGGACAGAAAACTATGTACCTGTACTTTATCTGAGTATTTTTATTTTAAAGGGGTGGTCCAGAGTATATTTTTAAGGCTTCATTGTGTTTATAAGATGCAAAGCAATGTGTTCTCATGTTTCATTTATAAACAATCATGTTGTTTTTTCAAATATCTTACTTTGATTATATACGGCTACTCAGCTAACATGAAAACGACAATCATATTTCCTAGCTCCTCCAAAATCCCACCCTCAGGAGGCTCTGATTGGTAAGCTAACATAATGTGCTGTGATTTGCGGATCGGCTCCATGTCACCACTATGTCCAGTCACTAGCACGCGATGTGCCTTTGCTGTGTAAATACTGTCAGTCAGTGTAGCAGCCATGTCAGTGTGAGTCTGAATTAGACATAAAATGAAGAGGATACAGCTGAACCTCATGCCTGCTCTCTAAAATAAAATCTGACAAGTGTCTTTCATCTATATTCGGGTTATAAAGCAAGTAATATGAAACGTTCATTATTTAAGATGTAGAACACACAGAAAGCAGCCCCACTGCAGCGCTGGTGAAGATTGTGGGTGTTTACAGCGATTTGATGGATAAATATGAATTAGTAAATTGTTTGTAAATGGTAAACTGTTGTAAATGCCAATCATCATTTCCCATTAATTACATCCTTGTTTATGTCCTTTCTACAACAAATAAAATACTTACAGGTTGTGACACACAATCCACAGCTTTGTCTATTATGGTTGGAGCTGCTCCTTCTTTGAGGAGTTTTTAGCTAAAGCCAGCACTGTACTGGAAGAAATTCTGGAAGCTGTCCTTTGTCAGATGCTAGCTATATATATTTTTATAATTCTCTGGCAGTTCTGTCTTTGTGTCATGTCCTTTGGAAGCCCAGATACAGAAACAGAACAAGCTCTGTGGAAATAGCAGCATTTGGATGGTATTTTAGCTTTCTCTGCTATAACATTACAGCGCTTCAGGCCACGCCCCTTGTGTTATGTATGCGTGTAACCTGAAGCATTTGTGATCTCAGTAGCCTGGATGTATTTTTTGGTAGTCCCCTAACTTTGATCACTGTAGGCTTTGCTAAACTAACTCTGTTAAAACCAATGTCTCCCTTTGCATTGAACTTTGATCGTATTACATTTAGAGACTTTGTTTATGTTCACACAGCTACATTACACATCAACTAAAGTTTAAAATATGATATCGTAGTGGACCACCCCTTTAAGAAACTTCTACTTCAGAACATTGTTTCAAATTTCAATACTATGGAGTAAAAAATTTTTTGAACTGGACACATTTTCACAAGCTCATTGTTCAGTTAATGTTCATGAACAAGGTGAATCTTGTTTGTTTACCTGTTAGCTAGCAAAAAAATGCTATTTAATTAATTTGTAAACCGAACAGGGGTGCGTTTCCCAAAACCATCGTTAGCCAACTAAGGCCGCAAGTTCCGTCGTTACAAACATAGTTCGTTGATTTGCCGTTTCCCAAATCCAGCGTTCCAACGAACATTCGCAAATTGCGTCGCAAACTTGAGCACTTGAAACTACACCTCTGGAGCTGTAGTTAGAAACATAGTTCCTGGCTGTGTTCTATTCCCACTTATTCCCCCTATGCCCTACTCATTTAGAACATTCTAACATTCAAAGTTGGAATTATTAAAAATAAAAAAGCATTAAGGTCATCTCTCTTAGGTGTAATTTGCTTTCAAAGTTTTTTTACAGTTCAGTTTTAGCCATCTTCATGTTTACAATTGTGCTCCCTTCGCAGTGCACTTTGAAAACATTGATATCATTTTGAACACAGCCTCATGGCGAAAGCTATAGGTGACCCATTATTTAAAAGCAGAATTTATGTTACATCTCCAAAGCTTGTGAAAATAAAAAAAAATAGCATACGTTAATTCTTTGATTTTATAGTGGGTTATTTATTAAGTATCTGTACTGTATATGACATGGGCCTGTTGGTTAGAACTTTCTGCTGTGGTTTGCATGTGTCAAATTGTAAAAGTAGACTTAAAAAATAAATAAATAAATAAATAAACAATATCCT
Organism: Danio kyathit; assembly: GCA_903798195.1. NCBI lineage: Eukaryota > Metazoa > Chordata > Actinopteri > Cypriniformes > Danionidae > Danio > Danio kyathit. The sequence goes on along the minus strand of LR812530.1, from coordinate 22,131,317 downwards.
ACTTAATAATAATAATAATAATAATAATAATAATAATAATAATAACAATAATAATAATCATCATCATTAATATTATTAATAATATTATTAAAGTAAATATATTTATAATAAATAGCCTTATTATTTATTTATTTATATGATTTATATATGATATTAGAATAGTGTTTGCTTTTGTAAGTGATTTTATGTTTTAGAATAGAATATGTAATGTTCAACTTCTCAATAATATTAGTAAAGCAAACACAGGCCCTATATGTGCCATTTACATATATTTCAATGAATATGGAAAACGAGTGCATGTTTTTACCAAAACTAATATTGGATTTTATTTTAAATGCGTGTTTGCGTAAAACAATATAATTTGCACAGAGAAATGATGGGGTTCTTCTCTAAAGAAGTTGTTACTCCACCCCGTTTAGAGCATCATTATGGGCGTTTTACGCTATAACATGGTTCAAGTGATGGATCTGCGACATAGAAACTAGGGGTTTTGGGAAACACTCGTCACTACATCGTTCTTTTCCCAAACGATGCATCGTACTATGATAGTTCAGCCGCGTGTTACATCGTTGTTTGGGACAACGCACCCCTGATCAACAGTTGCATATGTTCACAAAGATCTAGTCAGAGCAAGTACACAGTTAATGATTTAATAATTCAAATAATCCAGGTCCACCATAGCTCCAGCTCCAGAAAACCATTCACTAAATTTGCAAACTGATTCAAAAGGAATAAAAAAGGAGTTACATGTACTTATTCATTCAATACCGGCAAATGATAGTATTGTATAAAATGTTTACTAATGACAAATAATAGGATTTATTATCATAAATGAAAATCATATTTAGATCCATTTTGTGCTGATATCCAAATTTGAGCTGTTTAAACCCACTGTGAAATGTGTGAATGTAGACATGTTCATATTTGAGTTTTACCAACTGAACAGGGCAGGATTTATTTACACAAATCCCCATACATTTCTCCTCTACAAGCACATAAAAGATATAAAACCAGTACAGCTACAGCATTCTTCTTAAAATGTTAACACGTTTTGCCCACGGTTATATTTATTTTTAATATATACTGTATGTGTATATCTGTGAACACACATTTCCACACATTTTGTGTTTATTCATTTATGTAGGATTTATGGTGTATTTTGTTGTTATAGTATATTGTGTTATTTTTACTTGTTTGCACACTTGATTAACATTAAATATTAAATGCCCACTGGTATGATTGTCTGACAGAAAGGTCAACTGTGTGCATGCCAATGTAAATTTCTGCATGTGTTTTGCATGCTTCCATTGATGCTGCTTTGATTTTGGTTAAAAGCTAGTTCTTCCTGATGTGGTCAATACTGTATGTTCATCCACTCCTTCCTTATGATGGGATCAGATGAAAGGCTATGCAAATACTGTGTTTTCACAATGTGGCACTGCACAGTGTTGTGTTGTCTTCAAAGTCATTTTTATGGTTTGATTTTTGCATAGACCCACGTTTGCCTCTTTTGCTTTTCAGTTATACAACAATAAACAGACAGTGATGTAGAGCAGACATTGATCTTGATCCATGAAATTGGGTTTAAGTGTTTTATTAAATAATAAAGTGGCATATCCCTAAACCTCAGCCTTCCTGGGAAAGTCTATGCCAGGGTACTGGAAAGGAGGATCCGGGCGATGGTTAAACCTAGGATCCAGGAGGAACAATGTGGTTTTCGTCCAGGCCATTGTACACTGGATCAGCTCCATACCCTCACCAGTGTGCTCGAGGGTTCATGAGAGTATGCCCAACTAGTCCACATGTGTTTTGTGGTCTTGGAGAAGGCATTTGACCGTGTCCCTTGTGGCATTCTGTGAAGGGTGCTCTGGGAGTATGGGGTCAGAGGCACTCTGTTAAGGGCTGTCTGGTCCCTGTATGAACAGAGTAGCATTTTGGTTCGCATTGCTGGCAATAAGTCAAACTTGTTTCCAGTGTGGCGATGCGGTGGCACAGTAGGTAGTGCTATCACCTCACAGCAAGAAGGTTGCTGGTTCGGGTCAGTTGGCGTTTCTGTGTGGAGTTTGCATGTTCTCCCTGCGTTCGCGTGGGTTTCCCCCACAGTCCAAAGACATGCGGTACAGGTGAATTGGGTAGGCTAAATTGTCCGTAGTGTATGAGTGTGAATGAGTGTGTATGGATGTTTCCCAGAGATGGGTTGCAGCTGGAAGGGCATCTGCTGTGTAAAACATATGCTGGATAAGTTGGCAGTTCATTCCGCTGTGGTGACTCCAGATTAATAAAGGGACTAAGCCGAAAATGAATGAATGAATGAATGTTTCCAGTGCATGTTGGACTCCGGCAGGGCTGCCCTTTGTCACCAATTCTGTACTTAATTTTTATGGACAGAATTTCAAAGCGCAGCCTTGGGTTGGAGGGGGTCCAGTTCGGGGACCACAGGATTATTTATCTCTCTTATTCGCAGACGATGTTGTTCTATTGGCTTCATCGTACATGGACCTTCAGCATGCACTGGGTCAGTTTGCTGCTGAGTGTGATGTGGATGTCACCTGGACACCTACCTAGGTAGGTGTTCCAGGCATGTCCCACCGGGAGAAGGCCTTGAGGAAGACCCAGGACATGCTGGAGGAACTATGTCTTTCGGCTGGTCTGGGAACGCCTTGAGATCCCCCGGAGAAGCTGGAGGAAGTGTCTGGGGAGACTGACGTCTGGGGTTCTCTCCTAAGACTGCTGCCCCTGTGACCCGACCCCGGAAAAGTGAATGAAAATGAATGAATGTATGAATGATTTCCTTAACCGGTTGGTTTTATTATATGGTTTTTCTTAGACTAACAATACAGTTTTAGAGTTTTATAACTTAAGGGGGGCATACACCAAGTGATTTCTGCAGTCGTACAAGATTGTATTCATTTTTTTCTCATCAGGAGACGTTGTGTGGAAATTGTTGATGCTCGTATGGTTGTGGTTTATACTGTACCATGTTAGTGAAACTTAGAGGCTGAGCCACTCATGAGCTCCAGATCATTTTTTACCATGTCAAAAAATTTTGGTCAGCTGTTTGCTTGAATTGGGGCAGCACGGTGGCGCAGTGGGTAGCATAATCACCTCACAGCAAGAAGGTCACAGGTTCGAGCCCCGGCTGGGTCAGTTGGTATTTCTGTGTGGAGTTTGCATGTTCTCCCCGTGTTTGCGTGGGTTTTCTTAGGGTGCTCCGGTTTCCCTCACAAGTCCAAAATCATGCGGTATAGGTGAATTGGGTAAGCTAAAATTGTCCGTAGTGTATGTGTGTGAATGAGTGTATAATGGATGTTTCCCAGTGATGGGTTGCGGATAGAAGGGCATCCACTGTGTAAAACATATGCTGGATAAGTTGGCAGTTCATTCCTCTGTGGCGACCCTAGATTGATAAAGGGACCAAGCCAAAAAAAAAAGGAATGATTGAATGTTTGCTTGAATTTGTGAGGTGTTTGTGGATGAATGTGCTAAGGTTGTCTAATCAAGAGGATAAACTCACTGAACAGCAAGTGTTGTATGATGTGCCATGCATGACAAAATCATCAGAGATGATAGTTTAGAGTGGACAAAGATTTATGTCACACACATGGGGTGAACAGGCTACTGTACTGGTTTCCCTGTGCTGAAATAGAATCTGCTATCAATAGCTGCTATGAGAGAGAGAGAGAAAGAAAGAGAGAGGGGGTGGCTTTAAAAGCAATGTTAGCCTCTGTCCATGTTTTAGAGATGGAATTACATACGATTGCTTTGGAATTTGCCAGATCATAAAAGAGATAAAATAGTGTAGATTTTCACATAAACACACCTGTGACATGTGCGTTGACATACAATCTTTCGACCATCAGAATTTGCTCACTTTTACAGGATTTTTTTAGTACAATGTCATGTCTGTCAAAAGGGATTTTTAATTTCTCAGTTCATAACCCCTGAATATGCACATGTGTTACTTTTTAGGTTGCAAATGAAAAAGTTTGAAATGATGTTTGTTCTCCAGCTTTGTCTCAGGTGATCATTCTAGTGTTTGGACAAGCTGTAAGCGTTGAGTATTGTTTAGGGTCCATCTCAGATGATCGCGCTAGTGAATTCCAGAGCATAAACAATGCGCCCGCACTCTCTCCCTCCCCCTCACTCCTCCACACCGCCCCCCTCTCCACCCATCTACAGCTGTTGCCTGGAAACATACAAAGAGATTTGTAAGCAGGCGGCTCAAATTCTGTTGCCATGGCAACGGCTGGCTTTCATCAAGGCTTTGGGGTTCTAGTTCTAGCAGTTTTTCGGAAATTTGTCAAAGTGACCACCGCCAGACTGCCGACTTCACATTAAACCTGCAGTATAAGCAGTAAATTACTCCTGATTGCAAAGAGGAAATATTCCTTGCTGAAATGGACTGCCGAGCGGGGGCTTATTAAAAGGCGCTTGTGGCGTGTTACATGATCTAACTTCTCTTTCTGGATATGCTGTGCAAAAACTCATAAATTATCGCTGATGAGAAAATTCCTCTTCCTCTGAACATTCATTATGGGCATAAAATGAGAATGGGCTTTATGAAAACCTAATTGTTGGATCTAAAGGCATTAAAATGGCCCGTGCGAGCTTCATTTCCGCCGAGCGCTCACCTGTCATAATTTCATCATAACATTATTCAGAAGCACAAATGAAGCTAAAGGAAACCTGACGGTAACAAAAAGGTATTATTAGAATTTCCAAAACTGCCACTCAGGTCTTAATTACTGCGGTAGACTGAATATTATTACAGCTCAGTTCCCTCTTGTGATGACCTGTCTTATGACCCATCATGATTTATGTATCAGTCTGAATCTCCACATTTGGAGCTTCTTTAAGAATACAGTGTTGCGCAGCTTTCCAAAAAAAGCTAAGCTCAACAGAGCGTGGTGAAATGGAAGGGGAAGGATTTTATTTTTTTTATTTTTGAAAGGCATCTAAAAAACTAGTGATGGAAAGTCTGACTAGTTTCCATGGACTTATTCAGTGCTTATTTTATGTCATCACTTGGTCCCTGCCATCTTGAGGTGACATATTACATGCCCTAAATATGTAGCAGCATGAGCCAAAATATCATGACCACATGCCTAATATGCTGTTGGTCCTCTGTTAGTCTTGTAATGCCAGACCTTCAGACTGACAGCAAAAGGTCTGGGAACCTTGGCATCTTTCAATGGCCAATTAAGGACAGCTCAAGAGACCTTGTGACTGAAAAGTAAAGAAACCAATCTCATATTTATTTTGTGCCACATCATTTGGCGTTTAAATGTTCCAACAACAAACTGGTGAGCAACAAGTACACCCAGCTTACAAGTACACCAAGATTATTTACCATTGTGCAATGATATGACAATCCTCAACAGCTACTGTGTGTCAACAAGATGTTTCAGGTTAACATTTGTTTAGAGCAACTTTTTATATATTGAATTATTATTATTGAAAAAAGGAAAAAGTTGGTTTGCCATCTCCAGGTTGGAGGAAAGTCCTTACCCCAGGTGGAGGAGTTCAAGTACCTTGTGGTTTTGTTCATGAGTGAGGGAAGGATGGACATGATATTGACCGGCGGATTGGTGCAGCGGCAGCAGTAATGTGGTCGATGTATCGGTCCGTTGTGGTAAAGAAGGAGTTGAGCCGACAAGGCTCTCGATTTACCGGTCAATCTATGTTCCTACTCTCACCTATCGTCATGAGCTTTGGGAAATGATTTAAAGGACAGGATCTCTGATACAAGCGGCTGAAATGATTTTCCTTCGCAGGGTGGCAGGACACACCCTTATAGATACAGTAGGTTAAGGAGCTCTGTCACCCGGGAGGAGCTCGGAATAGAGCCGCTGCTCCTCCACATCGAGAGAAGTCAGCTGAGGTGGCCTGAGCATCTAGCCTACCTAGGGAGGTGTTTCAGGCATAGCCCACTCGGAGAAGGCCTTGAGGAAGACCCAGGACACGCTGGAGGGACTATGTCTGTCGGCTGAAGGAAGTGTCTGGAGAGAGGGAAGTCTGGGGTTCTCTCCTAAGATTGCTGCTCCCACGACCTGGCCCCAGAAAAGCGGATAAAAATGAGATGGGATGAGATTATTATTGAATAATATGCAAATGTCTAGATGATTTATTTACCTTGTGTAATGTATTTTTTATGGTAATTTTATAGTCGTTTAGTAGATATAATATTGTTAACCTTATTTAAAAGTTAAACATGATATTTTTTTTATTTCATGTTAAGTTTTTAGTTCTTATATACTTCCTATAGTTTCAAAAATCTTTCTGCACAAATCTGCAGACGTTTTACAAAATTCTGTGCAGAAATAAAGTATGCAGATTCCCTTTAGTCCTGGTGATGGGTTGTTCTTGAATGAACTGTGAAACCTGTGTACTTTTAAGTGTCCAGCATTATTTAGTCGACCTTGCTGTTTGCTTATTGTCACTGATATGAACATGACAGCTTTGATCAGACAGCATTGTGTGGACTGTTACAGAACACAACATTTACATCTCCCCAAAATCTTGTAGAAGTCAACCAATCAGAGGATGACTTTAAATCTGCTCGATTGTTTCTAGTTGTCAAGTGTGTAATATGCACCAGATGTTCAGCCAATGGTGCATGGACATGAGGTTGAGTCTAGTCCTCCATATACTGTGTATAGAGTGTAGCAGGAAACACCGTTGTCATGAAGGGGTGAGCCTTGTTTGCAACATGGTATATAATATATACAGTAACAGTACCTTTTAAATGTCCTGGATTTTCCAGCACATCATTGCCCAAAGCATCAAACTCCTTCAACCAGCTTGTCATTGTCCGATAGTGCATCCTGGTGTCCTTTCTTCCAGGTTGAAGGTGCACAAACATGCAAAGCTGTCATGAAAATTTGACTTATCTCATCAGATCACCTTCTATTGTTGATTTAGTGCATTTCAATGGTGGCAAGATTTGACAAAGGCAATCTGATTGATCTGCTGCTATATAGCCTCAATATGTTAATACTGTCACAAGAAGCAGATTTAAATAGATCCAATTGCAAGTAAAAGTTTATTAGCTGAATGCTTGGTACAATACTCAAGGAAGACAGGTTGACAGCAGCTCTGGTATCGGCTCTGGTCACAAGATACTCATAAGTCCAGGAGAACAGCAAAATGTGATCTGAAAGACAGGAATCAACATGAACGACTGAATGTCAAAGGAAAAAAACAAAGTCCTTAAATAGGTCTTGATAATAGATTGCATGTGGCCCCACTGATTAGTCAGCTGACTGGAACGCATGCTGTCAAAGAAAGGTAAACAAACACAGTCACGCGACAGACAACAACAAGCGGAGAACACGGAAATATGAACCATGACAAACACTGTTTGTGGCCTTATTAGATGGTCAACAAAATTCACGTTAACTATGACCAGTGTTGTGAAGACTTTGGACATTTAATGAATCCAATTTCACTATTTAAAGGCAGCAACACACTAAGAACTAGCAGCTACAAAAACATCTGTGTTGTCTCCTCGCACCCCGTTTGGAGAAAAAAGCTTTTCGTGTACACAAAAATAACAACAACTGATTGAAACCAACATGTGTTTTGCACCTGTGTAAAAGGATCCATCTTTCCATACCTGCATGTGGCAGTAGTCTGTATTGTCATTTCTCAAAGGAAAACCGGAACTAGTGCTGCACACATACAAACCATAAACAAAACACACCCCTCAACTAATAATGCATGTTGTTTGTAAATATTTAGGAAATGTGACCAATCTCTTTATGTTTTCTCTTAATGTGCATTGTTTGCTTAGTTTTGTCTCTTCAGTTTTTGTTCTCAGGCTTGGATTCATATCTGAATAGTCAATTAGAGCATCGGAACAAAAACTGAAGTGACATAACTAAGCTAACAACGCATTATTTTCACTGCTGGCAGATGACGATTTTATATGCTGAATAAGGCAAACTTCCTTTGACAAACTCAACTAAGCAATCCAAAACGCGATATATACAGATTATAAATTTATTCAGCTTATTTATATTACTTCTGATTCTAGGGGCATTTTATGAATTAAGAAATAAACATATAAAATCATTTGTGCAGAATAATTGAATTTACATAAGCCACATATATATAAAAAAATTATTTCTGAATTTATTTTTGAAAACAATTCATATGTGCTGAGTTTAAACAAACAAACAAACAAACTAACTAAATTTAGTAATGTTCAACTTTAACATCTTAAATTTATTTATTTAAATCATCCCAAATAAATTGTTTACAACCACTTAACGTAAAATTTTCATATAAATCCAAGGAATCATCTTTGATTTTTTTCAGTGTACCTACAATTTTATCAGAGAACACTGTAACGTATTGAATCAGTACAGTATATAGCACCTTAAAATGTAGTAGTGTAACATTAGTTATTAATTTACTTTTCTAAACTTTTGTTTAAACTGCCTTTACATTATACATTAACAACAGACATTGCAACAAATTAAAGATAATCACCATATCTTAGCGTGAAGTAACCCTCTTTATAATCCTGAACTTTGACATTTTTTTTTCTCATGAACTGTAAAAGATTACAGTTATGTGAATTATTGTACTTAAATTGCATAATGATACTACATGTAACTAGTTTCTCCACAACGTTATGACTTTACAGTAGTAGTATCACAGTATTATAATTGTTTATAATTGCTGTTTATTAAATTTCTATTAAAGATATTTATTGAAACTTTATGTGTCCTAGTTCGGTTCGTTGCAGCCAAGATTCAGTTAATAAAAATTGTTCATGTTGGAATAAAGCTAAACACTTATATTAAAAACAAAAAAATGCTAACATGACAGATTTATTCAATCTACAAGCCCTGATACTCAAACTTTACGTTACGTTTTTTGCAGTTTTTGTTTTTGCGAATCTGCCAGAGGTCGATGTGTATGCTTTTTGAAATCATCATAGTTATTAATGTCTAAACGTAACCCAACCCTTAACCCAACCATTATTGTTATTAATGTCTACACCTTCCCCAAACCTAAACCCAACCATTACAGTTTTTAACATACAGCCACGAGTTGGGGGCTTTCATACTTGACGCGCTTGCTGTTGTACTGTTATTTTTATTTGCCACCATAGGAGGTGATGCCGAGTAGGCTAACTGTGGTAAAACGGATGAAGTCAGCGGGTTGCATGGTGGAGTTGCTAAATTAATGAATACAGTCTAATAATATATAAAATCAATTGGTTGTAATTAAATTTGGAGAAAGCTCATGAAAACATATGATAAAAATGTTCTCTGCTAAGTATTTCCGCCATCAACAGCCAACAACATCTCATTATGACATCCCGCATGGTTTAATGGGATCTTGATATCTGCAAGTTATGCCTCTCTAACTTACTACAAGTTGCGCCCTTTCATGTTACGTCCGTCTTACAATCCGCAGACAGAAACATTTGGAGTATTGTACCTGCTGTTCTCACATAAATCCACCAGAGGCCACTGTCGACTGACTGACTGACTGACTGACTGACTGACTGATCGACCGACCCACCCTCTTCCTTCCCTAAACCCAACCAATAGTGTTTTCAAAAGCACCGATTGACCCGCCCACCCACCTACTTAAACCTAACCGACAGTTTTAAAAAGCACGTTTTAAGATTTTATCACATTTTCACCCTGTTATTTACTTATTTATTTAATTTTTTGCCTTCTGTTTTTGTGTCATGTCTGTTTTGTGTCTGCTTTCTGAAACCGTTCTTCGTTGGACTTACTCCCTGTCGTCGTGGTCGACTCCTCTCTGCGTCTCAAGTCTGCCAACGTACATGGCGAGCCAATGGACAAACTGGTACCAGCAGAAAAGCCATCCATACGGAGGTAAGCGGTCAGCTGGTAAGCGTGAAAAGGAACGACGTCACACCGCCCCGTTCTTTTTAAAGACGAAATGCAGCCATACTTGCTTCTGGCTATATGATTCGCAATCTCCAGAAATGTAATGTATATAGGGCTATGTTTTCAGAATGAGCCTATGTTGCAACAAATAGTTCAGTGAGACACTTCAAAGAATGTAAGTTCAAATGTTCTGACAGAAAAACAGCAAAGCAACAGAGATTCATTTTATTAATGAATCATTTTTTAAAGCTGCATCTCAAAAGTCTGTCCAGGCAGCATTTGTTGTAGCCCTTTGACACTAACTAAAACCAAAGATATGATGGAAATACTAATATTCAGTCTGAATCAAAGATCTGAGCACATCTCATACTGTAGGTAAGCCTCACTGAGGAGTCTCTGGTGTCCTAAGCACTGGTTTATTCTCTGTCAGATAAAGAGAAGCAGTGCTCTGAAGGTTTTTTATGATCCACATGACCAATCCCAGGATCAGTCGATTGTCTCGGAGAGGAAGTTAGTGTTACAGGGGCGAACACTCAGGGGGAAAACAGTGGGAGATAAAAGTCTACCTCATGCATAAATATTTATATCAGTTGTGGATGGGGGTTGAGAAATTGAATTTTATTGCAGTGACTCACCATGTGACAAGCGCTAGATCAGAAGACTCATATTGTTGGTAGAGCTTTCGGCAATTATGCCCTTAGACCCAGCAACAGGCTGGTGGGTGCAATGGCCTGTCATCTCCATAGCCAGGAAAACTACAACGTGAATGAGAAGAATAACTCACTCAGGCTTAATGTAAAAACTGAACTCCAATAGTGTGCACAGCCTCTGTAGAAACCCATAGAGGAACATTGTCTGATGTGACAAGTTGCAATGGCGATTGATTTGTGCGCTTCATTGGGTTCTGGTTTAAACCGGTATGAATGAAAAGGTAGTGCTGTAATTAAGCCTGAGCTGTTGTGGGCTCTTTAGTTGATGATTCAGCACGTTCCCATGAGGATAACGCCACGGCCAACAACACAAAGCTGGTAATGAATGCTTGGAAAAACCGATAGCACTGTTGTTTAATTTGTAACACCTGTGCCATGGATTGCCAAGTTGTTTTAAATACTGTAGTTCTAATTATGGTGTGTTGAGAAAATGGTAATGTTTATGCTGTAAATCTGTCTGTGACCCTAGACCACATAACAAAAAAGGTACATTTTCTTAAATTTAGATTTCTCATCTTAAAGCAGAATAAATAAGTATTCTATTGATGTATGGCTTGTTAGAACAATATTTGGCTGAGATACAACTATTTGAAATCTAAAATCTGAGTTTTCAAAAAAATCTAAATACTGAGAAAAGTTCTTCTATAGAACCCCTATTATGGGTTTTTGAAAATGAGCTTCCATGCAGTGTGCAGCACAGCGCTAAATGAATGAAAACATCCAGCTGAGGTTTAAATCTGAAAGTGCACCATGTTTAAAACTATTGATTCTTTAACAAGTCGACTCAGAGTCGAAGAAAAATGAATCGTGTTGGGTTTGGGTTTTTAGCTTGAACGCGTCAACATCGATATGATACATCACCAAATATGAAGTGCTGGTTCCGGTTAAACATGAATGCCCATTTCCCTTCAGTCATTAGCGAAGTGCGGGGGATCACGGGACTGATCGTGATGCAAATATGACAATCACTGACAGATGGAGATTCGGCTGCTGGATTAAAGTTCATTTTCACAACAAAACCACATTAAAGCCAACCTAGTTCTGTGTTTGTTTCTGTCATTTTTCTGATTTTTGATACAATAACCTATACTGCAATGCAGGATTCGCCAGCCCTTTGCTATTAAAGGAAGGAGCATCCAAGACTATTGGACTTAATTGTAACTGTTACAGTTCATATGGACCAGTTTCTTCTTTCTCTGGATCATGACATGTGAGTGTCATTAAAATTTTTGCCTTATTTTGTATAGTTTGCAAAATATGTATTTAATTGTGTGTTGTAACTTGTAATCGCTCTACGCGGCTTGTAATCACTTATAGTGCATCCAGAAAGTATTCATAGCGCTTCACTTTTTCCACATTTTTTTATGTTACAGCCCTATTCCAAAATGTATTAAATTAATTTTCAGATCTCTCCAGAGATGTTCAATAGGATTTAGGTCTGGGCTTTGGCTGGGCCACTCAAGGACATTCACCGAGTTGTTGTGAAGCCACTCCATTGATATTTTGACGGTGTGCTTTGGGTCATTGTCCTGCTGGAAGATGAATCGTTGCCCCAGTGTGAGGTAAAGAGCACTCTGAAGCAGGTTTTATTCAGGATGTCTCTGTACATTGCTGCATTCATCTTTCCCTCTATCTTGATTAGTCTTCCAGTTCCTGCTGCGGAAAAACATCCCCACAGCATGATGCTGCCACCACCATGCTTCACCGTAGGGATGGTATTAGCCTGAGTGGTGCCTGGTTTTCCAAATGAAACACCTGGCATTTACTCCAAAGAGTTCAATTTTAGTCTCATCAGACCAGAGGGTCTGAGAGTCCCATGTTCTGAGAGTCCTTCAGACGCCTTTTGGCAAATTCCAGACAGGGAGTGGCTTCCATCTGGCCACTCTACCATACAGGCCTGATTGGTGGACTGCTGCACAGATGGTTGTCTTTCTGTAAGGTTCTCCTCTCTCCACAGAAGAACGCTGGAGCTCAGACAGAGTGACCATTGGGTTATTGATCACCACCCTGACTAAGGCCATTCTCCCCCGATCACTCAGCTTAGATGGCCGGCCAGCTCTAGGAAGAGTCCGGGTGGTTTCAAACATCTTCCACTTACAGATGATGGAGGCCACTGTGCTCATTGGAACTTTCAGAGCAGCAGAAATTTTTCTGTAACCTTCCCCAGCCTTATGCCTCGAGACAATCCTGTCTTGGAGGTCTCCCGACAATTCCTCTGTCTTCATGCTTGGTTTGTGTTTTGACATGCACTGTCAACCCTGGGACCTTATATAGACAGGTGTATGCCTTTTCAAATCATGTCCAATCAACTGAATTTACCACAGGTGAACTCAAATTAAGCTGCTGAAACATGTTAAGAATGATCAGTGGAAACAGAATGTACCTGAGCTCTATTTAGAGTTTCATGACAAAGGCAGTGAGTACTTATGTACATGTGATTTTTTTCAGGTTTTTCATTTTTAATAAGTTTGCAACAATTTCAAAAAATCTTTTTTTCACATTGTCATTATGGGCTATTGTGTGTAGAATTTTGAGGAAATAAATGAATTTAATGCATTTTGGTATAAGGCTGTAACATAAAATAATGTGGAAAAAGTGAAGCGCTATGAATACTTTCTAGATGCACTGTATCTATTATAGATCAGTGCATGTCTTATATTTCTCAGGTTAAATCTTTATGGTCTATTCACAAATTGCGTCTAAAACCACATTGAAGACATGACGCATGCTTCTTCCTTTATCGATTTAAATCCATTCCTGAATTCTTGATCCTCTGCTGTTTGTCTTTGCTATAGCCACCAGCTGTTCCTACACATCCGTGGCTTGGTCAGATTTATAAATAGTTCAGCTTTTGCCACTGTGTGAATTAATACTGAATGTGAGTCATTGTTATTTCTTGGGGTTAGGTTTAAGAGTAGAGGAATATGCTGGTGTTTAACTGCATCACATTCCTGCATTGGGCTCTCACACTCTCTCTGCTAGTTCATAGTGTTGGGCATTTCTCTCTGTCTCGCGCTGAACCCAGTCAACCAATCACAACAGACTGGGTCATCGGACCAATCACCGCAGATTAGCTTCACGCTAAGAAGGGGTTTGAGAATCGCTGAACAAATCATATGGGAGTCGTGGGGATAATTAGGTAGAAATAAATGCATATTATAAGACAATGAAGGTGTTTTTTTTTAAGTTTTGATATATTTACAGAAGTATTTAGTATATGTACAACATTGTGTCATTGTGTGAGTTTTACTTAATATTCTAATATATTTTGGCATTAAAAAAATCAATCATTTTCACCCATACAATGTATTTTTGGCTATTTCCAATAATGTACTGTACTTGTATGAGATGTAAGACTGGTTATGCAGTCCAGGGTCACATATTTGCAATCAAAGTTATTCAATGTTTTATGAATTTATGCAAACTGGAGCTTTTTGAACCAAAAGATCAGCTGTATACCTTGGGGTAAAATAAAAAGCAAGACCTGTGAGCAGATCAACACCATCTCTGATGTCAAATGTGTTAATATAAAGATGTTATGTGTTCTTACTGTACATGAAGGTCAGCATGGATTCTGTGAAGTATACACTGTAAACTGAAGCATGAAGATCATTGGGACTTCCAGCAGGACAATCATGTCAATGTTGTATAATGTTTTAGGTGGATTGTTCAGTCTCAAGGTATAAATCTGTTTTAATATCTGAGGAACACGTAGAAAGCAGTAGCAATGTGAAAACAAGAGATTATCAGAACATATTTTTTTTACCATGGGAATGGGGGAAGATTCCAGTACAGGGGTAATAGAAACTCGCATTTATAGGTTAAAAACCCTCATGGACTTTCTTCAACTTTTGGGGTTGAATAATTTTGCATGTATTAGTATAAGATAATATTAATATAATATTATTAAATATATTAAAATTAACATTCACATTTTTGTAATACAGTATAAGCCTTTGTGACAAAAGTAGCTTCAATGTAATTAGCTACCATTAGGAAGTAATTTGTAGTGCATCTAGCTACTTTTTTAGAAGTCTAGTTTGCCAATAGCTTATAGTGTACATTTCCTAATGAGTAGCTTCCCCAACACTGATATGTATAAACTTTGAAATGATATTTTTTTTCTGAGCCTAATTACAAAAGCAAAACACAAATAAATAGACAACTGCAGAAAACAAAGAAACTGCAGCAAAACATCTTGATTTCTATTTTCTATTTTTACTTTTTGCTAAATCATTTACAAACTGCAGTTTTTATGTAAAGTTTAATTTTAAACTAATTTCAAGAGAAGCATGTGCTCATGATTGACCCAGCTGGCCCACATTAGCTAATCATGATCCTCCAATCAAAGGATCCCAAGTCACTATATATAGCCTCATTTCCTTTCTACAACTATCTTCATCTGGAAGAATGCTTCCTGCTACTAAAAAACTCTAGCTCTAAAAATAAAAAATAAAAAAACTTTTACAGCATTACACTTAGCAATATGGAAATAACCAACAAACATCTACAACTTCAACCAAAGCCCTGCTCTCCCTGAGACTTCAGCCACAGCCACTACAATGAAGCCCAACTCTCACTGCTCTCTTAGCAGTCCACCTGTGGTAACGTACATAGCATGCCTTAAGAGGAAGCCTCGCAAAATAACTACTCTCCTACAAGACTAAACATTTTGTATATCTTTACAAAGGTGTGACTAGAATAATTTAAACCATTTTAAAAGACACAAACACTATGGACTTAAGTGTCCCCCGTTGAAGTGTGTCCGACCAGAAATTATAACAAAGCAAATAACCCCACCTCTCAAGCCTCCGGCCTGTCCACAGGTTCATAACATTATAATAGCTTGGAGTAATTCGACTGCAAGGATCAAAGCAATCCAATCCGTAAAACATTAATCCATAACATATTTATACGTTGATAAACATCCATGGATACACTGCTGTCATCCAAACTAGTCGCTGGAGTGCGTTCAGTAAAGTAGCATCTTGTAGACAAATACTTGTAATTTGGTCTACAAATTGGCTGCCGACCTTTGCACTTTCGATTGACACTCCATTGAGCCAATAGCTGAAAGAAGTGTCACCATCCAAGACTCATCCTGCAAAGTAAGACAGATCAATTCAACAAAGGACACGTCATTTACATCTCCAACATCCCTACCCTCACTCACCTCCTCCAAACCCTCCTAGCATACCTACACTTAAGGTGATCACAAGAAACAAACCCCCTAGCCCCCCCTTTTTACTGACGACGCTAATCGTCCAGTATCACGTCTCTGGTTCCAGAAACACCTCAAAGTCCTCCGCCTCTCACGATTCCCTCCTGAACCATTTCCCAGCCATTCATTCAGAATTGGCACTGCCACCACAGCAGCCATTAACAGGCTTTCCTAGCATCAGATCCAGACCCTCAGTCAATGGTCTTCTGAAGCTTTTCAAATCCTAAATTCGCCTCAGTCTTTTTATCTCAAACCCCAGTCGGTCCTATTAAACCTCTCAGCCCAATCTTGGCCACCCCTTTATCCTCTAGCCAAAGCCATATATCTGTCCATCCCCAGCAAACCCCCACTATGGCTCAGACTCCCGCAGGAGTCAATCTGAGCTTAGGCTCTTGTAGAGGCTCACCTATCACCCTCACCTTTCCGTTCCCCCTGCCAGCGTTGAGTGCTTCCAGTGTTTCCCTCCCAGCTCTTTACCCCTTGCCTTTGGCTCTCATCTAACCTTCATGCTCCATCTTAGCATTACTCTAAGCTCAGACTCCCACAGTCGTCAACACGAGCTTTGGCTCTCGCAAGAGCCTCATTGATCACCCTCACCTTTCCGTTCCCCCTGCCAGCGTTGAGTGCTTCTGCTGTTCCTTCCCAGCTCTTAACCCCTTGACTTAGACTCTCATCTAATCTCCTTGCTCCACCTTAGCATCACCCTAAGCTCAGACTCCCGCAGGAGTCAGCACAAGCTTCTGCTCTTGCACCTCTCACCTATCACCTTCCTGTTTCCACTGCCAGCACTGAGTGCTTCCGCTGCATCAGTTTATTTATTCTGTAAAGTCATTCACCAGTATCTACATTTTTTTTTATTCTGCATAGTAGTTCTTTAGCATTTCATGTTTATCATATTCTGTATGTTGCATAGTAATCTCGTTACCTCCAACAGTTCTCCCCTTTCTTTCCCCCTGCCAGCATTGTGTGCTCCCGCTGCTTAAGTATCTTTCTTATTGCATAGTTTGTATATTCTGTGTAGTAATTGTATAGAATTTTTGTGTTACTTACAGCTGCCCCCCCCCTTTTTTTTCCCCTGCCAGCATCGAGTGCTTCTGCCGCTTTTATCCAATTATTCTGCATAGTAGTTTGCTATTATCTTTTATGTCTTATATTGTGTCTTTTGCATATTCATTGTATAATACTGTATATCTGTCACTTCCAGGTACCTTCCTCTTTCTTTTCCCATTCCACTGTTGAGTGTTTCCGCTACACCAGTTTATTTATTTTCCTTATAGTTATTCACAAAATGTCTACATTGTGTTTATTCTGCATAATAGTCCATTAGTATTTTGTTTATTTTATTGTGTATTTCTGCATAATAATTTACGTTCCTTCCAGCAGCCCTCCCCTTTCTTTCCCCTTGCCAGCGTTGAGTGCTTTTGCTGTTTTCCCCCAGCTCTTTACTCCTTACCTTTTTACTCTCATCCAACCTCAGTTCTCTACCTTAGCATCACCCTAAGCTCTGACTCCCGCAGGAGTCGATATGAGCTTTCGCAAGAGCTTCACCTATTACCCTCACCTTCCTGTTTCCCCTGCCAGCGTCAAGTGCTTCCGCTGCATCAGTTTATTTATTCTGTATAATTTTTCACCAGTATCGGCATTAACCTGTTTATTCTGCATAGTAGTTAATTAGCATTTCATGTTTATTATATTCTGTATTTTGCATAGTAACCATGTTACTTCCAACAGCTCACCCCTTTTCTTTCCGCTTGCCAGTGTTGTGGGCTCCCGCTGCATTAGTATCGTCTAGTGCATAGTCCACTAGTATGTTTCATGTCTATATTGTATTGTTCGTATATTATATCTGTGTTACTTCCAGCTGCCTTCCCCTTTCTTTCCCATGCCAGTGTCAAGCTACCTGCCAGCATTGAGTGCTTCTGCTGCATTCTGTATAGTTGTATATTCAGTACAGTAATTATATAGAATACTTATGTTTCTTCCAGCTTCTCTCCCCTTTCTTTACCCCCAGCAGGATCAAATGTTTCTGCTGCCAAATCTCTTCCCACTTAATCAATCAACTCCACACCCTTCTCTATCACCTTTCACAAATCTTCTCTTAAGCACTGACTCCCGCAGAAGCCCCACTTAAGCCCCAACTCTCCCATGAGTCTTCCCACCTACACTCCTAACCACACTCAGACTCCCGCAGGAGTCAAACTTAGCCTCCTATATTCATTGCATAGCCACCAGACCTACCCTGGCCTTCACACACTCCCTAGAAAACCTTATCCCCCCCCTCCCCCCACCAACTCTTTACGTTAGATCCAGCAGCCGGATATAACACTTTTTCTTTGCACTTTGGGGAGTTCCTGTTGTAAATATGCGGCTGCTGTCCCGAGCGCTTATCTTTTGCTTTTTGGGGAGTTTGAGATCGACCTGAGCTCAATATTCCCTTGCCATGTGAAAGGGGGGAGCCCTGGGCCCGAGGATCCCTTGAGCTCAGGGCTCACTCCCGGGACAGCATGCCAAACAAGCTATGTGATACATCATGAGCTAAGTGTGAACTCTTGAAGTGAAGTTTAATTTTAAACTAATTTCAAGAGAAGCTTGTGCTCATGATTGACCCAGCTGGCCCACATTAGCTAATCATGATCCTGCAATCAAAGGATCCCAAGTCACTATATATAGCCTCATTTTCTTTCTACAACTATCTTCATCTGGAAGAAACCTCCTTCTTCCACCTTTGTCCAGAATGGGCAGCACGGTGGGCCAGTGACTAGCACTGTTGCCTCACAGCAAGAATACAAACAGCGTCAGGTCCTTGCTGGGCCATCTGGTATTTCTGTGCGGAGTTTGCATATTCTCCCTGTGTCCGCGTGGGGGTCCCCCGGTTTCCTCCCACCATCCAAATATGCTCTATATTATAGATAAAATAAGCCTAAATCTTTTTTCTAATGTCTTACTGTCAAGAAGTTCACCTT
This sequence comes from Danio kyathit, assembly GCA_903798195.1. NCBI lineage: Eukaryota > Metazoa > Chordata > Actinopteri > Cypriniformes > Danionidae > Danio > Danio kyathit. Next base: position 22,112,548 of record LR812530.1, on the reverse strand, counting down.
GGCCTCAGCAGCGGGGGAGTTTGAGATCGACCTGAGCTCAATTTCCCCTGAAAGGGGGGAGCCCTGGGCCCGAGGATCCCTTGAGCTCAGGGCTCTCTACCTAGACAGCATGCCAAACAAGCTATGTGATAAATCATGAGCTAAGTGTGAACCCTTGAAGTTCCCTTTTTCTATTGAAAAAATCAATGCTGACATCTTGTTTGTGCCAGTATTTCATGCATCCCAAAGATCTGTCTGTTAGGTGGTTTTGGCCTAAAGTTAGTGATAACCTGAATGCTTTGCCACATATACACCATGTATCATTGCTGTCCCTGAATTGGCTGTATATTCTCTGTGAGTTTGCATGTTTTACCTTTACTGATGGCCTGGGATGGTTCGGTTTTGCAGTTCATAGAGCTGCCCTGTTATCAGCTTTGTTGATAAAGTCATGGGTCCTCAGCAGATGTAGTATTTCCACAGTTATCCATGGCTTTAGGCTGGAATGTATAGTGATGTTGCGCTTGCTGATGTACAGTAACTGGTCACTGATGCCATGTATTCCTTTAAGTTGGTTGAAATTGCCAGCTGTTGCAGTGTTTCTAAACATGTGGAAGTCATTGTGTTCAAAAGTGCAGAGATGACTCCTGCTGACCAGGTTTTCATCTGGTTCTGAACTGGTCTTTCACATCTGAAGAGCAGTCCGTATGAATATAGAACTATTACAGTTGAATGTGTTGGTAACTCTCGTTGCAAAGTCCAAATGAAGAGTTTCGATGCAAAAACCTCTAAATGCTGTCTGAAATAAAATGTGTATTTTTATCAGGCTCCTGTGTGTATGTTCATTAATATCACTTTTATGGCATCACTTTTTTATCACTTTTAAAGAATTAGTTATTTTCCTAGTCTTTAAAGTAAAATATCTCAACATAAGCAAAGGAAGCTGAGAAAATTTTTCATTTTCGATGGAAATTTCACACGCCACTTAGAGGTTTTTGCATCTGAAATCTTCAAATATTGATAGAATTTAGAAGAAGTGTCTGGCTGCACTGGGTGCAGATGCAAGCTGAGCTGCATGCAATGCTTTTAATGCACAAACCTAACCCTGCCCCTAACCCTACCCTTCACATTGATGTCACTGGCTCCATTGAGTACAGTATTGTGTCTAAGATTGTATGTGAGACTGCATGTCTAATAAAAGTCTCAGCAAATTCTGGCTCACACAGACTTTAAATGTAAAGATTTGTGTGTAGGTAAAGTGCATTTCAAAAACCAACATTTATGTTTTCTCTGCTCAATCAAGATGTATAGCTTTGCATATCTCCTAAAAGGACAGCTTGGGATACCATATGACATTTTAACATGTAATATGGATACAATAAATGGATGTAATTGTGATTTTAAAAGAAGACAAGCCTAAGTAAGTTCTGAATAAATTTAAGCACTATTAAATGCACCTTCTCCAATGAGATCAGTTTAGTGTACGTTTAATAAATGTCATATCTATACAAAGACACTCCACAAAACTAGTATGTACATTACAGTTTTAAAGTCATCTTATCGGCGACATTCCTTAAAATACTGCAACCAAAATGAATGGCATTTTACACTGTCAGATAAGGACAAATAGCAATACTGGAATATGAAAAAGAAAAAGATAAGCCCTTATATCTGATTAGTTTCTCGCCAACCAGCAGAGGTCTAAATTATCATTTCCCTACTTCAAATTAATCATAACCTCATAACAATCAGACTTATCTCAGGCTCAGTCCATTAATCAGAGTCAATACCATTTCCCAACCTCATTTCTGCCTTAATTGAAATTAGGTTGTGCACATAATTTGGAGATTTCTGACTGGAGTATAAAACGCTGCATACTTGTTGTGAATATCTTGTGATTTTTGGTCGTCATCATTGCTTGTGCTTATAGAAGTGAAACAAATGGAAAACCTGTGGTGGCTGAGAATTAAGAAAACACATGAAAACACTAACACACTGAGATCATCAGTTTGACAACACGTATGCAAGCAAATTCCCAAAATACATGCAAATACAGAATTGGAATGCAAATAGTACTGACAACAACAGTAATGTTTTTGCAGGACCCCAAAAAGCAAAGCTTCTCAAAGTCTAAATCCAGATGAGAATTCAATCTGGACCCACCGCCATTTCATATTTCAAGACCCCTAATTGTGTGTAAGGGGTTAAACGTGTGGTTTTACTACTTTGGAAATGCAAAGTAAACTTGTAATGTTTTTAGTTTTTAATGCCTTTTTAGTGATGGTTCAAAATTAAACAGAATTCGATAATTTTCCTGATTTATGTGCATGTTTATTAATAAAAATACATTTTTTTTGGACCTTTGACATTTTAGAATTTTGAGAACCCCTGCCATAAATCAATGTTCCTGGCTGCCTCCTGTTTTCAGAGATGTGATTAGTTTTGACAAGAAGCTGTTAAGAAGGGTCCGTGGTCACATTTTGGGGTTCACTGACACATTTCTGTTATTGTCCATACTATTTTCAGCACATATCTATATTTGTATATTTGAATTGAGAGAATTTGTGTGTGTGCTTGTGTCAATTTGTTAATGTTTTCTTAACTTGCAGCATGTTTGAGCTCTCTCATGGCCACACTGAGTACTTTTACATGGACACCAATAATTAGATTTTAATATGATTAAGACAATACTCTGATTAAGATTCTACCATGTAAACAGCGATTTTTGATTCATTTTTTACCGACTAAAGTCATAATGGAACTAAACAATCGAATTAAAAATCGAATTAAGACGTGGAGTATGCCAATTTTAGTTGCATTATTGAAGTGCAGTACAGACATGCAAACACCACAATCAAACTATTATCATCGTGTAGGATTTTTGCCGCATTTTGTGACAGTATATTCCATACACACACAGTTGTTTTGACACTATTCTCTGCACCTATTGAGTCAGTGAGGGACCACAGGCACCTGCATCGCCAAATGCGGAAGTTTTTTTTTCCCTATACGGCGTGCGGTATCAAATTCCTTTAAAACAACACTCTTCCAGCAGTTCATACTCACATTCAATATCTTGTATGTCACAGGGGCATGCATGAAATGTTCCTAAATAAAAGTGAAAGTGCAAAACTGCAACAAATTTGACAAATTAAAAATGAAACACTGAAATTACATGAAACTCTGAAGAAAACATGGATATCATGGTGACGCAATGACGTTACTTGAACTTTGTGCTATACTGTAACATGTAAAACTAGATCATGAAAGGAACATTCAAAAGCAACTCATGTAAACACCTTAATCATATTATCATCTTATTTAGATTAATGCAAATAATTTGATTACTGATGTCCATGTAAACTTTAGACATTTTATTGTATTTTTGTAGTAACTTACTGGCAGCACTGTTGCCAGCAAGTTATCGCAACTGCCCCTTTACAGTAACATACCTGTAAATGTGTTTACGGTAGCAGGGCTCTACCACAATTTCATTTTACAGTAAAATAGCCTTACCACTACTTTTTTTTATGATAAAGTGCCCTATACCACATTGCAATTTCACAGTATGACAGTTTTTACTGTAGTTTTACTGTAATTTGTTTACATTTTACACTAGAAGCACAAAACCTTTATTTTTAGTATTTACTATTGAATTTTAATAATATTTTTTTTTGCTTTTGCTTTTTTGATTGTCTTCAACTACAGTAGCAGTACTTGGTCACTTTGATAACAGTAAAATACTGCAAATTCCTAATTACAGTAAGTTACTGTAAACATTTTAAAATTACACAACACAATGCAGTGCATATTATTGAAATGAACTGTAAAGAATGTATGTGTTTTTTTTTTACTGGGTGTTTTTGCTGTAAATAACTGTAAAATTGCAGCAAAGTCTAACAGTGCACAGTGAAAACCACAACCACTGTGTTTTAAAATTAAATGTAAAAATTTAACCCATCTGTTAGTTTTGTCCACATTTTACTCAAATTTGGTTGAAAACAAGACAGCAGTTTGGATAGTGTGTATTATCTATAGTTTCTGATTTAAAATCACTGTAAAGCAAACAAATAATGTTTCATAATCAAGAGAAAAGAACATTTACAGATTTTTCAGGCCACTCTGGCGAAGAATTTTACATATTATCAGAAATGGTAGCTTACTTGTTCAAATTAATACAATGTATTTCGTATGAGAACGTATGATTTTTAAAAGGAAGCATGCCCCCAAACCCCACCCCTAAACCTACCCCTTATTGAGGGGTGAGCAAATCGTATTAAAATGTACAATTGAGATCATACAAATTAATACGACTTGGCAACTAAATAAAAAAGTTATGAATTGCCATGAGATTGCATTGGATTTTCTGCTTATTTTTTTTTTTACTCACTGTTGTACATATGTCTTATTTGATGGGGCCGTCTGGCATAAATTATACTACTGTACTGTACTGTATAACACCTATACAGAGCAATATAAAATATGTTTTCTGAGGATAACTTCTTTTGTTATTTCTCTCCAGTTCATCCAGACGTTGAAGCTATTGAAAAAAATTCACGCTCAGCCTGCATGGGCCCTCAACAAATAAATGCAGTCGACCACCCGCTCTCCAAATACATCGTCTCAGTATGCCGAACAGGCCGATGCTGATTCGGTTAACTAGGTCACTCGTACCCTCGATCTTAATTCGCAGAGCAGAACTTTGATTTCTGGCAGCTCAACAAGGCCCCCACAGAAACGGGCTCATTGAATCGCTGGCTGTTTCTAGGCACCTGTTCAGAGGTGAATGTGTGCAGCTGAGGATTGGATTAGCTGACTTATTCTTGCTCAAAGTGCCTGAATCAAATCAATCAGAGCCTTTCCCGTCCCTGCTCCTCATCTGGGACTTCTTCCGAATTGCGCAGATGAAAGACTTGCTGCCTGTTCCCTGACTATTTCTAACAAAACACTGCCGCACCCTTTGATGGACCTCAGAAATTGGTGTGTTATGGGGTATTGAAAGGCTTTTAGGCCACTGTTATACTCTATACTTTTGTATTCACATAGGAAGGAAAAAATACATCTATAGCATGTTAGACATATCAAAGATAAAACTATCAACACTGTAAATATCTTTAAAATATACAACCACATTTTTGTTTCTTTTACTTTATTAATAACCTTGTCTTTTTTAAGTTATACAAGTTTCAGTGTGATATTTTACACAGTGGTGTAAAGTAACTAATTATAAATACTCAAATTACTGTAACTGAGTAGTTTTTCTCAAGGAATTGTAATTTACTGAGTAGCTTTTAAAATGTGTACTTTTACTCTCCCTTGAGTACATTTTTAGTGCAGTATCTGTACTTTTACTCCACTACTTTCTTTCAAGCTGGTGTAACTACTTTCTTTTTCTTGTCTATGGGGATTAGAAAAATCAGTCCTGAGATTCCTGCCCAATCAAATCGCACATTCCGTAGAAGGTAAATTGCATCATAATGAACTACCTCAAGACGTGTGCACTTTATAATTGCAGCAAACTGTTTAGAAGTATTAAATGTGTCCATGACGATGTTCAAAATCTTTACACACATTGACCCAGAGACTGTTTAGATGCAGGTCATTGATGAGAAGATGACGGATGTTTATTGGATGATGACCGAAATGGCCTTAAACACCCAGCAGGCACAGGACGTCAATATGACGTCTGATTGACGTTGAACCCCAACGTCATGGGGACGCTGCATTTTGTTTGGAAATGACCAACGTCAATATCCAATGTCCAACCTAAAACCAATCAAATATCAATATCTAATGATGTTACAGCTTGACATTGTGCAAACGTTACCCCTATATGACATCTATCAGATGTTGGATTTTGGTTGCCGTACCTGATGAAGAAATGTCAGTATTTGACATCATGTATGACGTTGGTTTAAGTTGTTGGCTCAACGCTGTTTTTTGGTCACTTTCTAATAACCTAAAATCAACCAAATATCAACGTCATTTGACGTCATTATTGGACATCAAAATAACGTTGTCCTTAGCTGCTGGCTTGACAATTAATTTTGGTCACCTGACATTACAACCTAAATCTAACCTAATATTTATGTCTCATGATGTGTGCCTTCTGGGCAATAACTAAATGCGCTGTAGAATGTTACGTTTACACACACATGCACAAATTACATGTAAACATCAGCTTTTGACAGCATAATACTTACTACTCTTAAGTACTTTTAGAAGGGCTACTTTTTACTCATACTTTGAGTAATATTTACAACAGATACTTTTACTCTACTTGCACTACATTTTTAGGCAAGTAATGGTACTTTTACTTGAGTATGATTTTTCAGTACTCTTTCCACGATCTGGTTTTACATGAGCTTGTTTGGAAACACTTTGCTTGAAGAGGTTGTTCATAAGACTGTCATGAAACCTTTTATCATGATTTATACAAGATTTTATACATGCTTATGGCAGCTGTCATTAAGTGTCATTAGCTCAGTTATGTTATTTTAAATGCAAAGATGACCTTGTTTGAGATGTATTTGTTATGACAACCTTGGCATAAGGATCAAGGAATTCAATCCAGACACAACTTCATTTCATATTTCAAGACCACTTATTGTGTGTAAGGGGTTAAACGTGTGGATTGACTACTTTAAAATGAAAAAGTAAACTTGTAATATTTTTATTTTTTATTGCCTTTTTGGCAATGGTCCGAAATTCAACAAAATTCTATCATTTTCCTGGTTTATGGGCATGTTTACTAAAAACAATATTTTTTTTTTCTTTTGACATTTATGAAAATTCAAATTTTGACGTTTAATTTGAGACTTTGAGAACCCCTGCCGTAAATTAATGTTCCTGGCTGCTTCCTGTTTAAAGTCATCAATGTTATCCAAGATCTGAGAGATTTTCGGGTTTTTTTAAAACATTGTTCAGTTTTGACACTAAACAGGAAGCTGTCGAGACCAACACATTTCTGTTATCATCCGCACTATATTAAGCACATTTCTATATTTGCATGTATTCTTTTTATGGTAAAATGCCCTTTACCACATTACAATTTTACAGTAAGACAGTTTTTACTGTAGTTTTACTGTAATTTATTTACATTTTACACTAGCAGCACAAAACCTTTAGTATCTACTATACTTTAAGTATTTACTATTGAATTTAATTAATTCCAAACAGGGCGATGCAGTGGCACAGTAGGTAGTGCTGTCGCCTCACAGCAAGAAGGTCGCTGGTTCGAGCCTCGGCTGGGTCAGTTGGCGTTTTTGTGTGGAGTTTGCATGTTCTTCCTGCGTTCATGTGGGTTTCCTCCGGGTGCTCTGGTTTCCTCCACAGTCCAAAGACATGCGCTATAGGTGAACTGAATAAACTAAATTGGCTGTAGTGTATGAGTGTGAATGAGTGTGCATGGATGTTTCCAAGAGATGGGTTGCAGCAGGAAGGGCATTCGCTGCTAGTGCTGGATAAGCTGGATAAAACATGTGCTGGATAAGCTGGCGGTTCATTCCACTGTGGTGACCCAAGATTAATAAAGGGATTAAGCAGAAAAGAAAATGAATTAATAATTCCAAACAAGCAACTAAATTTTCTTTAATTTTCTCATTTTTGTCTTCAACTACAGTAGCAGTACTTGATTACTTTGAGTACAGTAGAATACTGCAAATTCCTAATTACAGTAAGTTACTGTATGTTTTAAAATTACCCAAAATGCAGTGCATATTACTGTCGTGAGGGTCGCTGGTTTGCATCCCGGCTGGGTCAGTTGGCATTTCTGTGTGGGGTTTGCATGTTCTCCCCTTGTTCACGTGGGTTTCCTCCGGGTGGTCCGGTTTCCCCCACAGCCCAAGGACATGCGCTATAGGTGAATCGAATAAACTAAATTGGCAAGAGTGTGTTTGAATGAGTGTGTTTGGTTGTTTCCCAGTACTGGTTTGCGGTTGGAAGGGCATCTGCTGCATAAAACATATGCTGGAATTGTTTGCCGTTCATTCCGCTGTGGCGACCTCTGAAATAGACCGAGACTAAGCCTAAGGAAAATTGTCATAAATCCGTCATAAACATGATTGTCATAAGGCCATTATAATCATGTCATGAATTTTATAACATCATTAATCATTTTCGTGACCAACTACAGTGGTACAAATTGAAATGTCAATAAATATTAATGACAGTGTTATAAAGTTATTTAACCAAGTATTGACGCTTGTGAGAAGATATTTTAATGAAAATTTGCTTGTTACACTATAAAAATGATCAGAAAAATATAAAGGACACAACTGTAATGGCTTCATGTTTATGACAGATTTTTTACAAGTTATGTCTGAAGTAGTACTGTTTCTTGTGATGAAAGTTGAAATTACAAAAAAATTTAAATATATTCAACTAAAGTTGTAATCAAGATGATTTTCGTAAATATTTTGAACATCAATTATATCAATAAATTAAATATAAATAAAAGTAAAAATGATTAAAAGCATGTTAATATCTAAAAATTATGAGGGGGAGTTGTCCATTTGCTATTACTGGGGGGATATTAATGGTCATATTGTCTCCTCAAATAGCTCCCTATGGCAGTTACAGTCCTGTCATGAATAAATCTGTAACTTTCAAATACCATATGCATTATCAAGCATCTACAACTACGTGTTCATCTACAATCTACAACACGCACACATGTAATGTAGTGTTTGGAAAGCATGGAGCACACAGAATTTTTTTTAGCAGGTGTGAGGTTGACAGGATCCATCCTAGACTAAAGTTATTCCACATGATCTAGTTCATCTGCAATCAAAGTAAAGTGCAGGAGCAGGTCAAGTTCTTTGTGTTGATATTTCCAGGTTTCCGCATTGCTGAATTGACTCAATTGGATACAACAAAGTTCATCGACCTGTTTGTGAAAACTTGGAACATCCTGTTAGCATCAAACACAGCAAAGGAGGATGAAGACAAAAAATAATACAGATGAAGAGAATGAGGAAAAAAAAAGCTTATTTTATTCCAGTTTAAAGTACATCTTTATCTCCAGAACTACCACTCCATTAGATAATGATGTAGCAACAGAAACATTTTCTCTCAAACGTACTATTGAACGAAATAGAAAATAAATAAATATATTTCAATAAATAATTGCTGAACACAATAACTTCAACCAGCTACTTCTTGGCACAATGTACTGTATAATCTGCATACATATACTGGCAATGGTATAAATATACGCTTATGGTCGCATCTGTTTGGAACAAAATAAATAAATAAATCAATAAAACGTACCTTCCATACGACACATTTGTAAAAAGTGCAAAAAACCTTACATGTGGCAGCAGATACACCTACTGATGACATTTTGACAAATATTTTAACATGCTCGTATGCGTTTGAGAGTACACATAAAAAAAGGAACGCCAAAAGAAGGAGACCAAACACGTATTTTTAAAGTTGTGCCCAAATGTCCATGTTGTTTAACAGTGTTGCTCATGGCATGACAATGCTACTTCCGCATGAAATATTCAGTACATGTGACTCCATATTTCGAGCGTCCGGTTATTTAGTTATAATGACAAAACAAAAGGCACGGCCTCGATTCCAGTCTCCCTCAAATTGGTGCCAAAGTTTTCTGTAATTTGTTTCACATAAAAGCATCACCCTGTGTTTCATACTCCACGCCAGCCCTTTAATAACTAGGAATCAATAATGTGGTATGTTTCATTTCTATAATGTCTCATCTAACCGTAGCTGTTCTCTTAGATCTTATTGCTATTGATCTGAATCTTTTTCCAGTGCCAATTCTTTACATCAGTTTCCTGTAACCTTTTCATTGACGGAACACAAACACATCATTGTTACAGTGGATATAAATAGTGGCGAACGCTTTGAGTGTCCCTCATGTTATCGAGAAGGCATGACATGCTCACCCCTGATGTTCCTCCAGTCCGCTAGGGGCAGTGTGGAGAGTCCTTTTGTGACATGATTTCACTTCCGGCTCTCAGCTGCTTCTTAAACAGTCACTTCAGTCTTACTGTTGGTTACAAAGTAGGGTTGCGTGGGTAAGTAGTGATGACTGCGGGCAGTGTGTAGCTCGTTGACCTGCTCCACCATGCACATCTTCCTGGGGTTGTAGGTTTTGCGTCGGCCTGCAGTCTCTGCGGCCTCCCAGCTCCTCAGCATGCCTGGATTTGCGATGGTATTGGAGCTGTAGGCCATCGCGGGATGGGAAACGTTGGCTTTAATGCTCTTGGGCTTCTGTCCGTTTTGTTTGATGCACGGGACCTCTGTGACGTAAGACGCTGTGGGCTCCACGTGCTCCATTCGGATTGGATGAAGCGGCAGGTTTCCTTTAGCCGCAAGTTCGACCAGGTGGCGGTGCTGCTTGTTTAGGAAATCACCGTTGGCTTTGGCGGCTGGTGGAAAAATAGAGAAGAACAGTGAGATTAGTTGAATGAAATTGGTATATTTAATGAGAAATTGAATTTTTCTCAAGATGAAAGAGCTGGATGTACCCTGTTCAGAAAGGATTACATGAAATTAGCCTGCAAAAATCACCTATTACAGGGAGATGTTGAGAAAGGAGCAGGAGAGATTATCCTATTCCTAAATGAAAGATTGAAAAAGATATGTTTTGGCACAGCTAATTTAACACTTTGTTCAGTTGCTTAATTTGTTTCTGTGGAAAAGGTGGGGCACTGTGTACCAATGGTAATGGCTAAATTTGTCAAAACCATATTCACTATATATAACATAGAACTATAAATAAATCATACAACTATATATAAATTATGTGAAGTTTATTTAGGGCATCACAGTGGCGCAGTGGGTAGCACAATCGCTTCACAGCATTAAAGTCGCTGGTTCAAGCCTTTGCTGGGTAAGTTGGCAATTCTGTGTGGAGATTGTGTGTTCTCCCTGTGTTTGCATGGGTTTCCTCTGGGTGCTCCGGTTTTCCCCACAGTCCAAACACATGCACTATGGGTGAATTGGGTAAGCTAAATTGTAGTAGTGTATGTGTGTGAATGTGAGAGTGTATGGGTGTTTCCCAGTGATGGGTTGCAGCTGAAAGGGCATCTTCTGCGTAAAAAAACATATGCTGGATAAATTGGATGATTATTCCGCTGTGGCAACTCCAGATTAATAAAGGGACTAAGCCAAAAAGAATGAATGAATGAATACAATATGATTATAATAATACAATGTAACGTAATTTAAATTGTTATATGTGACAACTTTTTCTACTAAAAACAGGTGAGTTTTAATGGACTTTACCTGTTCTTTGGCACATGGCAACTGTGTTTTTGGGACTGAAAATTGCATAAATCTGAAAATGGGTTACAAAGTGGATGTTGTTATATACGTGTAAATACCCCAAAATGGTAGTCTTTGAAAATTATGATGTCATGAATGTGCATAGGAAATGATAAGGGAGTTGTAGATTAGCACGGACAAACACACAACAATGGTGAAATATGTGGTAGTGTTGTTGTTACTCAAGTGTTTGCTAACATTTTATCAGCAAAGTGTGAATTTTTTGAATTTGTTGAGCTGCACATCGAAGGATTCGCTTTTCAGTGTTTGGACTTTCAGCAGTGACATTTAAACCACTCTGAACTGAACTAAACTCTGAAAATTGAACTGACACCGTTTAAATTTGCTAACTTGCTGCTGCTTTGACACAATCTACATTGTCAAAGTGATATAGAAATAAGGATAATTTGAATTTAACATATCATACACACATGGCAAATTCTACATTCTGGGTGTCATATTAGACAGCAATTTAACTTTTGAAAATCATATATCCCATGTCACAAAAACTGCTTTCTTTCATCTGAGAAATATTGCTAAGCTACGAAGTATGCTATCCATATCAGATGCAGAAAAGCTAGTCCATGCTTCCATGACTTCTAGGCTGGATTACTGTAATGCTCTGTTTGCTGGCCAGCATCCTCTTTTATCAAACTTCCGCTAGTACAAAATGCAGCTGCCAGAGTTCTTACCAGGTCTAGAAAATATGATCATATCACCCCAATTTTATCCTCCTTACACTGGCTGCCTGTTAAGTTTCGTATTGATTTTAAAATATTGCTTCTTACCTATAAAGCTTTAAATAATCTAGCTCCTGTTTATCTAAACAACTTTCTGTCTCGCTACAGTCCAACATCTCTTTAAGATCTCAAAACTCACGGCTTCTGGTAGTACCTAGAATAGCAAAGTCAAGTAAAGGAGGTCGAGTCTTCTCATTTATGGCTCCTAAACTCTGTAATAGCCTTCCTGATAATGTTCGAGGCTCAGACACACTCTCGCCGTTCAAAACTAGATTAAAGACCTATCTTTTTAGCAAAGCATACACTCAGTGCATCACTTAGCGGCATGTTACATGAATGTGCCCCACGCAGGTTTTTGCATCTCGTTTCAATACATTATGAACAGCAGCTACGCTAATTACTTTCTTTATTCTCTATTTCCACCTGGGGATTCTCATCCTGAGGCCCTCAGAGACTATGCAGCGCCACTGATTCGATCTAAGACCAGCGACGAGATGATCCCAAGGTTTTCATAATCCTGGACCAGGCCGTTTCCTGAGCAGCTGCTGTGGTGATCATGGAGGAGTGGAGAGCATGACACTGATTCCGGTGATGCTCCAGGGACAGACGAGTCTTCGCTGAGGTCCAGCATTCTCCACCTCCGGCGCCTAGACTGCAGCTCTGCACAAGACATTTGGCCATAGGAGAAATGGTAATGCCCAACTGAGCCTGGTTTCTCTCGAGGTTTTTTAAATCTTCACTTTCACCAATTGTTTTTTTCCTTGCCGCTGTCGCCACTGGCTTGCATGGTTTGGGATCTGTAGAGCTGCACATCGATGGATTTGCTCTTCAGTGTTTGGACTCTCAGTAGTGAATAAACCACACTGAACTGAGCTAAATTGAACTGAACGTAAACACTGAAAACTGATCTGACACTGTTTCAATTTACTATAATGTTCTATGTGAAGCTGCTTTGACACAATCTACATTGTAAAAGCGCTATACAAATAAAGGTGAATTGAATTGAATTGAACTCTACCAGCAGTGAACTGCAGACAAACACGTTGTTGTCATATACAGTATATATATATATATATATATATATATATATATATATATATATATATATATATATATATATATATATATATATATATATATATATATATATAATTTCATTATTATTTGTTGTGTTCTTTTGTATTTAAATAAAACCATACAAAACTTTACATTTGTGAATTTATTCACTTGTGAAAAAAGTATGACCTTAAATATTAAGTCAAAGACTGTTTCTCAATTTGCTCTCAATATCTTGCGTCCTTGTGTAATGTCATCATCAACCACCAAAGTTCAGTTCCAAAACTCAAGACTGCAAAAACAGGGGACGCGTGAAAGTTCCCGGATGTGTTCTTGGTATCGAGGATGCACTGATGCAGACTTGAGCACCGAACTCGATCTAGAAGTCCCAGAAGTCATTGTGACTAAATAAGGGAGGTGGGAAGCACAGCATTCTATACCTGTTTATTATTAGAGTTCAGAGATATAACTTATTTATCTCAGCAGTTTCCCTAAATGAGACGGTGAAAGTAAACATTAACATGAAAATCTTGATAAAGGCATAAACACATTAAGGGTGTTCATTTGCTGAAATTCGTATTAAAATCTGTTTTATTTGTATTGTGCAAAGTATATTTGTAAGGGTTGTATGCATGTTATTTACATTGAAAAAAAAACAATAAATTGTTGTATGAATGCTGTAATGTTTAAATAATTTTCTGTTAAAATGCGTGAAGGACATGTGACCATCAGGAAGAACGCAGCATCTCATTTCTCTCTCATTTCTCTCTTTTCTCGGGGTCTCCCGATTTCCGAGGTGACCTGGCAAAAACATCTGCATGACACCACAAGTCCGTTCTCTGCATTTTTGGAATTGAGAAACAGCCATAATGTGAATAATGAATGTTTTTAGTAACAAGTTTTAGGTTACAGTTTACTGCAGCTAATTACTTACTACTGGTTTTAGTAAACAAACTGATTGGTAAAAGCGCATTGTATGTCACCAAAGAGAATTCTATTGATTCAATGGAAGTTCATTGTTTTGTCTTGAGTGGGATGAATCATTCCCAATTAGATCAATAACAATCATGTAGAAAATTGATTCCATTTCAAGCTAGCGTCACAATATTTACTGATAATAATCATCCAGACAAAGATACTCAATACAGTTGCCACACATTACAATAGTAAGGTCAGCCTCCCATTAACCTTTTCCTACAGAAACAAATATCAGCTGACTGACTGAGTTCAGCACACAAGCAGTTAAGCTTCTGAATCTGTGGCCATTGTGGATTTCCTCTGGGAGATCTGTCCTTTTACCAGGTGATTTATGTTTATAAGGGAATCATTACTCTTGGAGTACTGGGCATCCTAGTGTGACTTCCTCAGTCTGCTTTTGATGGTCGACTGCTTTGACGACCTTGAAGATAAACTTTTCACGCTTAAGATGAGTTTGGTCTGTGGTGAGATGATAAATCTTATTTATCGCTCGTCTGCCCCTGTGGGAGAAGACGAAGACGTCGCGCGCGGTGGACATTTTTTTTTCTCTACGTATCAAATACACGGATCATCACTACAGACGGGTGAATCAATTACAGTGCTCAACAGTGCACATCCTCAAGAGCCATAATCAAGATGAATTGTGGTTTTGTAACTTGTGCCCCCAGACAGAGTTCAAATATCTATCAGCTCCCAAACTCCAAGCACGGAGTTGGTGTCAGGGTTTTGGTGGGAGGATATTCTGGTACAAGCCTTTATTAGAAGCTCTACTTCTCAATGTCGGGTGGAAATCCAATTCTCTGACCTTAGAGAGAGAAGTATTGATTTGCAGAATTGGGACTTATCGGCTCGAACAAATCTGTACCTTTGGGAATTCCCATGGAGGAGGCAATTAAATAACTGTGACGCCAAAGGGTCAGTTTTTCTCTGCTCGATGATATCACACTGTATTTCATCTATGGTGAAGGGGAATTAAAGCATTTAGCTGTTTTGGTAGAGAAAGAAAGGGAGCTTAAGGCGATTTCACAGACAGACATGCATCAGCAAAAGTCTCTTTAGGTGTAATGTCATTGTAATAGAGAAATCCTCAGACGAACATTTACAGAAACAATGGATTTCAATCCCTATAATTGTTTAAGCTGAGTACTAATAATTGCATACATTTATACACACATTAGAATTACTCACAAAAAAGCTTTCCACCTTAATCATTACACGTGAGCTTGCTCTTAAAGCTGCAGTAGATGATTGTCTTCAGAAAGATTTTTGTTGTGCTGGTTGAAAGTCTCTTCACATTCCAATAGTAATGATTCAAATAAATGATTTTAATGCATTTATATGTACTTTTATATTCTGGGTAAGGCATAAGACTTAAAAATGTTCATCCAATTAAAATTTGTCGGGCCAACAATTCCCGTAATACTGATAAGTAGCCCAAACTGTCTGTCAGCAAATGTACATGTGCACCCCTGTTCATGCAGACAGATCCGCCGTTTGCATGTGCACGTGCGTTCATGTGTGTTCACATGCACATGAGAGAGTGACAGCAGTAAAAACTAATGCTGAATCAAAACTTTTTAAAATCCTGAATCTATGACTACGCTTACATAGACATCAGTAATCGAACTATTTGCTTTAATCTAAATAAGACAATAATATGATTAAGGTGTTTACATAAGTTGCTTTTTGAATGTTCCTTTCATGATCCCGTTTTACATTATCCGCATTTCCTCCAGAGTTTCATGTAATTTCGAGTGTTTCATTTTTAATTTGTCGACTTTAACTGCAGCTTGGCACTTTCACTTTCATTCACGAACATTTCATGCACGCCCTCTGTGACAAACGAAATATTGGATGCAACTATGAACTGCTGGAAAAGTTGTTTTAATGGAAGTTCATCCCGCATGCTGAATAGAAGAAAAAAAAAGCCTCCGCATTTCATGATGCAGGTGTCTGTGGTCTGCACTGACTCAGTAGGTGCAAAGAGTGTCAATCAGCTGTGCATGTGGGTGTGTCTGGGTGTGTGTGTGTGTGTGTCCGGTGTGTGTGTGTGTGTGTGTGTGTGTGTGTGTGTGTGTGTGTGTGTGTGTGTGTGTGTGTGTGTGTGTGTGTGTGTGTGTGTGTGTGTGTGTGTGTGTGTGTGGACTACCCTGTCACAAAAAGCAGCTTAAAGTCCTACATGACGGTAATACTGTAGTTCAATTAAGGTGTTTGCATGTCTGTACTGCACTTCAATAATGCGACTTAAATCGGCATACTCCACATATCTTAATTCAATTTCTCTTTAGTTCGATTATGAACTTAATCTGATTAAATTAATCAAAAATTTGTGTTTACATGGTAGACTCTTAATCAGAGTATTGTCTTAATCGCATTAAAATCGAATTATTGGTGTCCATGTAAACGTAGTCACTACTGTATTGGAGTTACTTTTGCACGCTGGATGCAAAATAGAAGGCTGAAGTACTTCTTTTAGACAGGTAATGTTCTGTTTTAAAACTATTTTAGTCACGCAAAGCTGATGTAGATTTTGTTGTGTTATGAATGAGTTATATGCACAGAAGTGTTGTTCAAACACTAAAATCTTTTGACGAAAGATTGATGTGACTATTTTCAATTTTAAAAGGGACCTTTTACAGCATCGATAATGTAGATTTTTATTTACTTTAACAACAAAACATAAATAAATAGCGTTGGTTTTATATTCACATTGCTTTATTTTTTAACAATGACAACCTGTGATGCGCTCCCTATATTGTTAACCATGCTACTTTGAGTATTCTGTCTGAAATAGTATGTAAGTATGGCTTAATAAGTGGCTTAGTAATTCCTGCACCCCGCCGGCCAACCACAAAGCATACAGTAGTCACTTTAAGTGTGTAAAGGCGCCTTTCCACTGCACGCAACATTTGGACGCGACCGTCAGAATACGCATCCCCTGTGTAGCAGTTGCACAAAATTTTCAGGTTTGTCGTGCACCATGGGAGAGAAGCTGATTCTCGTGGTGTACGAAATAAAAGAGTGCAAAAAGAGCCTTTATTCTCTGTGCGTTCACCATGGTTGAATGAATGAATGAATACTAGAAACTCGTAGACGCTAAAAACTTTGGAGGGAATGTATAGACAGCATTAAAATAATATTTTTTACTACTCATTTATGAATAGAAATGTTTTTTTTTATATATAAACTTTTTTTCTGATTAAAAAATAATGAAAAAAAAAATACTATTTCTCATTTCGCGCACACGGACTTGCTTGGACAACACTGGAATACATCACATCCGGTCGGCCAGTAACATACGGTCTAGTCACAGGAGTTCAAATATTTTAACGTAACCGCAGTTCAAATCGGATCCACATCCGAATTTTCCGCATACGGAGATGATCGGAACTCCACGCATCTCCCGGACTACTCTCCATTGGAAATGAATGACTTCCGGTCTGTCGCTTGTCAGTCGTCGTATGCAGTGGAAAGGCGGCTTAAGACTTTAGCTACATTTCCATCCACCTATGCACATTTTGGACATGTGCATAAAAAATACATTGATGGAAATGCCATGATGAATTTTAAAAATGCACATAAAAAACATATGCACATAACTGAGTAGGATAAACCTTTTATTCCATAAGAAAAGATGTGCATGAATGACGATGGAAACACTTTTACTGAACAAATTTCAGTATTCGCATTAAAAAAGGTCATGTGATTTTGTTATAAGAAATCATGTGATGATAAAATGTGTGTGAATGAACAAACCAGCAGGCTAAGCACATTGTAAAACAACTGAATTGTTGTTTTGGTCATTCTAAAATGCATTAACCATTTCAGTATTAGTGTTATTATATTAGTAATGACCTCCAGAACTGTCAAGAGCGTCTGTGCTCCTCGTCTCACGCCCTTGAACTAGTGTTCATTCTGCCCTGCTGTCATCTTCTTCTGAGGTGCAAGTCATTTATTAAATAAGGAAAAGATTCACGCAGCTTCTCCTACTGCAGCAAATTCAGTTTTTACTGTTGATATTTGGCGCCAGTTAATCAGGAAGTGACGATTTTGTTCTCTTTGACTCATTGGATGGAAAGACTGCTTTATTTGCATGCCTTTTATGCGATATTCCAGGTTTGTGCATAAAGTATATCACATTTTTGGATGGAAACATAGCTAATGAGACCAGCGATCCTATTATCGCACATTATGACAAGTTTTGCTTGCTACACAACTGAAAACGTGCTAGATATAATACAGTTTTTCAATCGGAATTATAGTATTCTAAAGTGATATAAAGTTTTCTAACTGGCGAATGACATGATCTAGTGCATTGTCTACTGTCATCTTTACAGTGCACGTTCATGATTTCAGGAGGCATGGCTTTGGACAGCAGGGGAGGGATTGTGTTTTCAAAGCTATTATGCTAATGCTTAGCATTTTGGCAGACCACATACTGCACCTTTAAATTTGTTCTTCTGTTATTGAATGGAGTCTTCTAATTGAGTGCCCACATGCACAAGGTTAGACACTTGCATAAAAATGCCAAAACCATATAAGGGTTTTCCATAAAGTTGCACTCTTCCAAAAAAAAAAAAAAAGACAATTATGGAAGTGAAACACAAGACAAAGAACTTTAATGATAATGAGCATCAGGTTTTGCTGCCAGAGGTGGAAAAAATGTGCAATTCAAAACAGGTCATAAATCAATAATGTCTTCTCTGGGAAACCTGAAGCAAATGAACAGTACATTTCCACTGGCACATCGCGAGTGCAGCAGAGCGAGTGTTTTTAGTTTATTCATATGGAAGTTGAGCATAATGCACATAATCTTCTGGATCGATAAATTGCTACGCTTGTTAGAGCATATATGCACATATACGTATGTTTGCTATATATATATATATATTTGTGCGTACATGTTTAGTGAATGAGACCCAATGGTAGCAGCAAAACCAGGACATTAAATTAATGCATTTAGCCAACGTGTTTATCAATAGGAGCTCAATTTTTTCCCAATTTTCTTTAAATATTTTAAACATACATAATACATTATCATAAAAAAACAAGTTCTTACAAAAAGTTTAATTTATTTATTGTTTACTCACTGTCCAATTTATCCAAAAATTTACAAGTTTCTGTTTTCTGTAGAATAAAAAAAAAAGGTTTGTTTTTAAGAAACTTTAAAAAATGTTGTTAACCAAACACAGGGTTCATACACATTTTTACTACTAAAATTCCATGACTTTTCCAAGACTTTTCCAGAACATACAATGTTGGGATTATAGTTTAATATAGGGTTTAATCATAATAGAGTAACAGTTTATCATCTTCATGCATTTTTAAAGAGTTCACCCAAAAATTACTTCCCATTTTCATTACACCCTTGTTTCAAACATTTATGAGTTTACTTTTTTATTTTAAATAAACACAAAAAGAATATACTGTAACTGAATAACTCGTATAGTATTGAAACAAGTGACGTGTGAGTAAATAGAGTACATTTTAATCTTTGAGTAAACTGTCCCTTTAAGACCTGTGACTGTGTGAACATTTCAATATTTCAAATTTTAAAACATCTGGCCACAAGAAATGTTTTGTAACTTTAATAAAGATTAAATAATATACAATGAAGACAATGCAGTGGTGATTATTCAATATCTGTACCAGAATAGTGAATACCTGAAAACTATAATTCACTTTTAACTTTACTATATTTTATTTATCTATGCTTGTAATTTATTTGTTAAATATTATTCGAGATTCACTCCCCTACAAAATCCCCCCAATCAATGCAAATAAAACTGTTAAATCATCTGGTAAATTTACATTAACATTGCAATATATATCACAGAAATACAAATTCAAGAGTTCACACTTAGCTGATGATTAAGTATAAAGCTTGTTTGGCATGCTGTCCCGGGAGAGAGCCCTGAGCTCATAAGATCCTCGAACCTGGGGCTCCCGCCCATTTACAAGGTGAGAGGGGAGTTTGAGCTCAGGTAGATCTCGAGAACTCCCCTGCTGTAGTAGCTAATAAACAGAAAGTGATTGCCCTTAAGAGATAACTACTTACTAAGTGCATGTCTATGGTGCTGATTTGGATTAGTCAACTAACTAAAGTTCCTTGTTTTTGGACGGTGGGAGGAAACCGGGGAACCTGGGGGAACCCCACGTGAGCACTGGGAGAACTTGTAAACTCCGCACAGAAACGTCAGCTGGCTTGGTAAGGACTAGAACCAGTGACGTTCTTGCTGGGAGGCAACAGTGCTAACCACTGGGCCACCATGCCACCCATCTAGGAAACGAGGAGGAGTAGGGGTGGAAGGGGGGATTCTTCAAAACGAAGATGGCTACTATATGGAACTTAGGCTATTTATAGTGGCCTAGGAATCGTCTTATTGGTGAATCATAAATTGAATAATGCGTGACCAGCTGCAAGCAATCATAAGCACTTGATTCTCTCAAAATTAGTTTAAAAATAAACTTCACATATCGTAATATCAGATTTTTCCAACATCGCGCTGTCCTAATTCAAGTATACACATTTCTTAAACTAATTTCTATGACTTTTCCAAAACTTTGTGGGTTTTTCTGGTTTTCCAAAACTTTTCCAGATTTTCCATGATCGTATGAACTCTGCAAACAGTTGTACAACTGTAAAAGTAACAGTGCTACTATCTACCAACATTTTACAAACTATCTTCTTTTGTGTTCAACAGAACAAACATACTCAGTATACAGGTTTGGAGCAACTGGTGTTCTCCTAAAGCTCAAATTGAGCATCAGAATGGAATAAAAAAAAGGTGATTTACTGTAAGTGACTTTAAACATGGCATGGGTGTTGTTGACAGATGGGCTAGTCAGAGTCTTTCAGAAAGATCGAAAGATAGAAAGTTCAAGATAAAAAGGCAACAGTAACTCAAATAATCATTTGCTACAACCAAGGTGTGCAGAAGAGCATCTCTGAATGCACAACACATTCAACATTTCAGCCGATCAGCAGAAGATCAAACCAGTGACACTACTGTCAGCTAAGAACTGCAAACTGAGACTACAATTCACACAGGGTCACCAAAACTAGACAACAGATTAGACAAGACTGGAAAAAGGTTGTCTGATCTGATGAGGCCAACGTTTGCTGCAACATTCATATAGTAGGGTCAGAATTTGCTGTAAACAACATGAAATCACGACTACCCCAGTCTTGTATTCACTGTCGAGGCTGCTGGTGGTAAATTTATATGGAAGAGATTTTCTTCGCACACTTCTAGCCAACTGAATCACAATTGTGCATTGATTAAACACCACAGCCTACTTACTGATCATGTCCATCTATTTATGACCATCTACCTAAGTCAGATAATACACTCAGATCATCTCAAACTAGTTTCTTGAACATTGCCAATGCGTTCACTTTACTCAAATCTCCATAGTCTGCAGATCTCAGTTCAACAGAGCAACTTTGGGATCTTGTTGAATAAGAGATTTGCTTCATGGCTGTACAGTCAACAAATATGCTGTATATAAATATGGACCAGAATCTCTAAGCAATTTTCCAGCATCTTGTTGAATAAGTGCCATGAAGAATTAAAGCAGTCCTGGGGAGAGCAGGGGAACCAACCTGGTGCTAGCAAGGTATATTAATAAAGTGGCTGGTGATATTTACTGCCTGTCCAAAAGAAAAGAAAAAAGTCACCACCTGGATATAAGCAAATAAAGAGGATAATTACTGCATAAATGAATACTGTATGTTTCAACGGGCAACAAGTTATTTAATCCTAAAGGTCTTCGCACACAAAAGTTTCATGCGTTTTTATATTCGCATCCTAAAAAGTTGTCATGCAGAAACCTTGTACACTGAGTCTGATGTGATTTAATTAATCTATTGCAAACAAATTGCAAAATAATTTGAGTGTCAATTCAAGCTGTGCTGCTTTTGTTCTCTTTGTGTCCATCCAATCCATTGCACAGAGAAATTCTAAGTTTATTTCAGGAAATCTGGTGTTTTGATACTTTGCTTGTGATACTGCAGTCACATAACACAAATTTCCATAAACATATTAATCCTGAACAGAGACTGGCAGTACATCAAAGGTATGGTCACACACGCAGTGGCATGGGAAAGGGGCAGCAGTTGAAATCAGCATACAATACACTACAGCAGTGGTTCTCAACCATCAGCCATATTCTGACTTTATATTACACACTTGTCATAAAGGGCTCAGGGCTGTCAATGACTGCATTTTGGATTTTGGCTTTTGCGTAAGGTGGCTCTGAATTATCAAAACACCTATCAAAGAGTTTTCTACAGATGTACAAATCTACCACAATCCGTTTTTTATGATGCAGACAGCAGATTCTAATTTTTAATAAAAAATAAAAAAAAAAACGCCAGAAGACACATCCTGTGATCATGGAAAAATTCTTTCTTGGAAAAAATCAGTTTTAAAAGGGTCAAAGACAAAGTATTGGCATACATCAAACAAAGAAAGCATGTAAGCAGGTTGTTGAACTACTAAAATTGGGTTATCTGTCCAACAAATTACTAAAGACTTGAAGGATAGTGTGCAACCATCAAGCCTCTTTCACACCGTACATGCAAGCAGAGCATAAGCAACGCATGTTTTTTCAGCGTCCATGTTAACAGATTGTAGTTTTCATACCACACGTAAAAGCAGTGCAGCAGCGTGGCGCCTAAGAAGAACTGAAGCAGCAGTGCCGCAATCATTTGGCGATGGGTTTACTTTTGCCATGCTTATTATGCTCAATTAAAGTGTCAAAGCATTGATAATGACCAAATACACATTGAATGACAGTAAAAGTAGCAGTTTTACCCAATAAATGCATCGATAATGTCCACTGACTTTTATAATCAAATGAACCTAAACAACAACAAAAAATGCATTTGGGCCCGAACTACAAAACCAAATATAAAACAATTTTTTAGATCAGTTTTGCTTAAGTTGCACACTAATTTGATCACGTATAAATATTATTATACAGACCCCCTAGTTTTTTGCAATTCCGCAATTGTTGAATCCAACACAAAATCATCAAAAATTTGCTAATTTTTGCAATCCTGCAAAATTCTTCATTTAAATGTAAAAAAAAACACAAAAAATGTAAATAATATCATAAAACATCCAATTCCAAACCTCATAATCAAATTATATTTATTATATGCAATTTATTGTTTTACATGACTTATATACTGTACATTGCATACGCAGTGCATGTGATGTATTTGAGTGTCTCTCAAAAAATGACATCTCATTGAGGAGGGTGGGGGGGGATTGTTTTGCAGCCTGTGCAGTAAGCAGACGCAGAAGATGAAGCACAAGTGATTTACATGTAAAGTCAATGCAAAGATGCGATTAGCCATCCTGAATTTTCACAGTATGTCTGATAATATTTTTTCTTCTGAAACAGGTCTTATTTGTTTTATTTCGGCTAGAATAAATGCAGTTTAACATTTTTTAAAAACCATTTTAGGGTCAAAATTATTAGCCCCTTTAAGCTATATTTTTTTTTCTCGATAGTCTACAGAACAAACCATCATTATACAATAACTTGCCTAATTACCCTAACCTGCCTAGTTAACCTAATTAACCTAGTTAAGCCTTTAAATGTCAATTTAAGCTGTATAGAAGTGCCTTGAAAAATATCTAGTCAAATATTATTTACTGTCATCATGGCAAAGATAAAATAAAGCATTTATTAGAAATGAGTTTTTTTAAATTATTATGTTTAAAAAATGTGTTGAAAAATCTTCTCTCCGTTAAACAGAAATTGGGGGAAAAAATAAACAGGGGGCTAATAATTCAGCGAGGCTGATAATTCTGACTTCAACCATATATATATATATATATATATATATATATATAGATATTTTCTCATATTTCTTCTATATTTTCTCTGAATTACTGTTTCAGATATATTTATTTACAATTAAACTGCTCTGAATGAACAGATTTAGGAGTTTGGGGTCATTTTGGCACGTGTTGTTGGTGGGTTTGAAGATGTGGCTGAGTATTATATTCTAGATTGTCAAAAATGTACAAAGTGGCCTAGTACATTTATATAAAAAATAAGACATAGCCCCAGCCACGTATTTCATGGTTCTCAAAAATGTAGCCCTGGGCACGTATCTCCAATGAGCCTGGATTGGCAAAAACACACTGAAACAGTGCCATGGTGAATGCATGCTGTAATCAAAGCTAAAGGCAATCCAATGAAATATTACATGATTTGTGTGTGTGTGTGTGTGTGTGTGTGTGTGTGTGTGTGTGTGTGTGTGTGTGTGTGTGTGTGTGTGTGTGTGTGTGTGTTCAGGCAGTGTATATCAGATCATTTTAAACTTCAAGTATATCTATGTGAGCTACTGTATATGAGGTGCAGAGACTCTCTTTCAATATACTCTAGATCCTGTGATAAAACCACTATTGAAGCCTCTTAGTCTGAGAGCCATTAATCATTTGTAAAATATTCTTCTGTAAATGCTGTATTCAATAAGAAGAATAATTTATGACTTTTGCACAGCTTAAGATCCACACAGGACTATAACACTGACATGCTAAAAATGATCCTTTGGAGTGTACAGCCGATCCTTACCCACAGCCTTCAGAGAGGCGTATTTGTTGAGGTCTTTTGCCGATTGCTGTTGCTCATAGACATGGGACAGCTGGCTGAGGGCTGGATATGGGTGCGTTTGCATCATGTTGTTTATCTGGCCGGCTTCTGCAAAACAAAACCAAATATTGTTAAAAGGTTGCATCAGGATTTTGTCTTAATTTACAGCATTTTCTTAGTCAGTCCTAATAATATGTCATACTTACTGTTGCATAATGTCAGCTGGTTTACCACTAATAACAAAAAAGAAACAGACCATACATAGTGCCCAGCATAAACACACTTTAAACATTAATATTTTAATCCATTTCACAGTAAATATGGAAAATATCTATTAGTAGATTTTTAAAAACCTTCATTCATTTTCCTGCAGCTTAGTCTCTATTTCAGGGGTCGCCACAGCAAAATAAACCACCAACTATTCCAGCATATGTTTAGCGCAGCAGATGCCCTCCCAGCCGCAAGCCCACCTAACATCTTTACTGGGAGAAATATACTGGGAAATATCTCTGTAGACTGATGGCATTTCATGCCGTTCAGCCTTATAATCTTAAAATGTGAGCAAAATCACCTGTTTTGTCATCATTTTAGACATTATGCTAGAGAATCATTCAAATACTAGCTCTAAAGTAACGTTTGTGAAGAAGCAATGGTTTCAGCTGTTGATGTCAGCTGCAGATGTGAAGGAATGGTGGAAGAAAGTAGTTCCTCATACAAAAGGACTCTCCGTGTATGATTTTCTTTTTTTTTATACATGATTATGCCATTGAACGGTTGTATAAACGCAATATCACACTTGCAGCAGTGCGATATGGCTGTATATCGTCACTGGTGAGACACCAACTGTGCATTCACACGGGGCTTCAGCGTAAACGCTTGAGCAAAGGCGTGTCTGAAGTTGGGGCTGACACGATCGTCATAGCAGCATCAGCCGATGAAATTAGTCTGCAATCGGCTACTGTCTGAACTGGGGTATTTGCATAAAGCGATCTGATTGGCTGACGCTTCTGTTGGTGCTTGAAAAGTTGAGAAATTCCCAACTTCTGCAGTGAGCAACGCTGAAGCAGCACAAATGGATCCACAATTCAGTTCGGCAATGCTTGATGTCACCCATTCAAAGTGAATGGGACGCATTGACGCTGACATCCCATGTAAATGGGGCGTTAGGCACGAGGCCACAATGCACGCCTCCCACCAGTGGCAATATATAGCCATATAGCACTGCTACTCATGTGATATTGCTCATATACAGTATATATATATATATATATATATATATATATATATATATATATATATATATATATATATATATATATATATATATATATATATATATATATATATATATATATATATATATCCACTTATATATATATCCACTTATATATATATATATATATATATATATATATATATATATATATATATATATATATATATATATATATATATATATATATATATATATATATATATATATCCACTTATATATATATCCACTTATATATATATCCACTTATATATATATATATATATATATATATATATATATATATATATATATATATATATATATATATATATATATATATATATATATATATATATCCACTTATGTATATATGCACTTATATATATATCCACTAAATGCCACTTTTGCTAAACACTGACATTGAGCGAATGCTTTAGGCACGTAGTACAAGTTCATCAAATATTTTTGCTTCGAATCATCTGAATTGCAGCGTCAGCCTATTCTGAAATAACAGTTTGCTGGCAAAAGCCTCTAAACGCCACTTGCCTTTGACAGCAAAAGCCGCTATGTCCCGAGAATGTTTTCAATGTAGCAGCGCACTGATGCGCCGGCTTTTATGAGTTTTATATGATTTTAAAAGATGGAGTTTGATGAATTGGATGAGCCTGTCTGACTGTCAGTGAATTGCAAATGAAAACGTCCCTTACCTCAAAACTCTGTGCATTATAAGAAAAAGAAAACACACTGTAAAGTTGGAAGTGTAGCATGCATTCATAATGTTTTTTTTGTGCAGCAACGCTACTTTAAATTAGTCCGATTTACTACACATTAAACAGCAACTGCGCTTCACGAAAGACGAAGTTAAGATGCTGTTCTTTTATCCTGCACGGATGCTATGAGGATAAACAAGAGATGAAAAAGAGACCAAGACCTTGAGTATGGTAAAAATGAATGAATGACAGCTGAGAGACAGCCCCTTTTTTTCCCAGTAGGCCTACCTTGTGTTTTATTTGCTAATTTAAGTTATTTTTTAAAAGATAAATATAATGTATAAAACTACATTATTTATATTACTTCATAGTACCTATACGCCTGATAAGCTTTTTATATTAATGGACAATGCACAGATATTGATGTTTCACATCATACTAATAATACTACACTATTTGAATCTTCCAAGCTTAGTTTGAAATGTTTACATTGCTCTACTTACATTAAATGTAAATCACAAGTATCAGAAATGAAAACAGATTGTTAAGATTTAATTAATGTCAATTTATTTTGTGTTATTGATTAATGCACTTATTCATTCATTTTCCTTCTGCTTCTCTGATTTATCAGGGGTTATCACAGCAGAATGAACTGCACTTACTTGACAGACTGTGGTTTTTTTAATTTTAGGTGGTTTGTGTAATGTGTTTTATGTTTGGTAAAATAATTTCTAATTGCATCTTTAGTGATTTTTTACCTAATTACACTGTCTTGTCCCTATAGGTGGATTTAGAGGTTTTTGCAAAAAAAGCAAAAGTGGATTAAGCTGGTTTTGACGCAAAAAAAAATCTACCTTGTTAAAAACTAAAGAATTGTCTAAAGTGACCTTTTAAAAAAAAAGTTATTTTATTTACCAGCTAATAACCTTTTCATTATCTATAAAATGAAACTTCTGAACCTAATCAGAGGAGCCTGATAGAAAATGCTCATTCACAAGAAAAGAGGTGAGGTGGATTTAGAGGGTTTTGCATCTGAACTCTTCATATATCTGTGTGTGTGTGTGTGTGTGTGTGTGGGGGGGTGGGGGGGGGGGGGGGGGGGGGGGGGGGATGGGGGTGTACTTTATAAGTACTAATAAACTGCCAATGTCTTAATAATATGCATGTAATAAGCCACTAGTTAATAGTGAGAATTGGTGATAATACTAAAGAGTTACCAAAATTGGTTTCTAAAAAATTATTTTATATTTTCAGCACTCATTTTTGTATCATAATAAGTTCTTTTGTTAGATTACTGTCAGGTTTGTCTAATGTAAAACCATTTAACCAGATTTGCACAAAAACCTCATTATATACTGCAACGTTCCGTTGAAAGTATGAATTTGAAAGCGAGATGACAAATCTGTCATAATAACTCATTTCCATCAGACACTGTACATACAGTGCACGGAAGAAGAAATAGATCTGATAATGAGCTGTTTGATATGTGTGTGTGTGTGTGTTCGGCATGTGTCACAACCAGGGCCGATCTGCCTCCTGTGATGTGACAGTCAACGAATAAGCGATGGTATGTATATACAAGCGGTTGCATTGATTTCCTCCCTTGACTTCCTCCGGTTCATAGAGATGAATTGTCAACAGTGAATGACGATCAAAGAGGTGTAACCTGCGTGGCAGAGCTGTCAGCGTCGAGCTCCTGTTGTGACTAATTAATCACTTAGCCCTGCAGCAGGGTTTCTGACACACGTCTGTACTGAGCGCCGCGCAGTGACTCACTCCACACCAGACATCACACACATTACCGCAAACACACTATAGACTACTGTACACCCATTAGCGCGCGGTATGCTTGTTTTCGCTTATGTTTTTGTCAAATAATAACAGATTTCTCTTTTTTTTCCCAAGCATGTGGAAAATGCTATTTATTTGCCAGTAGTACATCGTTATATTCAGTTATGCAATGTTTATAATGGGATGACTCAGGGAATTGGATACTGAGCAGTTTGAGTGAACGCTTTTAATCTGAAAACAACATCAAAGTCTTGACTTGTGTGCTCTTCTGTTTAAAGACTATTTTTGAATGATTTTTTGGTTCATCTGAGATCATAGAATCATAAAATGTAGTAGTTTTTGTAGAAATATAAAAACAGTTTTTAGCACTGATAATAACACTTTTTTTCAAACAGCACATCAGCATGTTTTATGATTTCTGAAATATCATGTGTATAGTAATGACTGCTATAGTAAGCTGTGATTTACAGTGTCAAAACTGTCTTTTTAAACTTTGATAAAGTTTCACATTATTCAATTATTTATTTTATATTTCATTCTTGTTACAAAAGGACAAATAGTGTTGAGTTTTACATTTGTGACCCCAGACCACAAAACCAGTCATAATATTTCCACTGATGTACGGTTATATTTAGCTGAGATACAACTGTGTGAAATTCTGGAATCTGAGGCTTCAAAAAAAAAAAAAAAAAATTAAGGAAGTCACCTTTAAAGTCCCCAAGAAATCAAAACTAACCATATGATTTTGTTAGCTCACAAATCTAGTTTTGTGGTAAACAATTCATCTGTGCATGTCATTAAGAGAAAACATTTTTGCTTTCATAATCTTTAATTGAAATCTAAAAATGCACTTCCTGTTTTTTTTTTTTTTTCAGTTAAATTGTCAGATTACGTATATGTTAGCAAATGGGCATGGCTAACATATTTACCCACACTTTTCCAACTGTCAGTTTTGTCAACAAACAAAAATGGTGAGCAGGAGTCTGTTAGGTTGTAATAACTCTCCCCAAACACTTTCCCCAATCTTTCTGAATGAAACGCCTATGTTACTACAATCATTCAGCTTGCAGTAGAAAAAACTAGCCACGCCCACTGTTTTCTCATATAATATTCGGTTTCTCTGCGTCACAATATAGAAAAATAGCAGTCACAGCTTCCAGTTCATGGGGACTTAAAGGTGTCCAAATTCAGCTCTAACATTACTAATCAAAATGTAAGATTTCATATGTATTTATGTAGGACAATTATCTTCATGGAACATGATCTTTACTTAAAGGTGAATAGTTTATCTAAAAATGAAAATGTACTCAGAATATTCAGTTTTGGCTGAACTATGCCTTTAATATTAAAATGATTTTTGGCATAAAAAAAAAAACAAACTATAATTTTGGCTGATTCCCTTATGCATATAGTTGTGGTTTTGTTTTCCGGGGTTACATTTTACAGAATTTGTTTTCTGTAAAACTTAAAAAAAAATCTATAAATAATAAAACATACACACACTAAGAAAGCATATTATTTGTATGTAATGTTTGTACATTATTTTTGGAAAAAATGAAATGTCAAAATATTGGTGAAATAATCTTTCAGCTTAACAGATAAATTCATTTAAAAATTAATTATCATGGCGACGCAGTGGCGCAGTAGATAGCGCTCTCGCCTCACAGCAAGAAAGTCGCCCGTTCAAGCCTCGGCTGGGTCATGTCCTGTTCTCATGGAGTTTGCATGTTTGCGTGGGTGCTCTGGTTCCCCCACAAGTCCAAAGACATACATATAGACGAATTGGGTAAGCTAAATTGTCTGTAGTTTATGTGTGTATGAATAAGAATGTATGGGTGTACCGCTGTGTAAAACATGTGCTGGATAAGTTGGCGATTCATTCTGCTGTGGCGACCCCTGAGGGACTAAGCCGAAAAGAAAATGAATGAATCATCATACTTATTCAGACATGTACTTAATAAAATATTCATTCATTCATTTTCTTTTCGGCTTAGTCCCTTTATTATTCCGGGGTTGCCACTGCGGAATGAACCGCCAACTTATCCAGCACATGTTTTATGCAGCGGATGCCCTTCCAGCTGCAACCCATCTCTGGGAAACAACCTTACACACTCATTCGCTACGGATAATTTAGCCTACACAATTCACCTGTACCGCATGTCTTTGGACTGTGGGGGAAACCGGAGCACCCGGAGGAAACCCACGTGAACGCAGGGAGAACATGCAAACTCCACACAGAAACGCCAATTGACTCAGCCGAGGCTCGAACCAGCGACCTTCTTCCTGTGAGGCGACAGCACTACCTACTGCACCACTGAATCGCTTAATAAAATATATAAAAGGATAATGATTATGTTAAATTGAATTTTATTGTAATGATAACCTATTGATTTGAAGAATAATGGAAAAGTATTAAAATTTTACATTACATTTTAAATTAATTACACGTTCTCCAGCCTCCGGCTGTCACAAATGTACACAGGAGACCCAAATGCAAGTGAATGCAAGAAGATTTGTTAATAGAGATAACAAGAGTCACAACTGGTACTGATCTCACCAGATATAGGGGAAATGTGTAGAACAAGGGTGCTCCTCACAAGGAATCCAACACGCTAAACAGCGGTAATAGTTCATCTGAGAAACAGATCCGGAGTGAAGTCTCTAACTGATATCTTACCAGATATCGAGGGAAGGGGAGGTTAGTGCTATGGAGCAACTCTAAAGGAAATCGAAACAACGGATTGAGAAATGCTATCTACAAACACTGAACATATAAAGGCACGCAGTAATGTGCAACAGCTGTGGTAGAATGAAAACAGCTGAGTGAGATGAGTGGTAAAAAGACACGTGATAACCCAGCTGATGAATGTAAACCCACGTACCACGCGGTGAAGATATACCCAAACAAACACACACACTTCCCACACACACATACAAGAAGAACAGATAGATCCACAACCGTGACACCGGCGCCTATACCGCAGCTCTGCACAAGACATTTGGCCAGAGGAGAAATGGTCGTGCCCAACTGAGCCTGGTCTCTCTCAAGGTTTTTTCCTTCACTTTGGTCAATTGGTGAAGTTTTGTTCCTCGCCACTTGTCGCCACTGGCTTGCTTTGGTTTGGGACTTGTGGAGCTGCACATCAATAGATTTGTTATTCAGTGTTTGGACTTTCAGCAGTGAAATTTAAACGACACTTAACTGAACTAAACTGAACTTCAACTCTGAATACTGGACTGACAGTTTCAATTCACTAGAACTTCTATGTTAAGCTGCATTGACACAATCTACATTGCAAAGCGCTTTAGAAATAAAGATGAATTGAGTTGAATTAGTATTTTGGGGCTCAACTAAGATAACTCATTTGATGCCATTAAATTATTTTTTTTGTGTGAGTGTATTAATTGTTACACCTAATTACATTTTAGTGAGTGTCTTCTGTAAATCATGGTAAAATGTGTAATAAATAGGGGATTGTCAACCAAAATGTACTAGGGTACATCCTAATGTAGGGAAAAAATAGAGCTATATTAAACTTTTCACCCTTCTTTTGCTGCTTGAAATCCCCTTGACCCATTTATGTGTACACTATTATCATTATTATATAATTTTGTCAGTGCTTTGTGAAATAAGACTTAATTAAATAATGTTTAAATTAGCATTTAATTAACAGTTTTAACATTTAATCTCTAAGAAGAAAAGGGCAAAGGTCAGCAAGAGACTATTAAGTGTGCTAAGCGTCTCTCTACAGTGTGACCTCATTCATGCCCTCATACAAACAGTAAGTGTCGAGATGATGTGGCGAGCAATAGCTCCATGTATCTGACTCTGACGGCAAGGTCAAAAAACAAGACAGATTCCAGCAAGCTACAATAAGCACATATACATATCTTTAAAAGAGAAATAAACACCTCTTTCTTGAAAAACATTTGTTGGTTTTTGGGCCAAACCGTTCCTGCTAAACATACATGCTGTTCATTTTGTACACCACAGATTTTGCGGCCTACTCTTTTGAAAATTTGACAGAAGTAGCAGATAAGTGGGAGTGATCCCATGCTTGGTTCTATTCAATTTCCTGGGTATCTTAGTGTTTGTTTTGTTTTGTGTAAGAAGCTGACTCATCTCCACTGGGAGAACTTCCTCCCAAGTGTTTGCTTGCAAATTGCCTTTACACCATCTTCTCCTTGTGCTATCGCTCTTGTCATGGCAACACAAGCGCCCGTGATCTGTTCGCATCGCATGCAGCCAGACTCTTGTATGGTTTCCACCACCCACATGCTAAGCGAGCGCAGTGTTTGCAAAGGATGGACTTTCGGTGTTTGTTCTGGTGTTGTCAAATACCCTCATCTCTGCTAGCCTGAATGAGGAAACATTAACACGCGCATTCATTAGCAATTGTTATCTGCCACTGTGGAAAGAGATGGTTTTGCTGGGATCACGTCCAAGTTTGCAATTAGCGGACTGCAGTGTGATCTGCTGTGATGGACCGGGTTTAAAAACAGCCATGTAAAACGGCCCCTCGCAGCCCACAGCGGATAATCCCTGTCACATGGATCTGATTCAGACCTACAGGGGCGATTCTGGGATTTCGGTTTATAGAAGCTCAGTCATTGATATTATGAGCATGAGCTGATGTGGCTCGGAGGAAGATTTCTCGGTGTAAGTCTGAGAGGTTATGAGTTCAAATTTTGCTTAGCTGTTAATGCTAATCAGTCAGTGATTTGCAGGGGAAGGAATGGGTTTTGGTGTAAACTTTAGTAACTGGCCTCTATAACAAGTGTAACCTGTTTAACTGCTTCTTAATCCAAATACAGTATGTGACCATAGACATCAAAACCAGTCATAAGTAATTTTTGGAAATTGAGATTTATTCATCACCTAAAAGATATATGATAAATAAACTTTCTTTTAACGTAAGGTGTGTTTTGATAGGACCATTTTTGGCCAAACTATTTAAAAATCTGGAATCTGAGATTGTCTAGCAAACCGCTGAAAGAATTCCTTCCCTA
This sequence comes from Danio kyathit, assembly GCA_903798195.1. Taxonomy (NCBI): domain Eukaryota; kingdom Metazoa; phylum Chordata; class Actinopteri; order Cypriniformes; family Danionidae; genus Danio; species Danio kyathit. Next base: position 22,079,123 of record LR812530.1, on the reverse strand, counting down.
AACTCAACCCAATCATAACAATAGCTAATGTGAACATAGGTTCATTCTGAAAACGTAACCCTTTTATACATTTCTAGAGATCGCGAATTATGTAGCGAGAGTTATGTATGGTTGCATTTCATCCTACAAACAAACGTAATGGGAGGATATGATGCTGTTCCTGTTCTCGCTTACCAGCTGACCGATTACCTCTGTATGGACGGTTTTTCCGCTGTTACCAGTTTGTCTGGTAGCTTGACACTTACGTTGGTGGACTTGAGATGCAAAGCGAAGTTGACCGTGACAACGGGGTTCAAGTTCGGTGAAGAACGATTCCAGAAAGCAAGTAAAACAAAAGCCAAAAAATAAAATAAACAAGTAAATAACAGGGTGAGAATGTGGTAAAATCTGAAAATGTGGTAAAAATAAGGGGGCTTTTCTTTTTCTGGAGAGCTTTTTAAAACACTGCGGTTAGGTTTTAGGTAAGGGGTGGGTGGGTCAATCGGTGCTTTTTAAAACACTATTGGTTGGGTTTAGGGAAGGGAAAGGATGGAGGGATTAGTCAATCAGTGAGTCGACAGTGGCCTCTGGTGGATTTATGCAAGAAAAGCAGGTGCGAACGGCACTCGCGAGAGAAATTTGAGATCTAAAAAAGCGTACACAGCTGCAGATTCTGGTAGATTCGCGAAAACAAAAACTGCAAAAATCATAGCTACTGGGACGTATTTTCCTCTCTCCAGAAATGTATTTATGGGGTACATAATCAGAATGAGCCTGGGTTGGCTGATGTACTGAAACAATAGCAAACATAGGAGTAAAGAACACTACGACCATATAGTTTTACCTTGTTTACACAGCTTTTAATTTGTGAAGTTGCTTCACTGGACTCAAAAGTGGACAAAGTGAGCTACTGCGCAAACTGATCACACCGGAAAAGTGGTCCATATGGAGATAGAAAGGTGAGGACTACATATTGGGTTACAAATAATAGACACTGTTAAGGCTTTTTGTGGTATTTATACGGTGAAATTATATTAATTTATGTATTATATAAAAACAACTTGTTATTTTATCAATAATATACCCCCCCCCCCCTCGTAAATTTCATTAGTCCGAAAAGGAACAAAAGTTGTTTGCGTCATACTGCCCATAGCGTTCATTTTACCCAGTCAAACAGGTTTAAGTGTGTTTTTGCATTTACAAAAATGTAGGCTAAAGCATGCTTTACCAAATGAGACAGTGAACCACAACTCAAGCCAATTTACTATACATCTTTAGGATGTGTTCAGGGCCGGCGTGTCCATAGAGGCGACCTAGGCAGAATAGTGAGGCATCCACAACCTCCACCCCCCGGTCCTCACCTCACTTCCATTTCATACAAACATGTGTGTTCATGACTACACAAAAAAGTAGAATAACACAATAATAAAATATTAGTTTGCAACAAGCTGTTTCTAATGTCTAGAAATCAATGGAAGCGAATGAAACAAGAAGTCTCTTGTCAAAAACGATTCCAATGGCTGCGCCCGTTTGTACTTGAAGAAAAAGGTCAATAAAACTGCTGCAGAGAAGCGATAGAGAAGCCAGTGAGTGTCTATGAAAAGCTGTTTGCTACTATCAAATTTGAAGCAACTGCTTGATGTGGTCATTTTAGTTGGTTAATACGGACCCAAACCTTATTGAATCAGTGCCATATTAAATAGGACAAAAACGGACCAGTGTGGTACACTATTTACAAGGTGTACTGAATAAATGTTTAAAACGTCACCATCGTCTGAGGTTGTGTACACGATATATGACAAAGTGATCATTGTAAATCATTTGTTCATTGTGTGAGTACAGTACATTATAAGAATGAGGCATCAGTTTACTGTTGAAGGTTTGTTTGAATGATCTGTCATATCCAGTACAGGCAAAATCAGTTTATAATACACTTTAGTCTTCACATGGGTTGTGTGGTGCCAACCTGCTGTAGACATGATGTAAAGTACAAAATAAACTTTATATTTATGTGTGATTGGACATGATTTGAAAAGGCATACACCTGTCTATATAAGGTCCTAGGGTTGAAAGTGCATGTCAAAACACAAACCAAGGATGAAGACAAAGGAATTGTCTGTAGACCTCCGAGACAGGATTGCCTCGAGGCACAAAGCTGGGGAAGGTTACAGAAAATTTTCTGCTGCTCTGAAAGTTCCAATGAGCACAGTGGCCTCCATCATCCGTAAGTGAAAGATGTTTGAAACCACCAGGACTCTACCTAGAGCTGGCCGGCCATCTAAGCTGAGTGATCGAGGGAGAATGGCCTTAGTCAGGGAGGTGATCAATAACCCGATGGTCACTCTGTCTGAGCTCCAGCGTTCTTCTGTGGAGAGAGGAGAACCTTACAAAAGGACAACCATCTGTGCAGCAATCCACCAATCAGGGCTGTATGGTAGAGTGGCCAGACGGAAGCCGCTCACCGCCTGGAATTTGCCAAAAGGCATCTGAAGGACTCTCACACCATAGGAAACAAAATTCTCTGGTCTGATGAGACTAAAATTGAACTCTTTGGAGTAAATGCCAGGCGTTATGTTTAATGAAAAGACCAGGCACCGCTCATCACCAGGCTAATACCATCCCTACAGTGAAGCATGGTGGTAGCAGCATCATGCTGTGGGGATGTTTTTCAGCAGCAGGAACTAGAAGACTAGTCAAGATAGAGGGAAAGATGAATGCAGCAACATACAGAGACATCCTGAATGAAAACATTTAGAGTGCTCTTGACCTCAGTCTGGGGCGACAGTTCATCTTCCAGCAGGACAATGACCCAAAGCACACTGCCAAAATATCAATGGAGTGGCTTCACAACAACTCTGTGAATGTCCTTGAGTGACCCAGCCAGAGCCCAGACCTAAATCCTATTAAACATCTGAAAATGTCTGTACACCGACACTTCCCTTCCAACCTAATAGAGCTTGAGAGGTACTGCAAAGAGGAATGGGCAAAAATTCCCAAAGACAGGTGTGCCAAGCTTGTGGCATCATATTCAAAAAGACTTGAGGCTGTAATTGCTGCCAAAGGTGCATCAACAAAGTATTGAGCAAAGACTGTGAGTACTTATGTACATGTGATTTTTCAGGTTTTTTATTTTTAATAAATTTGCAACAATTTCAAAAAATCTTTTTTTCACATTGTGATTATGGGCTATTGTGTGTAGAATTTTGAGGAAATAAATGAATTTAATCTATTTTAGAATAAGGCTGTAACATAAAAAATGTGGAAAAAGTGAAGCGCTATGAATACTTTCTGGATGCACTGTATTTGGCATGCTGTCCAGGGAGAGGGCTCTGAGCTCGGAAAAGACACCCCAACTAGTGTTATTCCCCTTGTTGGGAAAGTGAGAGACGTTGGGGTCAGAGTGAAGTGTCTAGCTCAGCCCCAGAATGGCTCCCCCTTGGTAGATAGTGTTTAAGAGGTGAGGTGTCGGGCGGGTGGAAGGATGCTAAAGTCATGAGATAATGAAGGTACAATGAGTTTGTATTTATGGGGGTTTGGTCTAATGCTGATTGGATAATAGAATGATTGTCAATGATGTATTAGAAACATCTGTGCATGCTCCTCCAGAAATTTGTTTATAAAAGATCACTTATTAACTCTTTTCTAATTTTTGCAGATTCTGACCAAAATTATAACCTGTGTAGGCAGTGGGGGCACATTTGAATACGTTTACTGGTAACACTTTACTTGAAGGGATGTTCATAAGACACCAATTGGTAATTGATAAGCAACAATTGTAATCATGACATGACATCATTAGGTGACATTGTTTGAGATGTCTTTATGACAACTTGACATAACCAAATATATCATCATTTCTTGGTCATGACAGTTTGACATTACTAAGACAACGTAACTTGTCATAAATTTGTTATAGACTGTCACAAGGCCATTATAGATTTTATAACAGTCTTATTAATATTTCTCTTGACCTCAACTATTGTTATTGAAATCTCATGAAATGTCATTAAATAGTAATGATGCTGTTATAAAATAATTTGACAGCATATTGATACTTTTAATGAGCTTTTTTATTAACAAACTCGATGAAAATGTGATTAATTTATTTATCTCAAGACAGTTGTCATAAGCATGCATAAAGATGTAATGTCAGTCTCATGAACACCCCCTTCAAGTAAAGTGTTACCCATTTATTTTACTGACTTAATTAACTCATCCAGTACTGTAGGTGCAATTAGCAATGCTCATTCAACAGGCAGAAGTTGAATAGGAGGATAAGCTCTGAAAAAGTTAGCTCAGTTCTTGCTAAATTGTTTTAGAACTTCCAAATCAGCTGCCTATGGAAGAAATCAACAGAAAACTGTCAAACTACTTGCTCTACAAACAAGTGTGTTCATGACTACACAAAAAGTAGAATAACACAATAATAAAATATCACTTAGCAACATCAAGCAGCATAACGAGCTGTTTTTAACGTCTAGAAATCATTGGAAGTGAGTGAGACTAGAAATTTCTTGTCAAAAAAGATTCCGCCGCTCGTACGTAAAGAATAAGGTCAATAAAACTGCTGCAGAGAAGCGATAGAGAAGCCAGTGTGTGTCTATACAGTAAAGCTGTTTGCTTCTATCAGACCCACTTTTGTGCTTTAAATGGTCTGAGTGTTTACTCCTTCAAAAAAAATGAGGTCAAAGTGCACTTGATAATAATGGTTTGTTTTTAGTGTTCAACATTTTGATTTCTCTAGGCAACTGCTTTTTTGCTACAACTACACCAGACACTTTATTAGGTACACCTTACTAGTACTGGGTTAAACCCCCTTTTACCTTCAGAACTGCCTTAATCCTTCGTGGCATAGATTCAAGAAGGTACTGGAAATATTCCTCAGATATTTTGGTCCATACTGGCATGATAGCATCACATAGTTGCTGCAGATCTGTCAGCTGCACATCCATGATGTGAATCTCCTGTTCCCCCACATCCCAAAGGGGCTCTATTGGATTGAGTTCTGGTGACTGTGGAGGCCATTTGAGCACAGTGAACTCATTGTCATGTTCAAGAAACTAGTCTGAGATGATTTGCGCTTTATGACATAGCGTGTTATCCTGCTTGAAGTAGCCATCAGAAGACACTGTGGTTATAAAGGGATGGACCAGGGGTGTGTTTCCCAAAACCATCGTTAGCCAACTAAGGTCACAAGATTTGTCGTTACAAACATAGTTTGTTGATTTGCCGTTTCCCGAATCCATCGCTCCCATAGACTGTAAAAGATATGGACGTAGTGTCCGTGACGTCACCCATAGGTTTCTGAACACTGCAAAAGAAGCCACAAGTAGGCGCGGCCAACCGTCACCATTTTGTTAGCGCGTCATCGCACCAAACGCGGCATACCAAATAAGGGCAAAGAGGCGGAGAGTGAGCGAAGCTACAGACGCTTGCTGGATTCTCAGCATTTTGCTTGGACCTGGATTAAAACAGACTTATTACTTTGGGAGAACGTTTAATACTTCATTGCCTGTGACTCGTTTGTGTTCTGACCACATGTGCTTGGTTGTACACTACATTAATAAAGTGTTTAGACTTTTAAAAACACTGTTGTAACACATTGAGCCACTAAACATAGTTCTTATGACGTTTTTCGACAGGAGGAAAACGCGAATGACTATCAAACACTTCAGATATAGTCTGTGTTAGTAAATGCAAGGCTGTTTATAAAATCCAGCACTAACACTGTATGACAACGCTTCAGAAGACTGTTCTAGAGCCTACAGCTAATCAATCTGTCAGATTCTGGAGTGCAATACTGGTCTAAAGAACATTTAAATGATAAATGATCTTAAATAAAACAAATACATTTATAGAGATGGTATATACGTACATCATTTCACGCACCTGTGAAATGGAGGCAACTTGAACGGTTTGTAAGCACAATTAAGTCCACACAATATGCCATATCATCTGATAATTGCAGGAAATAATTCCAAAAGGCAAATGACAGTGTAAAGAAACATTAAACAAAACAAATACACGATTTATTTGCCGAGCTCAGCGGCTAATTAGCCAGAATCAGCTGAGGTGACGAGACAGCGAGCAGCGAGGGCTAGCTGTCACTCAAGTGGCCACGCCCTTAATTATGCAAACTTAAGATAACCTAATAAAAACGAAACGGATGAGTTATAAATAAATTCACCCCCTCAGAGTTGTCATGAAGGGCAATCATAGCTATATGAACCAAAGCCATCGTTTGTACCAGGCTGTAAACATGTTTTTATCAGCTGTAAAAATGGCCAATTTACCAATGCAGAAAGAAAGCACTTGGACTTCCTGGAGCCAGCCCCCCAGGTGAGTCGATGAACTGCAGTTTTAGTTACTTCCGTATTGGCTTCCCGAGGGAGAGCGGGAGGTTGCCGCTTGATCGCTCCAACGAACATTCGCAAACTGCATCGCAAACTTGAGCACTTGAAACGACACCTCTGGAGCTGTAGTTAGAAAGATAGTTCCTGGCTGTGTTCTATTCCCACTTATCCCCCCTATGCCCTATTCATTTAGAACATTATTCAAAGTTGGAATGATTAAGATAGAAAAAGCAGTAAGGTCATCTTTCTTAGCTGTAATTTGCTTTCAAAGTATTTTTACAGTTCAGTTTTAGCCATCTTCATGTTTACAATTGCGCTCCCTTCGCAGTGCACTTTGAAAACTATGATGTCTTTTTGAACACAGCCTATTAAAATAGGATTTTTTTTTCATTTTCTAATAAATAATAAATATTAAATTTCATTTCTTAATAAATAGCCTCATTATTTATTTATTTATATGATTTATATATGAGATTAGAATAGTGTTTACTTTTGTAAGTGATTTTATGTTTTAGAATTGATTATGTAATGTTCTCAATAATATTAGTAAAGCAAACACAGGCCCTATATGTGCCATTTACATATATTTCAATTAATATGGAAAACGAGTGCATGTTTTTACCAAAACTAATATTGGATTTTATTTTAAATGAGTGTGCATGTAAAAAAATTTAATTTGCGAAAAGAAATGATGGGGTTCTTCTCTAAAGAAGCTGTTACTCCACCCCGTTTTATGGGCGTTTTACGTTATAACTAACGTGGTTCAAATGATGGATCTGCAACAGAGAAACTAGGGGTTTTGGGAAACACTCGTCACTACATCATTCTTTTCCCAAAGGATGCATCGTACTATGATAGTTCAGCCGCGAGTTACGTCGTTGTTTGGGAAACGCACCCCAGACCAGCCCGTCTGGCACCAACAACTATGCCACGTTCAAAGTCACTTAAATCATTCCCCATTCTGATGCTCGATTTGAACTGCAGCAGATCATCTTGACCATGTCTACATGCCTAAATGCATTGAGTTGCTGTCATGTGATTGGCTGATTAGAAATTTGCATTAACGAGTAGTTGGACAGGTGTATTTAATAAAGTGGCTGGTGAGTGTATTTGGTAATACTTTACAATATTATGTGATGTTAATGTATTTACTAACATGAACAAACAACAAAAAATACATTAATTACAGTATTTATATAGTAAATGGAAATAAAGAAAATGGAAATAAAGTACTGTTTAATGTTAACTCACAGTGCATTAACTAATGTAAACAAGCATGATTTAGTGTTTTAATAAGGCATTAGTAAATAAATGCTGTAGTGAAGCTGCAGTAAATGCTAAAGTGTTGTTTATTATTAGTTAATGTTAGGTAATACATTAGCTAACATTAATGAAACCCTATTGTGAAGTGTGACCATCTTTACACCAGTGTTCCTTGATGATATTCCTAGACCTTTTGTAATATTCTATACATATTGTTACATTTGATCAATGCAATACCTCCTTGCTTAATAAAATACATACATATTTTCGTATAAATCACTCTTGGTGAATGATTTTCAACATATAAATAAGCAAAACTGAAATGTTGTGCAGGTGCAGTGGGTAGCACAATTGCCTCACAGCAAGAAGGTTGCTGATTCGAACCCCGGCTGGGTCAGTTGGCATTTCTGTGTGGAGTTTCCATGTTCTCCCCGTGTTCACGTGAGTTTCCTCTGGGTGCTTGGGTTTCCCCCACAAGTCCCCCACATTCCTTCACATGTGGTATAGGTGAATTGGATAGGCTAAATTGTCCATAGTGTATGAGTGTGAATGAGTGTGTATGGATGTTTCCAAGTGATGGGTTGCAGCTGGAAGGGCATCCGCTGCTTAAAACATATGCTGGATAAGTTGGTGGGTTCATTCCGCTGTGGCGCTCCCAGATTAATAAAGGGAGTAAGCCGAAAAGAAAATGAATGAATGAAATGTTGTGCAACAAATCATCATATTTTAAATAAATTTTTGCATAATCATACTGTTAGAAACCAAAGAATGCCATTTATTAAAGAAATAAATGGCATTTTTAAATATATTAAAATAGAAATTGCTGTGTTACATTGCAAATAACTTTTTTTTTACTGCAGCCTTTATGACCATAAGAACATTTCAACATTATGAACATTTTGGTAACACTTTAGTTTAGGTCACAATTCACATTGTTAACTACTGACTTATTACCAGTATTAATGTATTGTCTGTTCATCAGTAGCTAAAAAGTTTGATCTTATTCTGCTTCCCTGATCCTACCCAAAACCTAAACCCAACTTCTACCTTATAACTATTAATAAGCAGCCAATTAGTAATTTATTAAGCTACTAGTGTTAGTTAATGGTTTGTTAATACCGTTAATTGTGACCTAAACTAAAGTGTTACCAACATATTTTTTAAATAAAACATCTACACTACTCCACATAATCAGAAATAACTGGTACTCCTGATTAACAAGATCAAATGAATGAGTTAAAAATGCGAAAAGAGATCTGATTAAGACAGCATGATGTACTGTATAGCATTAACCATGTTAAATAGCCATGAATGTGCTAGAGAGGCTGGACTGCTTGGTGTTATAAACACTGATGTCCTCATTATTCAGCCCATATGTTTATTTGTTCACTGGCGCTCATTAGACATGCAGAATTCTGTCTCTCATGAGAAGCGCCACTGAAATCCGCACAGAGTCATTACCAACAACCTACAAATGTCAGCGGATTGTTGCATTTCAAACTGACTGAAAGTCACACAAAAGATGAAGCATGATATATTTCAGATCCATCCAGCTGATATGAGAAACGGTGTGAATTAAAAATGAGAAGCAACCAGGCACTCAAAATGAGAGGAGAAGATGGAAATCTGAGCGTTAAAATAACACAAACGATTCCACATTATGCATTTCTGCAGTTCAAATTTTTAGAATCTGACCACATGAAATAAAATAAAAATAGCAAAGTATACATTTATGCCATATGTATAGAGTTAAACCTTACAATCAGGATTGTTAATATTATTCAACATGAACAAACAAGGTGACATGGTGGCTCAGTGGTTAGCACTGTTACCTCACAGCAAGAAGGTCACTGTTCGAGTCCCGGCTGGGTCAGTTGGCATTTCTGTGTGGAGTTTGCATGTTCTCCCTGTGTTGGCATGGCTTCCTCCGGCTGCTTCGGTTTCCCCCACAATCCAAAGACATGCGCTAGGTGAATTGATTAAACAAAATTGGCCGTGTATGTGTGTGAATGAGTGTGTATGGGTGTTTCCCAGTACTGGGTTGCAGCTGGAAGGGCTTCCGCTTTGTAAAACATATGCTGGATAAGTTGGCGGTTCATTCCGCTGTTGTGACCTCTGATAAATTAAGGGACTAAGCCAAAGGAAAATGACTGAATGAATGAACAAACAATAAAACATATTTATACAGCATTTGTTCATCTTACTAGAGTTTTCTACAGCATTTATCAAAAATATATATTTTATGTACTGTCTATAAAATGTACTATTTGTATTAAATGTATATAAACTTTAGTTAATGCACTTATAACTTACATGAAAAGTTGATAATTGACTTTATTAACTATGATTAGGTTTGGCCAGCATTTCTAATAATTAATCATTTCTAGTAGTTAATCAAAAAATGTAGTTTAAAATGTAGAAATAAGCGCAGTGGGTAGCACAATCGCTTCACATCAAAACGATTGCTGGTTCAAGCCCCGGCTGAGTCAGTTGGCATTTCTGTGTGGAGTTTGCATGTTCTCCTCGTATTCACGTGGGTTTCCTCTGTGTGCTTCGGTTTCCCCCAAGTCTAAAGACATGGACTATGGGTAAATTGGGTAGGCTAAATTGTCCGTAGTGTATGGGTGTGAATAAGAGTGTTTGGGTGTTTCCCAGTTTTCCCAGCTGGAAGGGCAGCCGCTGCGTGGAACATTTGCTGGATAAGTTGCGGGTTCATTCCGCTGTGGTGACCCCGGATTAATAAAAGGAAAATGAATGAAAGAAAGAATAAAATTAAATAAAATACTGTTTTAAAATTTTAAGTAATTCCTATTTTGGAGCTGATCCTTAAATCCCTAGAGAATTTTTTCATTAAATAATTTTTTAGGGACTAAGCCGAAAGGAAAATTAATGAATTAAAAATGTTGACATCTAAACTATTACATGACATTTCGGTAACACTTTATAATAACTACACAATATAAATTATTTATCAAGCATTAGCATATAGTGAATTCATTATTTGTTAAACATTAACTCTACATTAATAAACATTAGTAAGCAGTTTATAACTGCAGTTACAAATACTCTAGTCTTGACTTAAAAAAAAACATATTTATTATGTGCTTATAATTGTATTTTCATAATTTGTGAGTGATTTATTTTTCATTACTAAATAAAGTATTGCATTGTTTACAAACCAGTTATTTAAGAGTAGTCGATGGTTTTTAAGATAATTTAGAATGAGTTAGTAATGATTAAAAATAAACTATTGAAATCAACATTTATATATCTTATTATTCAGGCATATAGTAATGGTTACTATGTATGTTAGTAAACACTTTATTAACTCAACTTCATGCAGTTTTGTGACCTAATCTAAAGTGAGGACTATTTATGCTTTATAAATCCTTCATAAATGACAATCAAAGGCTCATTATCAAATGAACAATAGTCTTTGCAATCCTATGTAAAAAATAAAATTACTGTAAAAATTGGATAAAATAACAACAATATAATAATTTAACAATATAATATGATGCAACATTTCAAAGTTAATTAGCAATGTCTAAACTGTACAGTAATTTTATTTTAAATAAGGTTGAAAAGATTTTTTTTATTTGATGCAGTTTCATTTGTGAATCTTAAAATAAAAAGAAATGAATAAAGTTTTTCCTATTTAGAATATAAGTGAGCCTTTAATTGTCATTTATAAGGGATTTAAAAAGCATAAATAGTCCTCACTTTAGATTAGGTCACAAAAATGGATGAAGTTGAGTTAATAAAGTATTTATTAACATACAAATTAACTATTAGTACAGTATATGCCTGAGTAATCAGATATATAAACTAGATATATATGATTTGAATAATTTATTAATAATTTACTACCTTATTCTGAATGATCTTAAAAAACAACCAACTATTCTTAAATAACTGATTTGTAAATAATGCAATATTTAATTTAGTCATGAAAAATGAATCATTAATAAAGTATGAAAATACAATTATTAAGCACGTTTTAAATGTGCTTATAAGTCAAGAATACAGCTTGTAGCTGTAATTATAAACTGCTTACTAATGTTTATTAATGTAGAGTTAATGCTTAACAAATAATAAATTCACTATTTGCTAATGCTTAATAAATGGTTTATAGTGTGTAGTTCTTATAAAGTGTTACCAACATTTTTCCTGGGTGGCTTTTCTAAACAATGTTGAAAATATATTAAAGCTATTTTTCTTTTGCTCAGATCTACTGTACGGCACGATTCCATTTAAAGCTGTAATACACTTACAATTATTGTTTAGATGCTTGAAATCCCCTTTTCATCAGTGAAAATTCATCAGGCTATTATAACTGATGTTCTCGTGGCTTATAATTGAGCTTTGTTTTCTTCCTGATGTAATTAATGTATTCAAACAGCAAAAGTTAAGCGCTACTTGACATTAAAGAAAAAAAAAACTGTGGGAATTGGAAGCCCATTCATATTCGATGAAAATAACAAACAAATAAATATGTCTACAAACAACAACAACAAAACCGCTTTCCAATGATGAATTGTTATGATAGGATAATATTTGGACCAGATACAACTAATTGAAAATTTGCAATCTCATTGTTCAAATAAATCACTAAGAAAATCGCCTTTGAAGTTGTTCAACTTGAGTTCTTAGCAATCCACATTAATAACCAAATATTTCTGTCGACACAGAGGAATGAACCGCCAACTATTTATTTATTTATTTATTTCCTTTATTTAGCCAGGAGATCACATTGAGACAGCACTGTCTCTTCTTCCAGTGAGACCTGGTCAAGATGGCCGGCAGCACATAAAGTTTCACATAAAAATCACAAAAAGTACCACGTAATTACAAAATCACCATACATAAAAATCAGATCATAAAAAACAATTACAAGTATCCTTTAAGAATTTGTGCAGAAGATGTTTAAAAGTACTCAAAGTCGGAAGTTTATCAAGATTAAGCTGATTTTGCAGGTCGTTCCAAGCCCTAGGAGCATAAAAGGAAAAAGCACGTTTGCCAAGTTCTGAAAATACCCTTGGGACTGTTAAGCGAATACAGGAACCAGATCTAGTGTGTTGGTTATTTATGTGAAATGTTAACAAACTAGAAAGATAGGATGGTAATTTACCTAAAAGAGCCTTTAAAATAAATAAGTACGAATGTAATTTTCTCCTTTGATACAAGGATAACCAGTCTAAGGAATCATACAAAATACAGTGATGTGTCCGTGAGTCTGCGCCTGTGACGAAGCGTATTGCTGCGTGATAAACCGAATCTAGTTTTCTAAGTAAAGTAATGGCAGCATGCATATATAAATGATCACCATAATCAATTACAGACAGAAATGTACTCTCTACTAATTTCTTACGGGCCTGATAGGGAAAACAATTTTTGGACCGGTATAAGAATCCTAATTTTGGCCTAAGCTTTTTCAATAACTTATCAATGTGTATATCAAAGGCTAATCTCTCGTCAATCCAAATACCTAGATATTTGTAGGAGCTAACTCTTTCTATTTGTACACCGTTCAATGACGTAATTGTCTGGTCTGTTACCTTAATGCGGCCGCGGCTAAAAATCATATATTTAGTCTTTTTTGAGTTTAAAACCAATTTTAATAGGTTTAATTTCAGCATAGGTTTTACGCAGCGGATGCCCTTCGAGCCGCAACCGAGTATTGGGAAACACCCATACACACTCATTCACACATACACTACAGCCAATTTAGTTTATTCAGTTCACCTATAGCGCATGTCTTTGCACTGTGGGGGACACTGGAGCACCTGGAAGGAAACCACGCAAACACAGGGAGAACATGCAAACTTCACACAGAAATGCCAACTGGCTCAACTGAGACTCGGACCAGCGACCTTCTTGCTGTGAGGCGACAGTGCTAACCACTAAGCCACCGTACCACCCTTAACCAAAAATTAAGTTTTTAAATATTTACAAAATGAAATGTTACAATATGAAATATAATGTTCAAATTATTAAAGAAAAATCAATAATTGTGACCCATAATATATATTTTTTAGCTTTTCTTGTACAACATAAGACTGGTTTTGTGGTACAGGGTCACATATGAAATCTTACAAAGTAATAAAATAAAAAATGTTGCAATGAACTTGCATGAAAAAAAGTGATTTGATATATTTCGAAACACTTGTTCACACAAGATGTCTTATGAAGGTAACTGAACATATCCCTTCATTAACATCTGTCTAGAATAAAAGCAGCCGATTGATCATTTTGATAAAGTGTAAAAGCATTGGATTTTGTATAAATACAACTAGGCTCTAAAAGTAATATATATCAGGTTTAAAATGCGCCTGCTCGGATTTTGTAAGGAAAGATCAAGGCACAGTCTGAACACCACAGATAGTCCAAATGCTCCACTGAGTCAGATAAAAAAAAAACCCAAATATCATTCTGCTAACTCAATCCCCATGAAAAAAGCACCCGTCTTTTTTGAAAGAATGCATAGGTTTGCAGAACAGCCTCCGTCATGTCACCCCGTCTCCTTCCAGCCCCCTAGTTAATACTTTATTGGCCTGAAAAAGAGGCTTTTATTAGATGTAGCACCTTAAGTTATGCATGGGTGTTTTCCTTCATGTATCTGGGTCAGCAGCCTCCTGTGTGTCGAAAACAGCCGATAAACACTGCCGGACAGCGCTGTGCTTTTATAACAGAGGTTCTAATATATATACATTTAAAAGATTACAGATTTGACTGCACAATTACTGATCAAGTCAAAATCGCTGTGCTCTCCAGGAAACACTTGAGTCAAGAGGATCAGCATCTGCTGAATGGGACAGCAGACGGGCTGTACGAGACCGGTGTTCACCGCAGCTGCTGATTCGGGAAAATGTCACAACTTTGACTGAAGAGATCCATCAGTCCTTGTTAGATGCATGATGGATGGACTTCAGTGCCCTTCCACCTCTGATTTGCGCTTTTGTGTGTAGTGATAAAGAGAATAACAATTGAGACTCGCTGTTGTGATCTGTCTATCTAACCCATTCATCCATTCACAGCGCACATATCCCCTATGTGCCAATATTTTGGATTCTTTTATGCGAATGATCTGTCCATTTTCATAAAGTAGGGTGCTTTCACACATGCAACTTTATGCTGATTAAATAGCACTAGAGTATGTTTTTATGTTTGAATTGTTCATGTGGGAAGGTGTGAATGCAGCGATCACCAAAAAACAGACCAAACTTTTGTACCAAGACTTGCTTGAAGAGATGATCTTAGTACGCTTTCAAGCGCACATTGGAGTTGACAGCTTTGGACTAAACCAGCTGCCAATAGTCAGCTGGGCTGCCTATGTTGCAACATACTGTAGGCTCATTCTGACAACGTAGCCCTATATACATTTCTGGTGATCGTGAGTTATGTAGCAAGAGCTACATTTGGTTGCATTTCATTTTTAAAACAAACGCTATGGGGCGGTATGATGCCACTTCTTTTCACGCTAACCAGCTGACTGCTTACCTCCATATGGATGGCTTTTCTGTTGTTACCAGTTTGTCTGGTAGCTCAACATGTACATTGATGGACTTCAGATGCAGAGCAGAGCTGACTCCAACAATGGGGTTTGAGTCTGGTGAAGAACGGTTCCAGAAATCAGGTAAGACATAAATAAAAACCAAAAAAAAAAAAAAGTAAATAACAGAGTAAGATATATGAAATATGAAAACGTGCCAAACGTTTATTTTTCTGAATTGCTTTTGAAAATACTGTGGTTGGGTTTAAGAAAGGGGGTGGGCGGGTTCAGTCTGTACTTTTTTACAATACTATTGGTTGGGTTTAGGAAAGGGGAGGTTGGGGATATCGGTCGGTTGGTCAGTCAGTAAGTCAGTTAGTTGACAGCGGCCTCTGGTGGATTTACGTGAGAACAGCAGGTGCGAATGACACTCGCAAGAGAAATTTGAGATCTGAAAAAGTGTACACTGCACAGCAGTCTCAGGCTGATTCACAAAAACTTCGAAAAACTTAGCTCCTGGAACGTATTTTGTTTTCTCCAGAAATGTATATAGGGGTACGTAATCAGAATGAGCCTGGGTTGGTGTTATAGGATGATCGGTTTCCTCAAACGGTTGAGTTGCCTTAACTTGTTGGCTTGGTTTGAGTTCTCTTCATTTATTGGGTTTTACTGTGCTCAATTTGCTTCGTTTACAGTGCAGTAATGTTGTCATGTGACTGCATTTTAGATCAATCAATCAATCAATCAATCAATCAATCAAACAGGAACAAATCAATCAATCAATCAATCAATCAATCAATCAATCAATCAATCAATCATCCATGTCATCCAGTCAGTCTGTCTGTCTTTCTAACCACTTCAATCAAAATTTTGTCGACTTTTTAATACTTTTTTAAATACTATTTAACAAATGAGAGATGCGAGAAACAATTCTGCAGGGAGACTGAATTACTAAAAAATAAATCAACTGAATCAATACCAATTTCAGACCAGCTTGTAAATCAACTTGACCTGTCGAAAAATGTGATTTATTTTTCACTCAATCAGTCTGACTGTCATCTAACTGCCCTGTATATTATAAACCTATACTTCAAGACTGGCTTTTGTTTAAAATTTTCTTCTGAACTTCTGTAATCTTCATTTTATTTGTATTGTTCTTTACCCTTTCAATGAAAGTCTGTTCACTTATTGGTCATATTGTGACACTGGATCACAAAACCAGTGTTATGTTGCACGGGTATATAGCCAAAAATATGTCAAAAATGAATGATTTTTCTTTTATGCCAAAAATCACTAGAATGTTAAGTAAAGATCATGTTCCTCGAAGATACTTAGTAGATTTCCTAGTGTGCCTAGTATGCTTGCTAAGTACTTCATTTGGACAACTTTAAAAATGATTTTCTCAGTATTACTCAGGTTACTCACTGAAGCTAAGCAGGGCTGAGCCTGGTCAGTACCTGGATGAGCGACCATATGGGAAAACTAGGTTGCTGTTGGAAGTAGTGTTAGTGAGGCCAGCCGAGGGGTGCTCAACCTGCCGTCTGTGTGAGTCCTAATGCCCCAGTAAAATTAAGGGGACACTATACTGTCAGTGAGCGCTGTCTTTCGGATGAGACATTGAGAGGTCCTGACTCTCTGTGGTCATTAAAAATCTCATGGCATTTCTCCTAAAGAGTAGGGGTGTAACCCCAGTGTCCTTGCCAAATTCCTTCCATTGGCCCTTACCTATCCCAATCATCCCTATCCACTGAATTGGCTCTATCACTGTCACTCCACTCCACCAATAGCTGGTGTGTGATGAGGCTGCTGTTGTCCTGTGGCTGCTGTCGCATCATCCAAGTGGATGCTGCACATTGATGATGGTGTGGAGAGACCCGCTCCCATGTTTGTAAATTTCTTTGGGTGTATGGCCATACACGATAAATGCGCTATATAATTTTTTATTTATTTATTTATTTGACATGGACATCACAAACACACATTTGTTTAAGTGTTTTAGCAAACTTGCTAATTCTCAACACCTGTCCACAGGAGGCTTGACAAAATTGACAAAATGGAAATATAATAAATACATAAGCACAACATTATGATACTTTACATAAAATTACTGAAGGCAAAAGCAAAGGCGACATGATCCAACAAACTAATAGTAGACTATTTGTGCAAACACTGCTGTTTGGTTTTTAACCACTTTTTAAGAACACTACTAAAAATATTTATATTACTTTCTGATTTTAGGCTAAAAGGTAAATCATTCCACAGTTTGGCTCCCTTTACAGAGAAAACAGACTGACCAAATGAGGTCTTACACTTTGGCACTAGACAGTTACCATTAGCAGTTGCCCGTGTGACTCTGTGAGAGGTTTGATGCCTACTGAGTAGATCAGAAAAATGATTATTTAAACATTTAAAAACCAATTTAAGATAATTAAATTTAATAAAACTATCAAAACTAAAAATGTTATGTTTAAATAAAACTTCACAATGATGCCATCGCATAGGTTTTAAGTCCATAATATTAACTGCTTGTTTATATATCGAGTCAATAGGCTTCAATGTACAGTAGTTAAAGAGGCTTGTGACCATGATGTAATGCAATACACATTACATTACCGTTTTTAGACTTTTTTTAAAATATTCAAATATTTGTATCTCTGTCAAATATTGTCCTATCATAACAAACCATACAATATTGATCATACAAAAATGACCATTATCAGCGTTTTTTGGTCCAGGGTCACATTTGCAATAATGTCATATCAACAATTATTTACTTATTGTATAATAATTTATTTCTTCACTTCTATTCAATGTAATTTGAATGCATTTCTATAGTCTATAAACTGCAATTCTGCAGAATTGTCTCAGAATTGGATCTCTATAACATCTGTTTTAAATTAGAGTATTCAGTAACCATCTACAGTACATAATAGATGATGTAATGTAAACTGCATCAGGCAGAACTTTATGAATAAGATCTCAAGTTTCACTTACACAGATGCTCTTCTCTGGAATAAATGTCAATCGAATTTAAATGCACCACATTACTATTTTAGAGTATTTAATGGATGGGTACATTTTGCTGCACTGAAATATCATAAGTGACACAAAAATGATGCAACAGTGACTTCGTCCTAGGTTCTTGTTTACAGTGTTAAACCACTGTGAAAAAAAATTAAAATAAAATAAACAAAATATATAATGCAGCGATATTTTTTTTAGGTAAATGCGTATTTGCATCTGCTGTACCATCTGTCTGTCAATCAAACCTTCGCCATCTGTTTGATACCCCCGTTTACTACTATTAATACATTTACTACGGTTTATCTTTGTGTCATTCACATGTAACCATCCGTTGTGTCTGCGTCTGCCTGTAAAATCCCCAGACTCCTCTGAGTGTTTTCAGGTTAAATACGTCAAGGTTATCACAAAGTGCATAGACTGAGTCAACAATGTGACTATAAGATACCTTTCCAGTTTCTCATTAAAGATGCAGGAGGGTATTTTGGGAGCTGCTCGTTCCTTTGGGATGGAAGCGGCAGAAGGGCATCTGAGCTTGCAAGTGATATACAATCAGAGAGGACTATTCTCCCTCCACGTGTCTCCCACTTGCTCTTGACATTAGCAAAATGCAAGCCATGGCAGGAAGAGGGAAACACAAATGATTGCCAGATGTCAAGTATCATCATGGCCTGTGAGGCATTTATTGACCTCTCTGTGACACCGTTGTTTTTGGGACTTTTGTTTTCTGCTGTGTACGCAAAGAGTGAGTTATATAGAGTACAACTATTGTTGATTAGTTTACACTTTGGCTTTTGGTGACAGGTGTTTTGGAAATTTTAAAGGATTACAGTTTTAAAGTAACAGATAAAGCTGAAAACATTCTGAAACAGCAAGAGAGAAGATCTGCATTTTGGATGCGCAAATAAAGGAATACAAACCTCTTTTTTTGTTAACTTTTTGCACTTATTTGAAGAAAAATCTTACAGAGAAAAACGGAGGGTTCTATTTTAACGATCTAGGTGCAAAGTCTAGCATTAGGGTGTGTCCGAATTCACCTTTGCTATTTTAAGAACGGAAAATACGCTCTGCGCCCTGACTCAGTATCGTCTCCCATTCCCTTTAAGAGTCAGTTATGTTACACCATGGCGCATTTGCTATTTATATGGCGGAATTTGTAAGTGAAAAAACTGAACGCTTCACTAGCGAGAAAAGAGTTAAACAGACCATCTGCAGCGCGAGGATAAAGAAGGAGCCTCCTCCATTCTACCTCTTTACAGTACTTTCTCTTAACTTTACTTTACTCCTTTACTTTCGTGGATAAGGAAACAGTGTTGTACGCACTCCACTGAAGATATTCAATAGCCTACATATTTAATTTCGTTTGTTAAGCGCAAATATTTGTTTATTTATTTTTAAATTTAGTTCTAATTTTCGGCAAACTAATAAATGAACAATAATAACAAAGTGTGGTCAAAAAACTGAGTAATATCGAAAACACACATCCTATTCTTAATCCCAATATGATGTATACAAAACCATACAAAGCGTCTCCAATACCAGACAAGTGGACAAATCTAAACTTGTTTTTATAAAAACAAATATAAATACGCATATAATAAATAATACTGCTAATGATAATAACATTATACTAATGCAAATTATCCTAAATAAACTGACAAAAGCTGTCATCGTTATTAATGTCTACACCTTCCCCAAACCTAAACCCAACCATCACAGTTATTAACGTCTACACCTTCCCCAACCCTAAACCCAACCGTCACAGCTTTTAACATACAGCTGCAAGTTGCGGAGGATTTCATACTTGAACCACTCGCCATTGTACTGTTATAGGCAAAATTGTCATGACAAAATGGATGAAGAAGTCAGCAAGTGGAGTTGCATGGTGAAAGTGCTAAATGAATAAATATAATAATATATCAAATGAATTGGTTGTATATAAATTTGAAAAACTCATGAAACATTTGCTGAAAATGTTCTCTGGTAAGTATTTCCGCCAACTTGCCAACAACATCTTGATGTGACATCTTGCATGGTTCAATCTCGATAACGGCAAGTTACGCCTCTAACTTACTACAAGTTACGCCCCTTCATGTTACGCCCCTGTCTTGCAGTCCCCAGACAGATACACTTGCGCTATGGTGCCTTCCATGCAGCAACAAAGAAAAAGGGCTATGAATTGGGTCTTCATAAAAGCAAACTACATAGATGTACTTTACAACTTAGGATGGTGGTCCCTTGCAAGAGAATGATCACATTTTGGGGTCTGTGGCATCACAAATATTGAAAATAATTTATATATTTATAAAATGATCTTACTTGTAATAGCAAGTTCATATACAGTATATTAAATTTTACAGCTGCTTCTTTTATTTTAAGCGTGTCTTTTGTGAAGAGATCATCATACTGGGGATCTGTCACTGGATTTACCCACATGCTGAATGCAAAGGAAATGTTTAGCTCCTTTGTTTCCTATAATTATATACAGTAATATTACCACCCTAAGCACAAGAAGTGAAAAATCATTCAGCATGCGCTCACTAAATAAAGATCAGATATTGTTTTTTACTCATTTCAGAACAGAAAACTGTTATAATGAAGGAATAACTTACTTCAGTGTTGTGGTTGCACACCCACCTCAGTTGTGCTTTATTTTTCTAATAATTCAACAACCTGGAGTCATTTAATCTGCATACGCTACAGTTACTGCTCCTCAAGACACTATTAAGATGTTTTATTTCAAGACATTTTGCCAGGCTTTTGTTTTTAAAGTGCTCTTGTGTGTAGGACTAATTTTTTTCTGCATCTTATCTCAAGCCTCTGTTGCTAATTCCAAACCGTAATTTTAAGAGTTTGTGGCGAAGGCTTGAGCCATTGATATGCAGACTAATGCAGTTATTACAGAAAGAGAGATTAAGCATGTCTGTGTGCCAAATATGGCAAGAGTGTTTTTTAGTAAAAGATACTTCATCGCTAATACTTTTCAGTTGTGATATATTGATATTTGTGTGGGGCAGTGCTGATAAGTTGTGCACGCATGATACATGCTTGTTTATCTATGAGAATGAGCGGGAAAAAGAAGTTTTGTGAGCAAAACATGCATAGTAAGCCATTTTACATTTTTGTTGTATACTGTTGTATGTAGCCAGCAGTAAATATTTAAAAAATATTTAGTGCAATTAATTAGCCACCATTCCAAGACATATAGTATGAGTATAGGCATGAGCTGGATCTGTCACATCATAACTTAGGAAGATTATTTGCAAGGTAATTTGTAATTAAAATGTACTTTTTAGTCTCTATTCACTCATCCTCAAGTGATTAAAAACTTTATGAGTTTCTTTTTTCTGTTCAGCATGTAAGACAATACTTAGAAAATGTTTGACATCCATAATGGGAAAAACAAATACTATGGAATTCAATGGTTACCAGTTTCCAAATATCATATTTTTTTGTTCAACAGAAAGAAAGAACCTCAAACCTGTTTGAAACAATTAGAAGATAAAAACAAAATGACAGAGTTTTCCTTTTTGGATGAACTATCCCCTTAACAGGCCAGAGACACTGCATATATGGAGTAAAGGTTTATTAACAGATACAATAATGTATACCATACACATTTGTACCTATAACGATTCAAAACAAATTGGATCTTTATTTTTGAGAGTATAAATACAAAACCATCTTTGACATCCATACCAATACACACATATAATACTAACCACCTCGCTTTAATTAATTTGGCCTGGAGTGCCCAAAAGCAGAAAACAGGGGAAAACAATATTGTGATTATTTGCTGAACAAGGCAAACCTGAATAAAATGTGCCAAAAACAATTAAAGGCACCATTTAGTGCATCAGTTCTTTGGTATCTGTCTACATCAGGGGTGCTCAATCCTGTTTCTGGTGATCTACCTTCCTGCAGATTTCTGTTGCAACCCATATCAAACACACCTGCCTGTAATTATCAAGTGCTGTTCAGGTCCTAATTAATTGGTTCAGGTGTGTTTGATCAGGGTTGGAGCTGAACTATGCAGGAAGGTAGATCTCCAGGAACAGGATTAAGCACCCCTGGTCTACATAGTAGATAAGGTATGTGGCTTAGGTAAGTTCAGAAATTCAAAATAAATGATTTCATATGCTCATTTAAAACCACAGGAAGTACCTATAAGCAAAAGCTGTGAATGTTGCCTTATTACAAACACTGTCACTCTCTCACTTTCCTTCAGCTTATTCCCTGCTTTATCAGGGGTTGCCACGGCAGAATGCACCACCAATTACTCTGGCAACTGTTTTACACAGCAGATGCGCTTCCTGACACAACTCAGGACTGAGAGTACAACCCTAAGTGCTGGGAAACACCAACACACTCTCCCATTTACATACTATGCTTTGTCCAATTCATCTATACTACATGTGTTTAGGGGAACCTGAGGAGCACCCTGAGAAAACCCCCTCGAACACACGGGGAGAACATGCAAACTCCACATAGAAAGACCTCTAGGTCCACCCGGGACTCAAATCAGCAACCTTCTTGCTGTGAGGATACAATGCTAACAACCCAGGCTCATTGGAGATACGTTCCCAGGGCTGCATATTTGAGAACCGGGAAATATGTGCCCTGAGCTACCTATGCTCATACTTTTTGTTTTCACAAATCCAATAGATGTCACCGAGTACATTTTTGACCATTTCAAACACATTTACAGTGTGGGCACATATTCCCAATGAGCCTATGTTACATGCTAACCCCTTAGCTAATGCGCCACTCTCATTACAAACATACATGGCATATTTCACAATATACATGTATAAATGTTTTTAGATATATTATCGTGATCTATTAACTGACGGGCTTTGAACACTCATGCCTGCACAGAACTGATTTACTCTTCCTTAAAGCCTGTGTTATTTTCAAAATTAAAGTTGCACATGCATAGTAAGTATAATTCAAGCATGATATAAGTATAATATCATTGTTGTAATCTCACTAGGGAACTGACCCCTGCTGAAAAAAAGAGCTTAAACCAACTTAAGCTGGTTAGCTGGTTTTAGCTGGTCAACCAGCCTGGTTTTAGAGGGGTTTTGGCCATTTCCAGGCTGGTTTCCAGCCATTTCCGGCCTGGTCATTTCCTCATCTTAGGCTGGTTTAAGCTGGATTTTTTAGCAGGGACCAATCAAACACTACCTGGGGAGTGTATTTTAATGATACCGTGTGGATCGTCAGAGTCTTTGTTATGTTCCAATTGGCCTGTTTTTCACTGAGATTTCACACTGACAAGATTTACATGAGAACAAGGAAACAGTGGTGTTTAAGACTAGTATTTGCCATTTCCATAGAGTGAATTATTTAGCTATGCCTAATGGTAGGTTTATCCAGATTTTCATTCTATGGCATTTTTGATATTTTGAAGCATATAGTCAACAAAATGAAAGCTTGTTTACAAAGAATATATAACCTTTTGGGCCTTATCATTTTATTATTTTAGTAATCATTCATTAGTCCAAACCAAAATAGTGCAAAAGATGGGACATTATGGAAAACGCAAATTAAAAAATTATTTAGTAATTTCTAAATTTACTTTGATTTGTATTTCATTGCAGATAATATGAACACAAAATATTGTATGGTTTGTCTATGGTTTTGAGGACAAGGGCGGAAGCCTAAGCTGAACTACTGTGATCTCTGATCCCTCAGGCAGCACTGTATCAAGAATCATCATTCATCTATAAGTGATATCATCACATGGGTTCAGGACTACTTTGGCAAACTTTGTCATTCATTCATTCATTTTGCTTCGGCTTAATGCCTTTATTAATCAGGGGTCGCCAGAACGGAATGAACCACCAACTTATCCAGCATATGTTTTACACAGTGGATGCCCTTCCAGCTGCAACCCAGTACTGGGAAACATCCATACACACTCATCCACACACATACAGTACATTACGGTCAATTTAGTTTATTCAATTCACCTATAGTGCATGTCTTTGGGCTATTGGGAAAACCCGGGCACTCGGAGGAAACCCACATGAACACGGAAGGAACATGCACAAAAGTTATACAAAAAGAAACTCCACAAAGAAACGCCAACTGACCCAGCCGAGGCTCGAACCAGCAACCTTCTTGCTGTGAGGCAACAGTGCTAACCACTGAGCAACTGTGTCGCCAACCTTTGTCAAGTAACACAATATTTAGTTACATCCACAAATGCCAGTTAAAATGGTACTGTGCCAAAAGGAAGTCCTATGTTAACAGTGTCCAGAAGCACTGTCGACTTCTCTGGGCTTGGAGGCATCTGGGATAGACATCACACAGTGGAAACATGTACTGTGGTCAAATGAATCAGTATTTAAAGTAGTATGTAAAATTATACCTGAAACACTTCATCAATTAGTCTTCAGTCCCTAAACGTCTTTTAAGTGTTGTGAAAAGGAAAAAGAAATGGCAACATTACAAAGTGGTAAATGCTTTATTGTTTTAACATTTTTTAAATGTGTTGCAAGAACCAAAATTGGATTGTGTTTATTGGGGGGGGGGGGGGGGGGGGGGGACACATGAGGAACACATTAAATAATGTTTGTTTTATTGTCTGCAAATGAAATCCAGATCAAAGTAAATTTTTAAATCACTACTTTCTTTTTTTATTTGCGTTTTCCACACTGTCCCAACTTTTTCTGATTTGGGGTTGTAAATGGACCAACATGTCCACATATGGAAGTCTGGAAGCAGTGAAATCCTCACTGTTTTATATCCATTATATATATATTGTCAAGATAATATATTCACAAAGTCCAAAGTGCTCTGTCAACACAGCCTCTTTTAGACCTCCTCTCTCACTCTCTATTTGGCATTATTTTCCAATAGAAGGATCATTCCGGGATATGAAGCGGGTGATAGCAGCAGTATTGTAGAAACTCTGCTGCAAGGCAATGGATCTCGTGCCGTTAAATGAAAGAAGAAGAAAAAAACGGATGCCAAGGCACGCTGTTTTTTCCAAGGGTGAAAAATCCTTGTAAAAGGTAATCTCATATGGAACCTCAATATCCCTCTGAGCAAAGTTTGAAGCTCTTTTGCCAACGGAGAGTGCAAGAACATGAGAGTTCAAGAGATGAGCAGCTTATGAATATCATACATCACCATAGGATTACAGCAAAACACTTGTGATATTACATTAGGGAAAGCTTTACAAAACCATCTGTTAATTGGATGGTCGTTATGAGGATATGCTATGGTGTCCTTGTTTTGGGAACAACATAGCTTTAGGTAGCACTTTATTTTAATGGTCCCCTTAGACTTTCTGTTGACTTTAAGTATCTTTAAAACTAAATGTCAGCTAGAAGTCATTAGAGTTTTAGGAGACTGTCTGCTTAATATCACTTCTGAAAAACTCCTAAAAAGCATTCTACTAAATATAAGTAACGTTGTAAGTTCATCAACTTTTTTCATTAACCCTAACTGCTAATACTCTACTTACAAAGTCACAAAATGTATACAGTTACCATTATCTAAAAAGGGGACCATCGAAATAAAGTGTAACCCAGCTTTATTCTAAACTTTGTTTCCTGACATAAGTTTCACCAGTGGTTCATAACTGATGTGTCGCAACCTAAAAACTGGATACAGCACAGCATGCTATATGTGCTCATGCTCTCATTCATTTTCTTTTGATATTCTTTATTCCCTTTTGGTGCTTTCAAAAAGAAGTAGGACAGGAAACAAGCACAACAACTTACTATCCTAACCAATAGTGGATAGAGACCCGACCCTGATCGAAGGTCCCTGAGGGCCAAATTCGGCAACACATACAATCATGCATACAGTAGTTAGGGCAGCAAATTAAATAGGTTTTTAAAAGAGGAGAAGTAGTTGCTTCACATGTCTATTTTTGCTAATGTCAAAGGCTGGGCTTTCGATCAAATTCTACAAAAGTCCATCAAGTAAAGTCTTTTTCCCACAGTGGCCATGTTTGCAATGCCTTCGGGCAACTATTTTGAGCTTGCAAGACCAAGTCTTGTCTTTTTGAATACGGAATTTTGAAATCTCAGAAACTGCTTAACAAACTGACAGTTAAATGATATATTTCTGATCCGTATCAAAATCGGAAAAATTGTGTCGATGATGATAACGTAGATGTTAGTGTGTTGACATGTAACGGCAATTCAAATCCCAGCTCATGGATCTTTCCCAATCCTATCCCCCCTCTTTCTCTTCCCAACTTCACTTCACAGGACAAGCTACCATTCTGTCGTTAATAGGCAAACCATCATGATTGGGTGACGCGGTGGCACAGTAGGTAGTGCTGTCGCCATACAGCAAGAAGGTCTCTGGTTCGAGCCTCGGCTGGGTCAGTTGGCATTTCTGTGTAGAGTTTGCATGTTCTCCCCATGTTCGCGTGAGTTTTCTCCGGGTGCTCCGGTTTCCCCCACAAGTCTAAAGACATGCGGTACAGGTGAATTGAATAGGCTAAAATTGTCCATGGTGTATGTGTGTGAATGAGAGTGTATGAGTGTTTCCCAGTGATGGGTTGCAGCTGGAAGAGCATTCGCTGTGTAAAACATATGCTGGATAAGTTGGCGGTTCATTTCGCTGTGGCGACCCCAGATTAATAAAGGGACTAAGCCGGAAAGAAAATGAATGAATGAATGTCTCGCAGATTATTTTTCAACTGGCTCATGTGTCATAAATTAATTTGTCACTTAAAGAGCTAGTTCGCCCAGAACTGAAAATTTTGTCATCATTTAAAAGCCTAATGTCATGAGGAAACTTAACTATTTTGCATATTGTCAGAAAAATACCTAATTCTTGATTATGTAAAAGTCAAATTCAATGAGGTGTAACACCAAACCACACCCCTAATCCTACCCCTCATTGGGGCATGGGCAAAGCGTATTAAGCTATACAAATGAGATTGTATAAATGCACCCTCTTACTGTACCTCCACCAGCTCCTTAAGGTCTACAGTATATCGCCTCCAGAAGCCTCCAGTCATGGAGTAAGTACTAACTTGTGGTGCCATCGCAGAGAGGCTGTAAATCACTTTCCAAAACCCTTTGAGTCAATGCTCCACGCTGGTGGAATGATCTTCCTATTCCCACTCGGACTGCTGATTCACTGGTTTCCTTCAAACGACAACTAAAAACCCATCTCTTCAGAGAACACCTGAACCCCGGTGAATAAAACCAAAACCACCTATAGAAGCATTTTCTCTCTCTCTCCAAAAAAAATCACTCCTACTCTAGTACTAAATTCTCTGAGCACAAACAAGTTACTGTGTATAACTAGCACTTATTGTGTGTATTGCCTCCTCTTGTTCAATCACTGAATACCTCCGCAACTGTAAGTCACTTTTGACAAAAGCGTCTACTAAATGACCAAATGAAAATGTAATACAAATTAGCTACTAAATAATAATTGTATGAGCTGCCGTGAGTAGATAATAATTGTCATCAACTCACTGTTCACAATCCTGTTTCTGTTAAACACAAAAGACATTTTGAAAAATGTGGCAAACTGGTAGCCATTGATTTCCATAATGTTTGTTTGTTCTACAATGAATCTCAGTAGTTACCATTTTCTTGCATTGTTTAAAATATCTTCTGCTGTGTTCAACAGGAAAAAAAAGAAACTCATAAAGGTTTGGAACCCCTTAAGGGTGAGTAAATAGTGAGTACATTTTCATTTTTGGGTGAATTATCCCTTTAAATGCAGAGAAATAAACGTATGCTTTCATAAAAATGTTACGCTTACAAAGAAAAGAAAAAAGGTGATGTTTAAATTGGGCTTACAGATAAATCTACTTGTTTATATTGTTGTTTTGCTAATAAAAATTGTTAGTATTAAAATGTTTAGCTTGGCTAGATTTTCATATGGTTTTGGAAGAAGTCTCTTCTGCTCATCAAGGCTGCATTTATTTGATATCTAGGCATGGGCTGATAAACCGTTTAAAGGTTTACAGCGGTTTGGAAAAGTCAAGGTATTAAAAGCTATTATACCATTTCTAAGGTATATGTAGAGATTTTTTTTTTTTAACTGTTTTTAACGTGTTGTAAGGAAATCTGTGTTTTTGAAGCAAATGAAGATAGTAGAAGTCAATGGTTTATTTTAGTTATGTAGCCTGACATGTTTACTGTTCCAAAATATTATAAATGTTTCCTGAAATATAATATATTGTGTTAAATGGGAAAAAAGGTTGTTGTTTTTACTAAGACATTTAGTAAATATGTGATACTGTGAAACCGTGATATTTTTATCCAAGTTTATCATACCGTCAGAAACGTATACCGACCCATGCCTATTTTTTACACAAATTTTAATATTGTGAACAATTATTGTTTAAAATTATTGGTAACACTTTACAATAAGATTTTATTAGTATAGTTGATACATTTACTAACATGAACAATGAACATTACATTTACTACTAACTCAGGGTGCATTAACTAATGTTAACAAGCATGAATTTGGATGTTAATAATGCATTAGTAAATGTTGAATTATGATTAAAAAAAGCTGCAAGTATTATTCATACGTAGTTCATGTTAGTAAATACATGAACTAAAGGAACATTGTAAAGTGTTACCAAATTATTTTTTATATATAATAAATGCTTCTTTATTTCTGTGATGGAAAAGCAGATTTTTTTAATCATTCAAGAGTTCACCCTTAGCTGATGATTGATTATAAAGCGTGTTTGGCATGCTGTCCCGAGAGAGAGCCCTGAGCTCATGATATCCTCGAGCCCAGGGCTCCCACCCGTTGCAGGGTGAGAGGGAAGTTTGAGCTCATGTAGGTCTTGAGAACTCCCCTGCTTGAATGGGGAATGCAAATTATGAATAACTATGGAGAGAATATTGCTGAATTAATCGCTCGTCTATGGTGTCAAGTTGGTTTGGTCAATTTACTTATGTTACAAGTTTTTGGTGTGTGAGAGGAAACCGGAGAGCCCGGAGAAAACCCACGCAAAAACAGGGAGAAAATGTAAACTTCACACAGAAATGTCAACTTGGCCAGGTAAAGACCTGAGCTAGTGACATTCTTGCTGTGAGGCTAACCACTGGGCCTCCGTGCTGCCCTGTCAAGGAAAGGGGAGGAGTAGGGTTGGACGAGGGGATTCTTCAAGACGAAGATGGCTAAGGTAAGATACTTTGGTAATTTATAGTGATCAGTGTTGGGTTAGCTACTTGAAAAATGTAGTGAGCTAAGCTATTAGCTACTCTACTTAAAATGTAGCTTAACTACACTAAAAGCTACCCCCTGGGAAATGTAGCAAGCTAAGCTAAAAGCTACATGGAAAAAGTAAAGTATTTTTTGAGCATAGCATCAGAAATTAAGTTATTGCATCTTAACATGTACTTCTCGAGGTATGGTCATGAGGAATCCTGCTTCAGAAATATATCCTCTCCCTCAGTCATCTTTCCATCAAGCAAGTTTCGGTTGACGACATTGTAAAACAGGAAGAAGAAGAAATCGTCATTCTCGCCATCATATGGATTTACTTTCATCGGCTAGACACCAGCCTCACAGCTCCGTGAATGTCAGTGCCGTCATTTATTGATCCGCAATCGGTAAATGTAGCTTGTGTGGACGCTACTGCACTACTTGACTAAAAAATAGCTTTGCTACTAAAAAGCTATTTGATTTAGAAAGTAGCAACGCTACCGCCACGCTACTGAGAAATGTAGTTAAGCTAGTAGCGTCACTACTTGTTGCGACGCTACTGCCCAACACTATTAGTAATTTAGGAATCATCTGATTGGTGGATTATGCATTAGCAAATGCAGCACTAGCTGCTATCAATCATAAGCATGTGCTCCTCTCGAAATTAGTTTATGAATAAACTTCACATATTCCCATTTTCTGGGTCACATGATCCTTAAAATATCTTTGTAATGTGCTGATTTGAAGCTCAAGAGACTTTTATGATCAGAATTGCTGAAAATTATGTTGCTTTAAACCATTAGTACAATTAAAGAACAACATTTCGAACTTACAGAATGTTTTGAAGTACATTTACTGTCAATTTAAAGCATACTCACTGAATAAAAGTATTCGCTTTCTTAAACCTCTAAATAGTGCATATTTGATTTTATGTGATATTTAACAGTGCTGGTGTTAGGTGGTCACTGGGTGCCCAATTTAAAATCTGTGTCCTGAAGCGAAACCATTTGAGAGCATTTGAGTTATACTGATTAAATGCATAATGATGCGACTATAATGAACTTTGTTTAACTTATTACACTCCTGAGACAGCTGTAAGTCCTACATTCTCTCCCTCGCTCACACGCGCACACACATATACCCACAGGAACCTATTAACGGCACTGTTTCAAACCGCCGTTCATCAGATCCATCCACCTTAACACCTGTTTTACAATTAATGCCAGTCATAGTGCCTTTGGGGGACATTTGCAATCACTAT
The DNA here is from genome assembly GCA_903798195.1 of Danio kyathit. NCBI lineage: Eukaryota > Metazoa > Chordata > Actinopteri > Cypriniformes > Danionidae > Danio > Danio kyathit. Next base: position 22,048,594 of record LR812530.1, on the reverse strand, counting down.
AAAATCAGAATAACATTGCAAGTATGTCCCTGTTGCTTATTATAAATTCCGACCCGGGTCCTGCCCTGGCTGTCTAGAATTACATTAATGAAGGGGAATTCAATAATAAACCAACACTTTCTCATTTTCACTGCGGTGTGTTTGATGAAATGGCACTCATCCATGTTCGCTGCATTAAATCAGCACATCCGATCGAATCTAACCTAATCTTGCCTGTTAAACTGCATTCGGTCGTCCTTTATTTTTATTAAGGTCTCCACTGTAGTAAAGAAAGCTGGCTGTCCGTTAAAAGTTGAAGCCAAACAGACAGAGGTCGGAAACGATTCCCGTTTCTGTCATATCAAATGATAAAGCATCCGGAGGTGCTAAGTGTTCAACAGCAAACACATTAATCTGTCATTTCCCTTCACTGCTGTGTGCTACACGAAATGAATTATGCATCATTTTTGCCCAGTGATGTGTTGATCTAAGGATTAGAAGTTGTGTGTTTTTGTGCTAGCAAGAGCGTGTCCACCATGACAACTGATACAGTCAGTCATGTAGAGAGAGGAAAAGCCACAAGGAATGATTCAAATCAGTGCATATGTGAACAAGTGACAGGTGGTTTGGGATTGATGCCATTCAATAGGTGCTAACAGAACCCCTTTCGTTGGTGTGTGTTGCCATTGTGCTGTCAACCCGTGTGAGTGTTTGATTAAAAATGTTCTGTAACACCGGAATTCAATTCTCTTTGGTGTCACATCAAGGTCTTCCACATGCATGTTGTCTGTCTCGGGTGATGGCAGCAATCAGTTAGAAAAAGTAGTGAACATTTCTAGGCAGACGGACATCTTGGAAAAGGATATGAAGGAGCAAAACAAAAGTTCTCTCTAGCTTCCCTGCTTTCCTGGATCAGTAGATCTATAGCTTTCCTTCCCCTTCATCAATTCTTGAGACACTCATAAGCTACTAAGTGACGACAGTTCATCCCAAAATGGAAATGTATTCAACAATTACACAAATTTAGATATTTTGAAGAATATTGGAAACTGCTAGCCATTGACATCCATTAATTTTCCTTCGGCTTAGTCCCTTTATTCATCAGGGGTGGGCACCGCGGAATGAACCGCCAACTTATCCAGCATATGTTTTACACAGCGGATGCCCTTCCAGCTGCAACCCAGTATTGGGAAACACCCATACACACTTACATTCACACACATACACTACGGCCAATTTAGTTTATTCAATTCACCTATACCGCATGTCTTTGGACTGTGGGGGAAACCAGAGTACCCGGAGGAAACCCTCGCCAACACAGGGAGAACATGCAAAATCCACACAGAATGCCAACTTGCCAAGCCAGGACTTTAACCAGCGACCTTCTTGCTGTGAGGCGACAGTGCTAACCACTTAGCCACCATGCTCCATTGCCATCCATAGTAGGGAAAAAATGGTTACCAGTTTTCAACATTCTTCGAAATATCTTCTTTGTGTTCAACTACAGAAAGTAAGACAGAGAGAAATGCCCACCACGCCCAGGGCCGGATTAACCGGATTAATGGATTTTAAATTTTATCGGAAACAGTACTACATATTTGGTGATGTACCGTGTCAACGACGATGCGTTCATGCAAAAGATCCGAACTCAACACGGTTTGCATTTTCAAATTTAAACCACAACTGGATGTTTTTATTCACTTAGTGCTGTTACACAATGCATGGAATGTCATTTTCAAAAACCCATAATATGGACTCTTTATAAAACACTTTGATGCTGTTTCTTACTCGTTAATTATTATTACCAATCAAAACAGTGGCCATTTACATATAGGACCCACCCCTTATAGAGATAGTTCACCCCTTCATACCAACAAAAGAAAGAAACTCAATAGGTTTGGTGCAAGTGACACGTGCGTATACAGTACAGTACTTACACTTCACTTGGGTTATTTGACAATATTTTCAATTTTTGCATATATATTTGGATTTTGTTGATGCAAGTATATTAACATTATAAGTCAAATTTAGCATCATGATTGGTATATAATCACAGCACATTGTGAGCTTTTATTTTCATAGTTTGCTTTTGCATCTGATAGAGCGGCTGGACCATGAAATAGTGATGCATGATGTCAGATTTAACAAGCAATTAGGAACCTACATATTGAAGAATTTCACAAGAGTGGGAAAGATATTCAAGATTTCACAGCAGAATCAAGATGGTCACATATTTGTTGTGTTTACAGATTGGAAAACAGCTCCATTTGAAAATGACTTCTGCAACCTGTGACCGCTACATTAAAAAAACAACAGATAATGGATCTTATCTACACGGTCTTTGATGAGTCTGGCAAAGTTTCATTTAACATCTTCCATTTCTATCATAAAAATTATTTATTGAATCTGCCATTTCGGTCAACTGAAATACCCTTCTCCCTTTTCTTGTGCAAGTGATTTTATTCTTCTTTTATCTGTTTATAAGGACTGGAGCATCGAAGATGGTATTTCCTGGTGACAATAGGCACCAGGGTTCCGCACGCAAAGTAAAATTAGCTTTGGCATCAAGAAGCAGACCTGTGCGAGTCCCGTTTCAGTGACGCACATCAGATGGCCACATGTCCCTCTTCCCCCAATGTGCTGGAAGAAATAGGCTGGCAGCCTGTCCTCTGGGTGTGAAATCAGAGCCAGTTCTCCTTGGTGGAGTTCTCTGAGCATGGGGAGACCATGCTGACCTGAATGCAATCCCGGTGGGGGGGGGCTTCTGCCATTGTAGCATGGCAGCAATGGTGGCTACGGTCTCTGAGCCAACAGAAATATGCTGCTTGCCTCGAGGAGCGTGAACCGTGGCCCAGTAAATGGGATGGGATGGTGCCTAAGGTGGGGGGCCGATATGTTGCGACTAGTACACACGTTCTGTTTTTAGACGTAGCCAATGATTGCATCAGACAGGATGAAATAAAGAGCAAAAAAATATTTATGCTTTAATTATAAATCATACTATTATTATTATTAAATGAGCGGTTAATTTTTGGATTTTGTGGTGACGCAGTGGTGCAGTAGGTAGTGCTGTCGCCTCACAGCAATAAGGTTGCTGGTTCAAGCCTCGGCTGGGTCAGTTGGCGTTTCTGTGTGGAGTTTGCATGTTCTCCCTGCATTCTCGTGGGTTTCCTCAGGGTGCTCCGATTTCCCCCACAGTCCAAAGACATGCGGTACAGGTGAATTGGGTAGGCTAAATTGTCCGTAGTGTATGAGTGTGAATGAGTGTGTGTGGATGTTTCCCAGGGATGGGTTGCGGCTGGAAGGGCATCCGCTGCGTAAAAACGTGCTGGATAAGTTGGTAGTTCATCCTGCTGTGGCGACCCCGGATTAATGGAGGGACTAAGCCGAAAAGAAAATGAATGAATGAATGTTTGGATTTCTTATTGGAAATCAGTAAATAGTATGGCAAATTACTGAAGAATTCCTCTTCAAATTGTTGTCTTGGTCCGTATTTATCAAGCTTCGCAAAGTATCATTTTAGTCTTAAAAGCTTAGAATTCATGGAATATACTCCTACTTTCAGACTTAAGTGTAAAAGCAAGTTATCAAATTTCTTAAAGCTAAGATCTACTCTCCTAGTTATTAAAGACAGCTCGTGAGGTCTCTCGAGTGGTTAAGAGTAGCCATTAAGAGCTTGTGATGGTGCTGTGGGGACAGATCTTTCAGGAGAGGAAATGTTTGAAATCGTTTGAATAAGCAGGTATCATCTTCATCAGCAACTTGATGAGGAATGTCATATGACCACATACAGCACACTGGTTTAAAAATGGCAGTTTATTGTACTTTTAGTTTTTGTTTCATATCAGTTGTGTATATCCAATGCTATCTCATGGCAGTTTGTAACTTTTTTATTTAGATTTAGATCATCAATTTACAATTTAGTGTGATTTGCTTATCCCCCAATGATGGTTGGGTTTAGGGATGGCGTTTGGTGCCATGCCTCCTTTTAAAAATCGTACATTTTTGTATAACTGAACTCAAATTCATATGAATTAGACACTATACTGATAAATATGTAAAATAGTTGTACGTTTCTTCTTGAGATCAGGCTGCATCATGACAATTCGTATACATGTAATACGTAATTCGTATGAATTTGTAAGATCTCATTTGTCTCATTGTACATTTTAGTATGATTTGCTCATCACTAATGAAAATTCTATAGGGGTGGGGTTTGGTGGCACATTTTTGTACAAGATAAATCATATGAATTTCTACGAATTAGCTATTTTTTGCTAATACACACAAAAAAGTTATACTTCCTCATGAAATCAGGCTGGTTTCATATTGAAAACTCTTTTTTATCAATTGTGTTTTGAATTTCACCATAGTCTCTATTTCAGAGCTCACCACAGCGGAATGAACCGCCAACTATTTTAGCATATGTTTTACGCAGCAGATGCCCATGTGAACACGAGGAGAGCATGCAAATTCCACACAGAAATGTCAAGTGGCCCAGCTGGCACTCGAACCAGCGACTTTCTTGCTGTGTGGTGACAATGCTAACCACTGAGCCACCGTGCTGCCAAGAATATCCTTAAATAAGGAAATCTATTAAGTGATTGGTCTATGCCTATATGTTTCCATCCAAAATTCAAAATATATGACATTAAAGATTTAGTCCTACACCTCACTTAAATTATGATTGATAACTAACTTTATAGCGCCATTTTTAAGCCTTTTTTTACTATGAATTTAATTCTTAGCAGTGTCCTTGGAAGTAATTTTACAGGCCCTTTTAATTTGGCTCACATCTTTTGTTTTCAAAAGACAAAGGGGATTTAATAAACCAAAAGAATAAAATTGTAATACATCTTTATTTTTTCTTTTCTTTAATTAAAATGTCAACTTTTTGGAATACTAAAAACTTTTAGTATTTATTATCATGCAAGTTTACCACTGTAAAGATGTAATTCAGCATGTTACATTCCATGGTGTTTGAATGTATTATTGTGTTTGGTTTGTTCTCTCTCTCTCTCTTTTACTCTGTGACCTGTTTCTCAGCTAGGTGTGGAGGAGAGGAGGTTAATTGATTCCACCTGCTGCTCGTTGCCCGGCAAGCTTAAAAGCCTGCCAGTTGCAAGCCACAGTGAAGCTTGCTTCCAGAGTGTGGTCTCGCTCCTGCTTGGTTGTCTTGTTGAAAGATTATTGAAACTGTTGTGCTTAACTTGTTGAAGTTAAAAACTCTGTTGTTAAAGCTTTTGAAACCATTTGAACTCTGCTTTTGAAAAATACCTTTGTGTATGGAAGCCGTAGGGAGGTGGGTGCCATTTTATTTCTAAAACCCTTTTTCTCTTGTTTATGTTTAGTTAGGGAGTTAGTGTACATTTCTGTTGTTGATTTTGTTTTGCTTTGTCAGTTTAGACAGTTTTACTCCCTAACTAGTTAGAGTGTACTTTTGTTTGTTGTTTTGGCCTTTCCCCCTCCTGAAGTCTTTTTGCTTCCCAGTTTTTGTACATTTGTTAATAAATTCTTTAAATTTAATTTGGTGTGTTGTCGTTAAAGCAGGGGACTGATCCACACTCACCCCAACCAACATTTTTATAACTTTTCACTGTTGCTCCCACTCCTAGACGTTAACATCAGGGACGTAACAGTGAAAATTGGGGGCTCGTCCATTGGACTTGATCAAAAAGTTAAACATTACTTTTGGTGAAATTTGACTTTGAGAATTTTTGTATTCTACAATCTGAATTTTGGGGAAGTTTTGTAACTTTGTTAGTGATTTTTCTCAGGGTAATTGTAGTTTTGGCTGTTTTCTTTTTTGGGAAAGGGGCAGATAGGTTATACTTTGGAAAATGGATTTTGATTTGATTCAGTTTAGCCTTGCTCCCACAGTAGAAGTTTTCAATCGTTGCCGTAAGAAGGATTTGATTCTAATTGCTGAGTTCTTTAATATCTCTGTGTCTAGGGATGTTACAAAAGCAGTTTTAAAAGATGAACTATATACTGAGTTGGTTAATTCTGGTATCCTACCAGTTGAGTCACAAACTGAGGGGCTAGAGGAGCAGGAATTGCCTGAAATGGCTGAAACCAATGTTGATGCTGTTTCTATTGGTATTGAGCCAATTATGGATCCTCTATTAGCGATAAAGCTAAAGGAGCTTGAGTTAGCCATTAAACAACAAGAGCATGAAACTCAGCTTGTTCATCTTCGTGCAATTGAAGCACAAGCTCAGCGAGACATTAAGCTGAAAACTTTGTCACTTGAGGCAGAAGCTCTACGCCTTAAGCCTGTGCCAGCCCCACGTTCTAGACCTTCCTCACCCTTAACGGCTGTTCCTGTACAGAGTAGTACTGTTAATTTTGGCTCTTCCCATAATGCTCAGGTTAACTTTGATGTGGCAAAGTATATTAAATTGGTACCCCCCTTTCGAGAAGCAGAGGTAGATGCATATTTCATTGCCTTTGAGCGAATTGCTGAAAAACTTGGTTGGCCCAAGGACATGTGGGGTTTACTGCTTCAGTGTAACTTTGTGGGTAAAGCTCAGGAAGTATGTGCTGCACTTCCAATAGAACAGTCCTTGGATTATGATGTTCTAAAAGCTGCTGTTTTACGTGCATATGAACTTGTGCCTGAAGCTTATCGCCAACGCTTTCGAGGTACAACGAAAACAGCCAAACAAACCTTTGTTGAGTTTGCACGGGAAAAGAGAACCCTTTTTGAGAAATGGTGTCTGGCCAGTAAGAGTAACTCTCTCGAACAACTGCAGGAACTCATTTTGCTTGAAGAGTTTAAAAACTGTATTCCTGAGAACATTGTGATGCACCTAAATGAGCAGAAGATAAATTCCCTCTCTGAAGCTGCAGTATTAGCGGATGAGTTTGCTTTAACCCATAGGTCAGTATTTTCGAGTACACGTCAATTCAGGCATCGAGGTTTTGCAAATGAACAGGCAAAGGCAATCTCACCTGTTTTTTTACTCTGAAAAGTCAGAGAAAGTAAAACCCATGCTGGATCATTCAAGCCGTAAGCGTGTATGTTTTTACTGCCTAGATTCAAGTCACCTGATATCTGACTGCAAAGCATGGAAACAGAAGTCTGCATCTGCAAAGTCAAAGAGTGTAGCTTTTGCTCAAGCTGGTTCTGTATCTGACCCCTCATTTCAACCACTCCAGGATTCTGGCTATAAACCCTTCCTGATAACTGGCTCTGTGTCTCTTTCAGCTGACTCACCAGGCCAACCAGTATCCATCCTGAGGGATACGGGAGCTGCGCAGTCTTTCATTTTAGCTGGAGTGTTACCTTTCTCTAATGAAACGTACACTGGTACAGATGTACTAGTCCGAGGAATAGAACTGAGCTGTATTAAAGTACCCTTGCATACTGTCTTCTTAAAATCAGATTTGGTCACAGGCCAAGCTCGAATTGGAGTACGGAGTGAACTGCCGGTGGAGGGCGTAAGCATCATCCTGGGAAATGACCTGGCTGGAGGTAAAGTTTTTCCTTGTCCTATTGTATTGGATAAACCTGAAGTGACTGGACAGCCAGATGTTGTTGCTGCTCGTTTCCCTGATGTTTTTCCTGCCTGTGCTGTTACGAGCGCAATCTCAAAAGTTGGATGATGTTGTGAACCTCAGTGACTCCTTTATGAATCCTGTGTCTGACATGTCTGAGTGTACAATCTTCATTAACCCTGAGATTTCTTCCCCTTGTGAAGGGATTGATTCTGATTCAGCTGCAACTCTTTTAAAAGTTGGAAAGGAGGACCTCGCTGCTGCTCAGAAAGCTGATCCTTCCCTGTCGTTTTCTCTGGATGCTTCTGTCAGCTTTGAAAAAGCTAAGAATCAGAGTGGTCCAGTAACTTACTACTGGGAGGATGGTATACTCATGCGACGTTGGAAACCACAAGTGAATGGAGATGTGTTTGCAGTACATCAACTTGTATTACCTTCTGCTTACCGTCCCCAGGTCCTGAAGTTGGCGCATGAGCATCCTTTGGCTGGTCACCTTGGTATCACTAAGACTTACAAGCGCATCTTGAAATACTTCTACTGGCCTGGATTGAAGAACAGTGTAGTGAGTTATTGCAGAGCTTGCCATGACTGTCAACTCTCCGGTAAGCCTAATCAGACTGTTCCCACTGCTCCTCTTCAACCTATACCAGTTATAAATGAACCATTTGAACGTTTGATCTTGGACTGTGTTGGGCCCCTTCCAAAATCAAAATCTGGTCATCAGTACATACTAACCTTAATGTGTGCTGCTACAAGATTTCCAGAAGCGTTTCCACTGCGATCTCTGCGAGCTGGTGTCATCGTCAAAGAGATTATCAAATTCTGCTCCACATTTGGCCTTCCCAAGGTCATCCAAACTGACCAAGGCTCTAACTTGACTTCAAAGTTGTTTGCACAGGTTTTAAAAGAATTGGGAGTGTCTCATCAGATGTCAAGCGCCTATCACCCAGAATCGCAGGGGGCGCTAGAACGATTTCATCAAACTCTCAAGACCATGCTCCGGACATTTTGTGTGAGTACTGGAAAAGACTGGGTGGAAGGTCTGCCTTTGCTCCTGTTTGCTGTCCGAGAAACGGTCCAAGAATCCTTAGGCTTCAGTCCATCTGAACTTGTTTTTGGCCACACTGTTCGTGGACCGCTAAAACTTCTTCGAGAACAACTGCTATCCAAAGAAACATCTGCCATCAACCTGTTGGACTATGTCAGTAACTTTCGTGAACGACTGCATAGTGCCTGTGATATTGCTAAGGCCCATATGGTGTGTGTCCAGTCGAAGATGAAGTCAAGATTTGATAAGAGATCAGTTAAACGCAGTTTTCAGCCTGGTGACCAAGTGCTTGTTCTACTCCCTGTTCCATCCTCTGCACTCCATGCTAGATTTGCTGGCCCCTATTGCATTGACAAAAAGTTGAGTGAGACAAATTATGTAATTTCTACTCCTGACCGCAGAAGAAAAAGCAGAGTTTGTCACATAAATATGTTGAAGTCTTATGTGAGTGAAAATAAGACACCCGATTCTGCAGCCAATAAAGTTGAGGCAGCCAGACCTGTTGAGGTAAAGCCTGTTGTTCTCTGTTCCATTGTGGATGGTTCTGATGAAGATGAAGTGATACCTGCACACTTTCAAAATTCTACAGTGTTAAGTCAACTTGATGACTACCTTGCATACTTGCCTCAAGATCAGAAGGAATCTCTTGCCCAATTGTTTAATAAATACCCCATGCTTTTCTCTGATGTCCCTGGCAGAACCTCTATGATCACACATGACATAGATATAGGTAACTGTCCTCCCATTAAACAACACCCTTACCGTGTAAATCCCCATAAGCGAGAGATAATGAAGCAGGAAGTTGAATATCTCCTTAAGCATGGTCTTGCCACACCAAGCCAGAGCCCTTGGAGCTCCCCATGTTTGTTAGTGCCCAAGCAAGATTCAACCTTTCGTTTCTGCACTGACTACCGCAAAGTAAATAGTGTGACCAAGCCTGATTCCTTTCCTTTGCCCAGAATGGAAGATTGTGTGGACAGAATTGGTAGTGCCCATTTCATCACAAAACTTGATCTTCTGAAAGGATATTGGCAAGTGCCGCTGACTCCCCGTGCATCTGAGATTTCAGCCTTTGTGACCTCTGATAACCTGCTGCAGTACTCTGTAATGGCCTTCGGGATGCGCAATGCTCCCGCAACCTTCCAAAGGTTAATGCAACAAGTGTTGTCAGGAATCCCTAACTGTGAAGCTTACCTTGATGATGTAGTTGTTTACACTCACAGTTGGGAAGAACATCTAAGTATTCTTGATGAAGTTTTTAAACAACTGGCTAATGCTTCTCTAACACTTAACCTTAAGAAGTGTGAGTTTGCCAAAGCAGTAGTAACTTACCTAGGTAAAAAGGTAGGTCAGGGTCAAGTGAAGCCTGTTGAGGCAAAAGTTGAAGTTATTTTGAAGTTTCCCATTCCCTGCAACAAAAGAGAGCTGAGACGTTTCCTTGGAATGGTGGGCTACTATAGGAGCTTCTGTCAAAATTTTGCTACCATAGTAACCCCTTTAACAGACTTGCTCAGCACTGCCCGAAAGTTTGTATGGTCTCCTGAATGTGACTCTGCCTTTAAAGCAGCCAAAGACCTCTTAAGTAGTGCACCTGTACTTTCTGCCCCTCGTTTTAATCTTCCTTTCCAACTACAAGTAGATGCCAGTGCCTCAGGTGCTGGAGCTGTGTTGCTGCAAGATGTTAATGGTGTAGAACATCCAATATCTTTCTTTTCAAAGAAATTTACCAGTGCACAGCAAAAGTACAGTACTATTGAGAAGGAGGCCCTAGCCTTGGTGTTGGCTTTGCAACACTTTGAAGTGTACCTTGGAGGTAGTAGTTTTGTCACTGTTTATACAGACCACAATCCCCTTGTCTTTTTGCACAGAATGAGAAATTCAAATCAACGTCTAATGAGGTGGTCCCTTATTATTCAAGAATACAACTTGACTATCCAGTACCGTAAAGGTACCGAAAATGTCGTAGCTGATGCCCTTTCAAGAGTTTCTTGTGCTGTAGATTAGAAAGAAAAAGACTAAATTTGGTTTGTATAGTTTTTTTTTCAAGATAAGTTGATACTTGAAAACTTATGGGTGGGGGTGTTACATTCCATGGTGTTTGAATGTATTATTGTGTTTGGTTTGTTCTCTCTCTCTCTCTTTTACTCTGTGACCTGTTTCTCAGCTAGGTGTGGAGGAGAGGAGGTTAATTGATTCCACCTGCTGCTCGTTGCCCGGCAAGCTTAAAAGCCTGCCAGTTGCAAGCCACAGTGAAGCTTGCTTCCAGAGTGTGGTCTCTCTCCTGCTTGGTTGTCTTGTTGAAAGATTATTGAAACTGTTGTGCTTAACTTGTTGAAGTTAAAAACTCTGTTGTTAAAGCTTTTGAAACCATTTGAACTCTGCTTTTGAAAAATACCTTTGTGTATGGAAGCCGTAGGGAGGTGGGTGCCATTTTATTTCTAAAACCCTTTTTCTCTTGTTTATGTTTAGTTAGGGAGTTAGTGTACATTTCTGTTGTTGATTTTGTTTTGCTTTGTCAGTTTAGACAGTTTTACTCCCTAACTAGTTAGAGTGTACTTTTGTTTGTTGTTTTGGCCTTTCCCCCTCCTGAAGTCTTTTTGCTTCCCAGTTTTTGTACATTTGTTAATAAATTCTTTAAATTTAATTTGGTGTGTTGTCGTTAAAGCAGGGGACTGATCCACACTCACCCCAACCAACATTTTTATAACTTTTCACTGTTGCTCCCACTCCTAGACGTTAACATCAGGGACGTAACAAGCATAACAACTTACTAAGATTCATTTGATTACCAATTAAAAGATTATATTTAATGACTGAAAGAATAACTGCTATTGTTTAAAAATGAAGAGAATATAAAAGATGTTTAGATGTTTTAAAAAGATATTTTAGAAAATTACTTTTAAATGAGTTGTGTTTTGCAAGCACTTTTAATAGTGTCAAGCATAGCAGTAACTATGTCAAATGCTTTAGTTTTGATAACAGATATATGTATCAGGGTTTTTAAAGGGCATAAAATGACATTAGCACATAACAATATTTAATAAAATCATTTCAAAGAGCTCACATATCACTTCATGATAAATCAACTCGCCCTGTCACAACAGAGAAGTCATTTTCACATTTCAGTCTTTGGCTTTTATGAAAATGGAGCAGGAGTAAAGTTGAAAGTTAGAGGTCTATTTGATGGCTTAAAAGTTAACGTGCGTCTATATCAAATCAGATTTCTGCAATGAGAGATCTCAGCAGAAAGACATGCTAGGAAAAGGATAATTCGATGTAAATGGACCTATTGCAAGCAGTGCCAGCGGGAAGAATAATCATACGGATGAAGAATGTAATATGTAAGCACAAATCCATTCTGCTCTCTCTGCTTTTTAGGATTTTGTATCAAATTATGCGCTTGTTAAGTTGTGACGTATGGAATAATGTTTCTGGGTCCAAGTCTCTACTCATCTGAATTAAAAAAAAAAAAAAAAACTCTTTCTAAATAGCCATTTATGACCACCGTTAAGTCATTTTACACGTTAAAATGAGTCTATTACAAAATAATGGTTTCCACTGCATTGTAAAATAAATTTACTGTACGAAAAATGCAGTTTTAGTTTACAGTTACATAAGGTAGAAACTGTCAAAGAAATGCAGCTGTTTGTAATGTAAACTACCGTATTACATTCATTTATAGTGTTAATACACCAAATTTGTTTTGGAGTTCTAACATCTACACATTGTACCTTTGTTACACAGACAAAAACACAACCAAAAAGAAAATGTTGATGAGACACAACACAAACAACTTTTCCCACAAGCAGAAAAATACAGTACAGTAGTATTGTATATAGACAATGCTCAGTGCCATTCACTCAATGACTAAACACCATCATGGAAACAAATTAAACTAATATTATTTATCAAAATTAGATGTTACATAAAACTATAATGTGCATAACAGATGAGAAAAAAAGAAGCCATAGTAATGTCAACAAATAGACCAGCGCATCAGTAATTTTCACTTTTTGCGGCATGTTGTTTAAATAGCAAATCCATTTGCACCACGTTGTGGACTCATGGGCATGCTGATCTAAAATAGAGGTGTGTTAAGGCGCATTGTTGGTACGTTGGTATTTTGAGGAACTGAAATAGACAGAGCCCTTAACCAACTAAAAGCTTGTCTAAAATCCAGCACAGAGCACGTTAGTTATGTGCCTATGCAGGTCCTAACACGTACACATTGCTTAATACACACAGGATGTACACCAATACACAAATATCTTTACATATGAAAAAAATAAATAAAGGATTAAAATGTTACAAAAATTCTTATTTTCCATTGCCTCCATGCCTTCTTCATGCCTCCATGCCTTTTTTCAGTTCATTCATGACAATTTGCACTTGTTTGATGTTATTATTATTAGCAGTATTATTTATTATATGCATATTTATGTTTATGTTTTAATAAAAACAAGTTTAGATGTGTGCATCTGTCGGGTTTTGGAGACGTACGCATCACCATATGGGTGAATAGGAATAGAAAGTGTGTTTGGACATAACTCCTTTTTTGGTTTTTTGACCACACTTCGTTATTATTGTTCATTTATTCGTTTGCTGGAAATTAGAACTGAATTCAGAAATAGTTTTGAAACAAATCTTTACGCTTAACAAACTAAATTAAACATGTAGGCTAATGGATGTCTTCCTTATCCACGGAAGTAAAGGAGTAAAGTAAAGAGTAAAAGTACAGAGAAAGAGAAAGAGAAAGCAAAGAGGCCGAATGGAGGAAGCTCGTTCTTTATCCTCGTGCTGCAGATGGTCTGTTTAACTGTTTTCTCACTAGTAAAGCATTTAGTTTTTCTACTTACAAAGTCCGCCATGTAAATAACAAATGCACCATGGCGGGATGCAACTGACTCTTAAAATCAACTCTGGTTGGATTAATGCATGTTATGCTCAAAACACACCCATAACTCATTAAGAGAATAAGCACAACCCTGTTAGAACATGCGCCAGGGCGCAGAGCGAATTTTTCCATCCTTAAAATAGCAATGCCCCTAATGCTTTTGTGCCATGCGCTTAAGACTTTGTCATGCAGGGAATTCTGGGAAAATGTATTAATTTTGTTATTTACTGTATTGATCTTATTCTTCAATGCGGAAGTGCGCTCATTTTTAGGGACCGAGCACCGGAACGGTGCGTAGGCCCTATTGGATTTCTAATGTTTATTATTAGGGACCGAGCACCGAAACGGTGCGTAGGCCCTATTGGAATTGCTCCGTTTATTATTATTATTATTCTTCTTCTTCTTCTTCTTCTTCTTCTCCGAAATGAATCGGCCTTTAGGGGGTCTAAACATGCCCGAAAACTCACGAAACTTTGCACACGCCTCAGAAGTGGCGAAAATTTACGTTTATTATAGGTTTCGGAAGTGGGCGTGGCAAAATGACTCGACAGCGCCACCTATGCGCTTGTGACGGACTAGCCCCCGAGCTACGAATCACGCACACGCACGAAAATTGGCACACACCTCAAACATGCCAAGACCTACAAAAAAGTCTAGAGGGGCAAAATCTCAAACCCAACAGGAAGTCGGATATTTTTGATTTCCTGCGGCGAAAAAGTGGCGATTTTGCCATTTCCAGGCGTTGTATTTGAACGAACTCCTCCTAGGGATTTTATCCGATCAACACCAAAATTGGCATTTGTCATCTAAAGGCCTTGGCGATGTTAAATTGCGAAGCTTTAGAGTTTTCGGCGATGGGCGTGTCCGTGGCGGCCTCGCAAACTTTGACGATTCGCCATGAAACAGGAAGTTGCTATAACTCGGGCATGCATTATCCGATCTGCCTCAAAATTAACACGTATGATAACCGTCCTGACCTGAACACGTTTACATGCCAATATCCAGTTACAGTTAGAGCGCCACCTGCTGGCAACAGGAAGTGACGTGTTTTACAGCATAACAAACTCCTCCCACAAATTTTAGCGTATCAGCACCAAATTAGGCTGGTGTTATATGAAAGCTCTAGCGATGATATATTGTGAAGATCTAGAGTTTTCGCAGAGGGGCGTGTCCGTGGCGAACTGACAAACATCAACGCTTCGCCATGGAACAGGAAGTACTTATAACTCATTCACACAATGTCCGATCAGCCCGAAACTTCACATGTTTGATAAAAGTCCTCTCCTAAAGACATCTACATGCCAATATCAAGTTACAGTTATAGCGCCACCTGCTGGCAACAGGAAATCACTTATATCTCAGCCAAACAGTGTCCGATCTGCCTGAAAATTCACATGTTTGATAAGAGTCCTGTCCTGAAGACATCTACATGCCAATATTGAGTCACAGTCATAGCGCCACCTGCTGGCTGAAGGTAGTTTGGCTTATAACTCAACCACACAAAGTCCGTTCTGCCTGAAACTTCACATGGTTGATAAAAGTCCTCTCCTGAAGACATCTACATGCCAATATCAAGTTACAATTATAGCGCCACCTGCTGGCAACAGGAAATCACTTATATCTCAGCCAAACAATGTCCGATCTGCCTGAAACTTCACATGGTTGATAAAAGTCCTCTCCTGAAGACATCTACATGCCAATATTGAGTCACAGTTATAGCGCCACCTGCTGGCGGAAGATATTTTGGCTTATAACTCAACCACACAATGTCCGATCTGCCTGAAACTTCACATGGTTGATAACGTTCCTCTCCTGAAGACATCTACATGCCAATGTTGAGTCACAGTCATAGCGCCACCTGCTGACAGAAGGAAATTTGCCATAAATCTGTGATTTTTCTCAGGTCTTTTTATATATCGGCTTAAATTAATATTGTTCGCTGTTGTCTGTCATCCTGAGGCCACCGGGCGGCGGTGAGCCGGGGTGCGAGGTCCCTATCATCGCTGCTTGCAGCTTTAATTATTCTTCTTCTTCTTCTTCTTCTTCTCCGGAATGGATCGCGATTTTGAGGGGCTAAACATGCCCGAAAACTCACGAAACTTTGCACACACCTCAGAAGTGGTGAAAATTTACGTTTATTATAGGTTTCGGAAGTGGGCGTGGCAAAATGACTCAACAGCGCCACCTATAAATTAGAACGGACGAGCCCCCGAGCTACGAATCACGCACGCATACGAAAATTGGCACACACCTCAAACATGCCAAACCCTACCAAAAAGTCTCTTGGAGCAATATCTCAAACCCAACAGGAAGTCGAATATTTTTGACTTCCTGCGCCGAAAAAGTGGCGTTTTTGCCATTTCCAGGCGTTGTATTTGAACGAACTCCTCCTAGGGATTTTATCCGATCAACACCAAAATTGGGATTTGTCATCTAAAGGCCTTGGCGATGTTAAATTGCGAAGCTTTAGAGTTTTCGGCGATGGGCGTGTCCGTGGCGGCCTCGCAAACTTTGACGATTCGCCATGAAACAGGAAGTTGTTATAACTCGGGCATGCATTATCCGATATGCCTCAAAATTCACACGTATGATAACCGTCCTGACCTGAACACGTTTACATGCCAATATCAAGTTACAGTTATAGCGCCACCTGCTGGCAACAGGAAGTGATGTGTTTTACAGCATCACAAACTCCTCGCACAAATTTTATCGTATCAGCACCAAATTTGGGTGGTGTTATCTGAAAGCTCTAGCGATGATATATTGTGAAGATCTAGAGTTTTCACCGAGGGGCGTGTCCGTGGCAGCACGACAAACATCAACGCTTCGCCATGGAACAGGAAGTACTTATAACTCATTCACACATGGTCCGATCAGCCCGAAACTTCACATGGTTGATAAAAGTCCTCTCCTGAAGACATCTACATGCCAATATCCAGTTACAGTTATAGCGCCACCTGCTGGCAACCGGAAATCACTTATAACTCAGCCAAACAATGTCCGATCTGCCTGAAAAATCACATGTTCGATAAGGGTCCTCTCCTGAAGACATCTACATGCCAATATTGAGTAACAGTCATAGCGCCACCTGCTGGCAGAAGGTACTTTGGCTTATAACTCAGTCACACAGTGTTCGATCTGCCTAAAACTTCACATGGTTGATAAAAGTCCTCTCCTGCACACATCTATATGCCAATACTGAGTCACAGACATAGCGCCACCTGCTGGCAACAGGAAATCACTTATAACTCAGCCAAACAGTGTCCGATCTGCCTGAAAATTCACAAGTTTGATAAGAGTCCTCTCCTGAAGACATCTGCATGCCAAAATTGAGTCACAGTCATAGCGCCACCTGCTGACAGAAGGTAGTTTGGCTTATAACTCTACCACACAATGTCCGATAAGCCCGAAACTTCACATGGTTGATAAAACACCTCTCCTGAACACATCCACATGCCAATATCCAGTTACTGTTATAGCGCCACCTGCTGGCAACAGGAAATCACTCATAACGCAGCCAAACTATGTCCGATCTGCCTGAAAATCAACATGTTCGATACGGGTCCTCTCCTGAAGACATCTACATGCCAATATTGAGTCAGAGACATAGCGCCACCTGCTGGCAACAATAAATCACGCATAACTCGACCAAATAGTGTCCGATCTGCCTGAAAATTCACAAGTTTGATAAGAGTCCTCTCCTGAAGACATCTGCATCCCAATATTGAGTCACAGTTATAGCGCCACCTGCTGAAAGAAGGTAGTTTGGCTTATAACTCTACCACACAATGTCCGATCGGCCTGAAACTTTACCTGATTGATAAAAGTCTTCTCCTGAAGCCATCTACATGCCAATATCCAGTTACAGTTATAGCGCCACCTGAAGGCAGAAGGTAGTTTGGCTTTTAACTCAACCACACAATGTCCGATCTGCCTGAAAATTCAGATGTTCGATAAGATTCCTCTCCTGAAGACATCTACATGCCAATATTGACTCACAGTCATAGCGCCACCTGCTGACAGGAGGAAATTTGGCATAAATCTGTGATTTTTCTCAGGTTTTTTTATATATCGGCTTAAATTAATATTGTTCGCTGTTCTCTGTCATCTTGGGGCCACCGGGCGGCGGTGAGCCGGGGTGCGAGGTCCCTATCATCGCTGCTTGCAGCTTTAATTGTAATTGTTTTTGTACTTCCGATTCAGCTGCCTATGGAAGAAATGACTTGGAATAATAATCTGCAAAAAACGGTCAAACTACTTGCTCTACAAACAAATGTTTGCATGATTATACAGTCAAAGCAGAATAGTATAATAAGAAAAATCAGTTTGCAACATCAAGCAGCAGAACGAGCTGTTTTTAATGTCTAAAAAGGAATGGAAGTGAATGAGACCGGAAGTCTTGAGCCAAAAAGATTCAAATGGCTGCGCCCGCTTGTACTGTATGCAGAGAATAAGGTGAATATATTAAGGAAACTGTACAGGTTACACATTTTTACAGTAAAAACTCTACAGTAAAATTTGTAACCTGCAGTTTCCTTAATATATACATGTTTATATAGCATTTTTACAGTTTGTTATTGTAAAAAAAAAATTAAATCACAGCCATATTTTACAACAAACAATCTCTGGAATTTAAGTTAAATCTGATTAAAATAAGTTAAAATAACAAAACAATTTGTTGTCATGACTTATTTGATATAATTTTTACAGTGTGCATTCCAAACACCAATATTTTAACCATTTATAAAAGATGAAGCTGACCATCTGAGATTAGGCATGGATATAAACATTACAATCATGAATTTCAATAGTATTACAGCACACTGTAAGCATATATTATTACCATATGTTGTTCACCTTTCATATCAGATTGAGCATCTGGACCAAAAAACAGTGATACATGACTTCAGTCTTAATAAGCAGATGAGTTTTGTACAGAAAAGGTAAGGTCCACAGAACAAACAGATGTGTTTTCTGCACCTGCATATTTGTAAGCAGCCCTTCGTTTCGGATGTTTGCGTTGGCGCACAGCTCAGAATAAATACAACGTAATAGATTTCTGCTGTTTCTTTTGGGAAACCCCATTAAGGTAATTAGTTTGAGCTGTGGCACTGAAAAAGCTCCACTTCATCTGCAAGGTTCAGTTGCTCGGTGCACTGTGGGAGGAAATGCTTTTGTTCTTCAATTCAGGTCACTGACATGCTGAATTTAACATCCTGTACTGTACAATGATGGAAATCACACTGGGCTTAAGTCTTGATTATTTCATGGCGAAAAAAAAAAAAAAAAAGAATTACCAGCATTCTGTATTCAATAGTTATTTCCTCCTCTTTCTTCTTAAAGCCACGGGTACTCTCGTAATGCCAAGCTGTGATGGTAATGGAGCACAGTACTGTGTCTTCCCGAATCCAGGATCATTGCAGAAAAAGGGTCTAGTAATTCTGCACTTTCAGTGAGGTAACTAGACCTCTTTGATGGGATCATTCAGCACACGGTGGGTGAGCATCTGGATTGTCGGCTTCACAGAGAAGGAGTTTGAACAGATGAGAATGGCAGAAAAATTATTTTACTGAAAGTTCAAATGAACAGCGCTGGGTAGTATCTGAGTACATTTTAAAATGCAATATAATCTAATCACTTTTTTGGCATCTAATAAAATAATTAAGATTACTTCATCAGATTGAAAAAAGTAATTAGATTATATTGCATTTTAGAATTAAATTTCAGTTACTATTTTGTGGATTACATTTAGATTACATTTACATTAAATCATATGGCAGATGCATTTCTAAAGTGACTTATACAGTAAATGAGGAGTAATAGTAACCAAATCAACAAAAGGTCAACAACACACTATAAAACCTGATAATTTCTAAAAACATACGGCAACATTATTTTAAAACAATTGAGTAAACATACAAAAATTATGAGTTCATGTGACATATTTCTATTAAGTACTGTTTGTGATATTTGTAATATATGAGTATATGTATGCCATATTACATTCATTCATTTTCCTATGGCTTAGTCTCTATTTCAGAGGTCGCCATACTGGAATGAACCACCAACTATTCCAGCATACTGTATGTTTACACAGCGGATGACCTTTCAGCCGCAACCCAGTAATGGGAAACACCCATAGACACTCATTCACATACACACACTCATACACTACGGACAATTTAGTTTATTCAATTCACCTATACCACATGTCTTTGGATTGTGTGGGAAACTGGAGCACCCAGAGGAAACCCACGCCAACACAGGGAGAACATGCAAACTCCACACAAAAATGCCAACTGACCCAGCCAGGACTCGAACCAGCGACCTTCTTGCTGTAAGGCAACAGTGCTAACCACTGAGCCATCGTGCTGTCCTGCCATTTCACAGAGTATGTAAATACTATGACAGGCCACAGTTAGTCTAACACTGAAAGCTGTGTGTAAACCTTCAAAACAGATGAGGCTTTTACACTAGATGCGTTTGCTTGTACTATTATTTAAAAAGATGAGGTAAACTCAGAGTAATTGTCATGACAAAATGACAACTGCTTGTTTCACAAGCAAGTGGAGTTGCTTAATTAATTTAAAAGCACAGTATGTAATTTTCGCCACTAGATGTCGCATTTTCACAACAAACAAAGGCAAAGTTTGATGACGCCATGACTGACTGTGGAATTACTAAAGTTTACGTCTTCATTACATTATATCGGATTTCTGCAATCATGCTCACGAATGAGCTACACTATTCAAAACATATTATGATGGTAGTATAAAGCAGAGTAAGGCTGAAAGATGTCAAAGTGAAAAGAGAGCGCTGAAGCAATTGCGGAAGAGAGACAAGCGCGCACAGCGCAAAACAGAAGAGCTTTTATCATACCACAGTCCACCACTTCTGGCTCTTCCGGATGTGATTTTTATCACACTAAACACATTTTAGGATTCTGTTATATTGCTGCTCGATGTCACAAAATACAACACAAGAAATTAAACTGTGTTTTTTTGTGTGTTTGCCTCTTTTCTATAAAACCAAACCTAAACATTAAAGGTGTATTGGGTCTCTGTCACTAGTTAAAATTGCTTATTTTTCAGCATTTGAACATTCTTTAAAACATTTGGGATAGTAAGTACAAATGTCAGCAAAATATATAACAATATTCTAATAGTCTTTTAGATATTTTTACTAAAAAATTGTATATATTGTGACGTTAATTGTTAATAAACTGACTAGGAATTGGATAAATTTGAGGGACACCCATAAAAATGTTTGCTTTGGACTATCTGTCATACATGCACTAAGAGAAATCAAAGTATTACCAAACAAAACGTTAACCAATGTCAGTCAAGTCAGTTTGTGTTGATTGATTGTATTTTGAAAGATACTGATGAATGGTACACAACAAAAAAATGTTTGACGATGCTTATAATGAAGAATTTGATTAATCTGTTCTAATTTCATTTATCTAATCTCATTTAAACAAGTTGAAGTAATCTAAAAGTAATCCAAAAGTAGTCAAGTTACAATATATAATGAGTAATCTATTACTATTATATTACTGGATACAAATTAATTTACTAAAATTATTAAGCAATCTATGAGCACTGCAATTGAGAATAAGTAAACCTACAACAAGATATAAAGTTTTCATCTTGTATGCCCTTACATCTTAAAAAAACATATACTGTAAGAGTTATAAGAGGGAATACAGTCTCCAATGCTGATGTTGTTTCCTTTCAGTCAGGTATTCCTAAAAGAAACATGTTTTTCTTAATGCGAAGAACATTTTAATAATGTAAATAAGCTTTTTCCCACTATAAAGAACCCTTAAGGCAGTGGAAAGATTGCATGAAAGCTAAAAGTTCTTCATATTCAAAATCTGAGAGGCAAGAGTGCAGGTGCAAAGCAGGTGGATAAATAAAAAATCCTTCAGCCTAAACAGTTGATAGAAAACACATGATTTGTGTTCTGAAATATTATCACAGACTTTGATTCTTAGGTTGGTAAATGTCCATCCCACGGACACATAAGGATATATCAGTAATAGTGATCTAGAGATGACCCTGAATTTAACTAAGCTTTATACAGGCTAATAATTGCCGCATTTATCATATGCACGTCTTTTGTCATCTCATGTTGAAAGAAATCTCATTGTCACGCTAAAAGCAAGATTTAATAATCTTCTGCTGGCATTCATTCAACATAAAAAGACGGGAACTTTTATCAGTATTAGGCTTTATTCTTATCTGCATTCAGATTCATAATTAAAATAATCACATCTTTAATGTATCTTTAAGCTTTAAACAAATCTTCCTGTTTTAATTACAATGTTATGTTCTGCCACTCAATTCAGAAAACCTAGGTTGAGGAGATCCTCTGTATGATGGCTATAAGTGCTGCTGTGTCTGTTCTTTTGAATTCAGGTCAAATCTTTAGCTCATACAGAATAACCCAGAGGAGCATATATTAAATCGCTGAGGTCAGAGGTTAAAAGCAGTCCACATAATTACACTCAGGTTTATGGATTTAAAAGCAGTACAGGGAGAATAATGATCATGATCTGTGAAGACGAGGTGAGCCAAACTCTTTGAATGTTCTTTCACTGATAGTTCCTCTGACAGTCCTCATATATTAGTGATTTCAGTGTAAAATGTGTAAATCAACTTGTTCCTGCTTAATGAGACTTTCTACTGTATAGAAAGTTGAAGTCAGAATTATTAGCCCCCCTGAATTATTAGCACCCTTGTTTATTTTTTTCCCCAATTTCTGTTTAACGGAGAGAAGATTTTTTCAACACATTTCTAATCATAATAGTTTTAATAACTTATTTCTAATAACTGATTTATTTTATCTTTGTCCTGATGACAGTAAATAATATTTGACTAGATATTTTTCAAGACAGTTCTATACAGCTTAAAGGGACATTTAAAGGCTTAACTAGGTTAATTAGGTTAACTAGGCAGGTTAGGGTAATTAGGCAAGTTATTGTATAACGATGGTTTGTTCTGTAGACTATCGAAAAAAAAATTGCTTAAAGGGGCTAATAATTTTGTTCTTAAAATGGCATTTAAAAAATTAAAAACTGATACTATTCTAGTCGAAATGAAACAAATAAGACTTTCTCCAGAAGAAAAAACATGTGAAAATTTCTTCCTCTGTTAAACATCATTTGGGAAATATTTAAAAAAGAAAAAAATTCAAAAGGGGGCTAATAATTCTGACTTCAACTGTATGTTCTATATTAGTACTCAATTCAAGCTTGTAGATTGAATCAATGTTTTCCTTGTTTGTTGTGTTTACAATGACTGTTCTAAATCAAAATAATGAAATGATGTAAAACCAAATCAGCTTTTTTATTTTGATGATTCTATCGTATCATTCATTGTGGTGTTTTGCATTTTTTTGTTACTTTTTTCCAGTTGTATTTACAATGTTTTATCCTAGATTGTGTTGTTGGGTGTAGTAACTTGCTGTTTTATGACATCTGGGTAACATTTTCTGCTCAAAACAACACATTTATAATAATGACTTTTTTTTATAAAAAGCTAGTTGTTACTGTTACAGTAGTTACCACATTACCTCTGTTGTGTTGTTATATGTTGTGTGTGTGTGTGTGTATATATATATATATATATATATATATATATATATATATATATATATATATATATATATATATATATATATATATATATATATATATATATATATATATATATATATATATATATATATATATATATATATGCAACAGTAACTTAAATAACCACTCGTTTAACCGAGGTAATGCACAACACGTCCAACCTTGTGGCAGATGGGCTATAGCAGCAGATGACCACACCAGGTGCCACTCCTGTCAGCTAAGAACAGGAAACTGAGGCTACAATTTGCACAGACTCACCAAAATTGGACAATAGAAGATTGGAAAAGACATTGCCTGGTCTGATGAGTCTCGATTTCTGCTGTGACATTCGGATGGTAGGGTCAGAATTTCGCATCAACAACATGAAAGCATGTATCCATCCTGCCTTGTATCAATGGGTAAGGCTGCTGGTGGTGGTGTAACGGTGTGGGTGATATTTTCTTGGCACAATTTGAGCCCATTGGTACCAATTGGGCATTGTGTCAATGCCACATTATTGTTGCTGACCATGTCCATCCCTTTATGACCACAGTGTACATTTCTTCTGATGGCTACTTCCAGCAGGATAAAGCACCATGTCATAAAGCGCAAATCATCTCAGACTGGTTACTTGAACATGACAATAAGTACACTATACTTACAGTAAATGGACTACACAGTCACCAGAGCTCAATCCAATAGAACACTTAGGGGATGTGGTGGACGAAGAGATTCACATTATAGATGTACAGCCGACATATCTGCAGCAACTGTGTGATGCTTTGAGGAATCTCTGAAGGAATCTCTGAGGAATATTTCCAGTACCTTGTTGAATCAATACCACGAAGGATTGAGGCAGTTCTGAAGTCAACAGAGGATCCAACCAAGTACCAGTAAGGTGAACCTAATAAAGTGGCCAGTGAGTGTGTTTATATATATGGTGGCAAGGCGGCACAGTGTCGCCTCACAGCAAGAAGCAATAGATTGTAACAAGAAATTATTTTTACCCAGATTTAGATATAGTGTATAATATTGGAATCCGGTAACCATTGACTTCTATAGTATTCACTTTTCCTACTATGTATGCCAATGGTTACTGGTTTCCAAAATACAAAAAAGTATTATTTTGTGTTCAACAGAACTTTAAAAAAAACTCTTGGAACAAGCCAGATGATGGAAGATGACCACATTTTATTCTTTGGTGAACTATCCCTTTAAGTGTTTTTTAAGTAAAGCCCTTTAATAGTATAATTCAGTTCAGAGGCTCAATTTAGTGTACACATTTGAAGTAAAACAAGAGTATAATACTTATTTGAAATAAGTATTTGAAAGTAAACTTCAAATTGTTTCAAAGATAACAATGACTCAATGTTGATAACTCAGTTAAGCAAATTTGACCTAATAGCATACATGAAATTTATTTTAAAACTTGAAATTTGAAACTTGAAAACTGAAATTTACCTGCGCAAAAACTTGGCAAAGAAAAAATACATCACATTTTACTTAAGTACATTTTGTTAATTAATAATAGTCAGTGACCAAAGAATAGGTCACCCAAAAAAATTAAAATTAATCACTATTTACTGATCCTCTAGAGCTTCCAAACCTTAACGGGTTTCTTTATTCTTATTCTGAAGATATTTTGAAGAAAGCTGAAAACCTGTAACCATTGACTTTAATTGTAGAAAAAATACTCAAATACTATGGAGGTCATGGGTTTCCAGCATTCTTTTTAAGTTCAACAGAAGAAAGAAACTCATAAATGTTTAGAACAAGTGAAGAGTGTGTATGATGACAGAATTTTCGGTTTGGTGTGAACTATCCCTTTACTATTATGACTGCACTGTAACAAGGAGACTCTACAATAAAGTGTATCCATTTGTTTTTTTTTTTTATAAATAATTTATTATTTAAGACCATTTGAGATTACAGGTGCAGAGCGGGTGGATAAATAAAATAAATAAATCAAATGAATCATATGAAAAGGTTTTTTCACATCATAAAAATAGTTAGCCTATATTATGCAAAAAGCCAAAACTAAAAACAAAACACTACACTCTACAAAAACTACAAAAAGCCATTTTGCATAGATGCCATAGAAGATTTTTTTCTTAATCATCTTATCAGAACCACATTGTTCTTAATGCAAAAACCAATAATCTAAAAAAAACATTATCAACTATACAGAACCTTCAGTGCAATCCAAAGGTTGAGGTTTATTCATATCTAAAACCATTTCAAAGGCTACAGTGCAGGTGCAAAGCAGGTAGATGCATACAAAAATAAAGCAAAAATGCTTCATTTTGAAAACTCATATGAAAAGGCTCTTTCACAGCATAAAAATGGTTCTATTTAGAAAAAAGTCCAAAAAGACCCTTCAGCTTCTATATAGCAAAGCTTGATTCTTTATGCAACCATAAAAAGAGTTCAAATTGGCAAGAACTGTGCTACTGCTAAAAGCTCACAACCCACAATTCTATTGCTCTTAGAAAAAAGTTCTAAGAAACGGCTATATATTATTGCACCGCCTTTGTTCTTTATGAAGAAAATTGCATTAAAATCATCTCAGCTTCAAAAACTAGCACATCTACAATACGCATGGCAGTAAAGGAAGAGTGGCATTATCTTCGCAATTAGATGAAAGAGAAATTTCTCCATCTACTCGCACACATCCTCAGTGGCAACCAAAATGAATCCCTCTTAGGAGGGCTTTGATATTCTCACTGTATTTTGTGTTATTTCAACATTGATATATTTAGCGAGTTGACGTAATCAGAATCGCAACAAATGAGAATTTAAACATATATGACAGACATTCATTTCATGTGGTTTGATCCTGGTGTTAAACAATAGCAAACACACAACTGCAGCAACAGCCCACGGCAGTGACCAGAAATAGGCTTCTTTCACAACAGCATTGTGCTTTCAGCATCTGCTTTCTCTTATATACATATATGTATAGTGACAAATAAGCAGCAAAAATTTGTATTTGTATATTTGTATAGTTTGAAGTCTAATGTTTGAGAAAATAAAAGTAGTCACTATCTTTATCTATTATTTCAGTTGTTTTTACTTATTACTGAACTCTACACTGTAAAAAAAAATACACAAATTAGCAGTTTTCCATATTTTGTCATTCATGTTTTTCATTCATTCATTTTCCTTCGGCTTAGTCTCTTGTTTATCAGGGGTCGCCACAGCGGAAGGAACCGCCAACTTATCCAGCATATGTTTTAAGCAGCGGATGTCCTTCCAGCAGCAACCCAGTACTGGAAAACTCCCATTCACACTCATTCACACTCATACACCACGGCCAATTTAGTTCATCCAATTCACCACGTCTTTCGACTGTGAGGGAAACCGGAGCACCTGGAGGAAACCCACAAAACACAGGGAGAACATGCAAACTCCACACAAAAATGTCAACTGGTCCAATATGGACTCGAACCAGCAACCTTCTTGCTGTGAGGACACAGTGCTAACCCCTGAGCCACCGTGCCGCTCATTCACATTTAAATATTTTTATTTTACTACATTTATTTAGGCTTTTGAATTGCCTTATGGAACCTTAAACTTTCTTCCAAAAGCTTTTATCCTTGAGAAGTTTGAAAAAGTGACTTTTATTAACATTTTTAACAGTTTAAAGTGATATTTTTTCTGAGTTGGTGTTGTATATTATGCTACAAAAACCTTGTAATAAACTGCCAGTACGTTTTCTGTTATTTTACAGACTTATTTCTCTCAATATATCATTTCTTATACATTTTATTATTTCTAAAATATAAAATTATAAAAGTCACTTTGTTAAACTGTAGAGTTGAAGTTTCAACATAAAAAATTGACAGAGCAGAGATCAAGGTCCCATAATGCAATTCACAACAGCAAATAAATAGAACACACTTGTGAATCACAAAATACGGAAACTGTTGATTAAAAGGTATTTTCTACAGTGTATCGCAAAAATGTCCTATGGAATAACATAGCTAAAATAAAAAAAACAACTCTTAATGATATACAAATAACGTAAGAGTGATTTATTTTCATTGTTGGACACTTATCTTCACTTACTCAATTTGCTTTAGCTTAGTCAAAGTCCCTCTAAAAGTCATTTCACTCGGCAGCCATCTTTGAAATGCCTCTCGGGCAGTGTGCTCGGGCATTCTGTCTGATTTGGGAAATATCAAATTCTCCAAAACTGTTTGCCAAGCTTACGATTACATTACATATTTGGAATTCACCAATAAAATTAAACAACATCTGTCTCATAAGTTTAATTTCTAAATGTTCTAATCAAACAAAATCAACATTTTTTCAGGTTGCCCAGGCTAATGCGTATACGCACTCAAATGCAACGAGATCATATTTATGGCCGTTTTTCACATTATCATCCTCTGGATAATGCTTTGATCATGCTGCTCTTCTGAAGTAATTCACAACTTGGTCTTGATGGTGAATATCCTCCAGAAATGACAGCAACTCTTTGTTTACAAGTTTATGGGAGTTTGACTAGTTTCTGTCATGTGATGCGGTTTGACAGGACAGACTGTACCTTGCGCTCGTTTCACAGATTACAAAACAACTTTTGTTTTCAAGTATAAAAAAATGAATATATTCAATCTCATAGAGATTTCAAGCTTTATTTGGATATATTTATTGTGTCTGTGAAGTGAATATTCGCTGAGATTCCAGCATGTTTGTTAACCACAAAACTCTCATAAAAGCGCAAGTCTCCTGAGCTTCTCCCCTAAAGAATCATCAGTCTATAGCAGGGGTGCTCAACCCTGTTCCTGGAGATCTACCTTCCTGCAGATTTCAGCTCCAACCCTAATCAAACACACCTGAACTAATTAACTAGGACCTGAACAGCACTTGATAATTACAGGCAGGTGTGTTTGATCAGGGTTGGAGCTGAAATTTGCAGGAAGGTAGATTTCCAGGAACAGGGTTGAGCACCCCTGATTCGATTAATGATTGGCTCTTGTACTAGTAGGTGGGGCTTCATTTGCCATATTGACACTTTTTCCCATTCAAACCTATATGAGTGTAACATCTTGTGCATTCTCTAGTCTTTGGCTTAGTCCCTGATTTATTAGGGGTCGCCACAGCAGAATGAACCACCAGCTACTCTGGCATGGGTTTTATGCAGCAGATGCCCTTACAGCCACGCACTAATCTTCATATAGTGCTATTTTAGTTTATAAATATAAAATTGTATTTTGTTGTTGGACATTTTCAAGAAATAGGGGTGTCACACCAAAGGACAACAATTTTTTTTTTTTAAATAGTCGTTTACTAAAATAGTGACTTGTAAAATTAGGCCTGATGTATTTATTAATGACTTTACGATTTTCTTTTTTAATTTATAAGAGCTTTATTTCATTGAACTATGCTTGAGACAGTCACACCATATGAAAAAAAAGAATAACACAGCAGTTTTTATACCAAGAGATCCATGGAAGACAAAGAAATGTTTAACCATTTACTCTATTTAAACGACAGTGCTAATTATCTTCATGTTTTTGTCATGTGTGAGAGTGAAAATGCATTATCATCTTAACAACCTATATCTACAGTACATACTGTATGCTTAGAATTCAAAAGTGGCACAGAACAAACAAAGTTTTGCACCACCACCAAAACTAAATATTTAATATGTTTTACTGTATGTATCATTTATAACTACATATGTAATTCAGTACACAAGTGCATTGTTTGCATAGAGGGTATGGTATATTGGGCACTCCAGCCAGGACAAACCATGCTTTTAGGCTGTTTCATAAAAATGTAGCGCACAGTTTATGCTGAGCTTGTGGGAAAAGAGAGCAAGTAGGCTACAGTCAACTTACGCATGTTGTTTGCTCTGGCCTGCACAGTGTCATAATGCTGTGTGTGCATTCCGATGGCCTCCTCGTGTTGACCCTGACGGGCTCCTTGCATGACGCTCGCAACAGCTCTGTTGAAGAACAAGCAATTCGTTAGCTTAGTTGTATTGTGTAACCAGCCTTTATTTAGATATCAGGGCCCAGCTGAACAGCATAGAGTGATACAGTGTCAGCAGACTGACATCTATTTAGCTGCCGCTGTCCGTAGTGCTGATTCAAAGAGAGCAGGTTTTTCTGTGAGCCTCTCTTTCAGCAAACCTGCCCACTGTAGGCTGCGCGGCTCTCATCAGAGGTTTTGACCCACTATATCAGAGATTTACACCTCCGCCATCCAAGCTGAGTAACCAAAGGGTAAAAACTGACAACCGGACGTTATGCAATGCCATGTAACATCTTGTACAGATCTCTTGGTGTGCATGTGCAACTTAACCGTGTTTTCATGTGGATCTCTTGAGATCAGTGATTCAAGAAAGCCTTTTAAACGAGAGCTTGCGTAACACAAATGCATGAATTTAGAAACCGTAATGAAGATTCAAGGGATTGTTTTTGCTCTAATTATGCATGAATATGCATGGGTAGGATAGGAGCAACAGTGAAAACACAAATTTATGACAAGCAGCGCTTCTGGCTAAAAAGCTACAGAAGGTGAAATTCTTTGTCTGTTGATTTTTTTTACCCTGAGAGGGAGTAAACAAATTTTAGTCTATAATGCCACACTGAAAAATATTGCTGGGTTATATCAACCCAAGTTTGCATCAGATATGCACAAACCCATCTATTGAGCTAAATATGTATAAATATGTTAAATAATTTGACATTTTGACCAAGCAGTTGGATAAAGCAAATTCTCAAAAACTACAAAATAAATCGATTTTTCGCAGGGTTTTATAACGTCCCATGCATTGAGAGCTTACCCGCTCTTCCCACTTTATACTCTTCATGCATTATTATATCTATATTAAGTCCACAAATAAAACTATTTAAAGAAAGCACAATTTGAAACACATAACTAATGCTCTATGTAAGTTGTTTTTGAATGCATCATGTCTGCACACAACCCCACACAGTTACACTCAAGCATTCAGAAACAGACAAAATGAACTATGAAATGATATACAACAATTCTTTTTAAAATTGTAACATCTAATTTGAAAAGGTTAATTTAAAAGCCAAGACTCATGCCCAAAACATAGCGAGAGGTCAAATATATGTTAACCAAGCAAGCTGACTAAGAAATTGAAGCTATATTGGGTTAGAGAGAGTTTTACTCATTGTTGAGTACCTTACCTAAGGTTTGCTTTCAATCATACTGTACATGAATTAGACATATATCACTTTTACACACATTGTTTTTCAGTGTTTCATGCCAAAAGTGCTTTCCGTGTTTCTCTTTGCTTTATTGTATCTAAATTAAGTCCCAAACTGAAATATTTACAATCAAAATGCATTTTGTAGCACATGTGATGTGCTCCATTCAGTTGTCTGCTTGTTTTTGAAAGCACCATGCTGAAGCGGATCTAGCAGCCACTTATACTAGGGAATTTTTGCATTCAAAAACAGAAACAATGGCAACGAAATGACATCTTTGTGTGCTCTTCTAACTTATTTTTATTAGATTTTTTCATTCTTAAAAAAGTGTCTCTGTTGGCATCAATCATTCTAAAAACCTTTAACATCCATAGACCTTTTATATTCCAGTAAAGGTTCTTTACAGTGGAAATTAGTTATTTAGATTATACATATTTTCTTCACACTATGGAAAATGATTATTTAAAGAACTTTTTCCTAAAATGTTCATTTGGGAACAAAGAAGGTTATTATATGACATCACTGATTCTTGAAGACACCCTGATTTTAAGAGTGTTGTTTTAACTTGAGTCTGAACCTCAACTGCATGCGTTTAGCAAACATGCTTACAATAAATGATACTGATACGACTATAAGTCGCCTACATCACCAAATCACACTGTTGCTCAAGCATTTTATTTACATTCAAATAGAGAATGGGAACTTTGTCAAAGCAATATTTCAGCTGCTTACCGAGACATGCTCTCCCTGTGAGGTCTGTGAGCCTTTTCTAGTCCAAGTTTGGTAAATATCCCAACCAGTGCCATGATTGCCACTACTCCACATATTATATACACAATCAAGTTTGTTTTATCCTTGGTTGGATCGTGTCTCGGGTCTAATGTTTTCTTATACGGTGGCTGTCCTGTTAACCACACTGGTGTGTCGTAATTTTTACAAGTGCTCTGATCCAAACGAGAGTTTTTATAAGCGCAGCAAAATCGGAAGCCACAAGTGCCGCAACAGTATAAATAATTGCCTGTTTGGCAAACGAACGGCGGGTCCCATTGTCCCATGACATCATAGTAACCCCGACATTTGTCCTCGGTGTGTGGAGGTTCAGAAACGCTCTCCTCATCCCGGGACCCATTGGACCCAGAGAGCATTATAAAGCCCTCGAGCTGCTGCGCTTCCCCGTCCGCGCTGCACAACAGCACCAGAACTTTGACCAAGAAGTATTCTAACAGCAAGACTGTCCATTTCATCCTGTAGTCTCCTGGAGGCTTCCCTTAAAGGACAAACTGAGACTGAGAATTGACTTGGTACTACCACCGACAGCAGGGCATAAATCCACACGACTGAACAAAGCCATCCGGGGAGGTTTGCATTTTCAAAGAGGTGAATTAAGACCGCAGATGTTTGGGAAGTCCACTCCTGCGGCTGTTGATCTCAATCCCAATTGTTCTGCTGATTGTCAAGTACTTTGTGGACCTCTGAAACCACTGCGCAACTACCCTGAAGGCTGTCTTTGTTTGTGATGATGACAGGAGAGCAGAGGCAGAACTGTGGAGCGCGCGCGCGGAGAGTGGGAGAGACAGTGCGTAAAGGGAAGGAGGAGACATGGGCTATTGGACAAGAAGAAGTCCTCTTGTAGTAAAGAATCGCCGTGAAAGTTGCAGTCTGATTTAAGATGCTCCATGCAACTTGAAAACGAATAGCTTACCCCACCTCTTCTTTAAATTTAATAGCAATATCTCATTAGGATTACAAACCAAGTCCGCCACGCAGCACCAGAAAACACAAGCTCCTGATTTGTTTATTTGCGCAACGCAACCCCTTTGCGAGTCTCCACTGTGCTTGATTGCACTCGTTCAGTAAACAAGAAGCTTGATGAAATCAGATAATACTAAATGTTATCTGCCGTTTAAAGAAAACGTTTCGCAATAAAAGATGATTTGTCTAGCCTATAGGCAGCTCATGTGAAAAACTAAAAGGTTTAGATTTGATCAACTTTACAACTTTTTAATCTCTGTCACTGTAGATGTTTTTTTTTAATTACTTTTATTATTATTTTTTTTTTAAATATCCGGTTTTACCTTTCTGGGTTGCGGCTGGAAGGGCATCCGCTGCGTAAAACATGTGCTGGATAAGTTGGCGGTTCATTCCGCTGTGGCGACCCCAGATTAATAAAGGGACTAAGCCGAAAAGAAAATGAATGAATGAATGATTATTCGGTTTTACCACAAAAGAACGGCTTGCTATAGCTAATAAAGTAATTCAGATTTGTAACATCAGTACTATAGCAAAATGATGGCAGAGATTAATTTTATAGATTATTATTGTATATTGTTATAATGTTGTTGTTGTTAAATTCTAATATAATAGAATAATTTAATTCTAAATTGTTCAGATATTTTTAGCCTATTATTGCAATTATTATATATTTTATTATTACTATTACATTATTTTAATATTATTAATTATGCATATATATATATATATATATATATATATATTTCAATAGGCCTACACCTTTTGTATCCAGAACTTTAAAGTTTCTTGTTGTTTAACTCTTCTGTTTATATTGGTAGCTATGATGCATCAGCAGTACTGTTCATTTTGTTAATACTGTCGTTGTCCTTTATTTTGTAAATCCGAAAATATTTCCAGATTGAACTTTAGAATTTTAGATCTTTATTTTCTGTTCTCTTGTCAGACGGTCTGGTTCTGTTGAGTTCTCTGGAGTCCGCACATTCCCAGACATTGCTAATACATCACCAAACGCATCGATGCAGAAGTAGGAACCAGCGCTTTAGTCAGTTTTAGTGCACAGAACGCCCTTGTTTCGTGACCAAACAGGCATATTAAAGCTCATAAGTTTAAACCTTTTTATTACTGTCAATCGTGTTTCAATGGCAGCGGACGAAAGCATTTTTCTGAGGGCGAAGGATCGGAGTTATAAGGGGCTGACAGAAGGTACAGTTAGCTGAGTTAGCTTAACATAGCTTTACAGAGATTTCTGTGAAACTTTGAATTATGACAGTATGTTTTGCTTCATGGTCTTTTATGTTTTTATAAACACAGCTCGGAAGGTTATACTCTTTAGCTAACTGCCAGTGTTTCTAAATTCCAACAAGTCTTTGACACACGTCAGGAATAACAATGCACCTTTGGACTGGGTAGATATTTTGTGTTTACTCTGACGAGCGTTGACAAACATTAACAATTCAAAATGAAGTTAACCTAACATAAACAACTTAACACAACATGATTGTGTGAAAATGTGTCAAATCAGGAGACTAGCTGGCTGGCCAAGACAAATATCAGAAATTTAAAATTAACATTAATAGACAAAATGCAATAATCTAGTAGTTTTTGGTAATAAGCTGAAAGGAATATTAAAAAGTGCTACACTTCATTAAAGTAAGGATGTATTTTTACCACATTTCTAGAATTGATTGCATATACTATTAGTACATATAATTTCCTTACTTGTTTTATCCTCTCTGTCAGAAAATATCTATTGTGTTAAAGTTGGTGTTATATTCACACATTCAGACTTTCTCTTTGATAATATAATTTCAGAAAAGTTTTGTTTGCAAATGGCGACGCAGAGGTGCAGTAGGTAGTGCTCGCCTCACAGCAAGAAAGTCACTGGCTCAAGCCTCGGCTGGGTCAGTTGGCATTTCTGTGTGGAGTTTGCATGTTCTCCCTGCATTCGCGTGGGATTCCTCTGGGTGCTCTGGTTTCCCCCACAGGCCAAAGACATGTGGTACAGGTAAATTGGGTAGTCTAAATTGTCCATGGTGAATGAGTGTGTATTGATGTTTCCCAGAGATGGGTTGCGGCTGGAAGGGCATCTGCTGCGTAAAACAAATACTGGATAAGTTGGCGGTTCATTCCGCTGTGGCGACCCCAGAATAATAAAGGGACTAAGCCGAAAATGAAATGAAATAAAAATTGTTTGCAAATTCTACATTGTGAAGTCATAATAGCAGCCAATGAATGTCAAAGCACAACACTGTTTACAGTCAGATGAACAGTGCTCCTGTAGTTTTGAAGTTGATACTTACATGAGATTTCAGACCCAATATTCAAAGTACCATGGTAAACAATATAGGGAGCATGCCATAAGTTGTCACTGAATGAATGTGTGATATAAAACCAACTTTACCTCAATAAAACATCTCACATGACTGCTTAGGAACTATCAATGTTTTTACAAGCTTGTTAGACATTATGAGAACTCCATAGTTCTAGTCAACCAAACATAAAATTGGAAGTTTAAATAACTTTGTTCAACGTATATTTATTAAACGTGCATACAAATGTACAACTAATTGAACTTTAAGTTTTGTAAACCGAAAAATGTCCTAAAGTTGGTTGCCTTAAAATGGTTTTCTGAAGCTGATAGAGGCACATTTTTATTGCCCAACACCTGTTCCCTTGACTGTTTTACATATTTTGTTTATCTTGTTAATCCTTTTAAATTAACATAAATAAAACACTGTGACCAGAATAAAAAGAATGTTATCTATAAACATTCATGGCCATATGGCTTTATAAAATCATCACCATTAAGTAGGCATTTTCACCATTACTGGAAGTATTCGTTATGTCTTTCTATTTAAAAAAAAAAGACTAAAAGAATTTAGAATTTCAAATAGTCTTCAACCTTTGGTATGGTGTTTTTTTGTGCCCTTTTTGTGCAGTTCCCCCGCTTGACTGTTTATGTAAATCCTGTCTGAAATCTTTATCGCAGACTAATTTCTTGCTTATTCTTTGCTTTGCACTGGCAGTGTTGACATCTGCAGTTTTTTCCTCCCTTTTTTAATATGAAAAACCTACAGCAGTGACTGTTAGTGGATGCTGTGAGTTGAGTTGATATTTTAATGCTTTATCACAGGAGGCTTTTATCTTGACTTATGATTAGGTTAGCAGTATTTGAAAGCTCTGGGAGTCATCTGAGATATCCTTCTGATTTATGTTTGCTGAAAGAGGCTTGTGCTTATCGGCTGTCATGGGAGCTTTGTCTGCTCCTCTCAATTCATGTTGTTTAAAGTTGCCTGAAAATAGTTCCCAGTCTCCGGGGACTGTACATGAAAGAGTTAGACAACAAACATGATTCCAGGCAGCAGATGGTACATTTTAAATGCTTTTGGAGTTGGTCAGATATCATGTGTTTTTATATTATTTATTTATTTTAAGCAGGTTTTCTGCTATCCCAAAGAGATACTCGAAGTATGGCAAACACTACATCTTGTCAGAATGACAAAACGATTGAATTGAAACAACATTGTCTGTCCATTGGGAATTCTGTTGAAACTTCATTGTAATATTAATTAAGATGTTGCTCTGCTCATTTATAAATGAAAAGTTATATGATTACGCAGCAGGTAATCACACAGTAAATAATCAGTTCCTGTTTAAAATTGTGTTAATGTTTCTGGTATGGGTATTCTTTTGCAGTTTGACACATTTAGTGCATGTTGTCAGTAAAGGGTTTGCAAAACTGCTGTCAAATCAACAGCACAGGTAACTGTAGTTCAGTTACTGAGCAAATGATTCATACGAACAAGTTCTGTTTAGTAAATCAGAAACATATATAATAAAGGGACTAAGCCAAAAAAAATGAATGAATGAATGAATTTATGCAGTCATGCACATGTTTTGACAGCTAATATGGCGATGATTTGAGGACACCTTTACCGATATCAACATGCTTTTTTGATGCAAAATTAAGTTAAACATCCAGTTATTCCTTACACGGATTAAGAAACTTGAATAGATCTAGGCTACTATAATGAAGAATATTCGTTCTAAATGTAAAACTAAATAAATTGCTAAATTCTCTTGACACATGAAAGTGTAAAGCCTGTAGCCCACAAGTTATTGCATATTATTTTTTACCAAACCGTTTACTACGAATTTGATGTAATTTTGCTCACATGGATAATCGAATATTAATCAGATGATGTCATTACGTTGCATTGCTGATCATGATTTCGAGGATCAATAAATCTGTCCTTCACAAAACACACAGTGATCTCAGATCAGTTCATCCAGACATTTTAATCCGATTCACAAACTTGTTTGAAGAACCAAATTAGTCAAAGATCAGTTATCAAGATTAAAAGATCCAGGATTTGTCAAATCATTTTAGATCATTTAAGCGAGGTACGAAGAATGGACTTCTGATTGTCAAATAAGGACATGAGTTGGCTGTTTGAGTCACTCATCTGAGCTAGTTCTTTTTGGTGACTCAAAACAAAACATTGCACATAATGTAGTCTGATTCCTCAAATTACTCTTGTGCGCTTGTTTTTCTTAGTGAATCAGTCTAGTGGAACCTAGCCACTGAATGACACTTAATAACCAGTTCTTTTAGTGAATCAAAAACTGCATAACCATTGTCATCCAACTCCCAACTATAGACTTTATAAAAAATGTTTTAGTGAATCAAAATTGTATAGCGGAACCTGTGTCAGATTCACCAACAAATAATTTTTATGAACCGGTTTTCTGAATAACTTTTATAAAATGGTTCTTTTTAGCACATAAAAATATTAACATCATTCTCCTGAACTACTGTTGTGTGGCTGCCATTAAATAATCCAACACTTACACTAGGGCTGCACAATATATCGTTTCAGCATCAATATCGCAATGTGTGCATCTGCAATAGTCACATCGCAAGATATGCACTGTTGAGTTGGGATTGTGGCTTCAATGTTGATGCAGAGTTTAACCACAATGGAGTGAAATTTCATAATTTGGATGTTTTTAAGGCCTGAGAGAGATTAAAAGATTCAGGTGTAAAAAAATTGTAAATTTAATCAAGAATAATTTTATTGAATTTAAACAATAAAGACTTTGCAGTGTAATTTTTACTGTTACATATATAAAACCATAAAGCATACACCGTTTATTTCACTGTTATCTTTGCTTTATTGCATTTATCATATGCTTGTAAGTTGCTCATTACATTTTATGCATGATTCACTCCCATACAGAATCATCTTAATCAAAATGACTAATTCTTACTATTAACTAGTGGCATATTAGCATACTTGTTATTGAGATATTGGTTGCTTATTAATATAAACAACATATTCTGCATGATCTTATTCTACATCCCTAATCCTTCCCAATACCTAAATACCCTAATAACTATTAACAAGGAGCTAATTAGGAAGCAAAATCATAGTTAATTGTTTACTAATTGAATCTTAAAATAAAATGGGACCATAAATTCTTCCAAATAGTGCTATTCAATCATTTGGTGAAATTGTATACATACATTATATCGCAATGTAAATAGCAGGAAAACAATATATCACAATGTCAGATTTTTCCAATATCATGCAGCCCTAACTTACAGTACACCTTGCAATTGACCGCAAGCCACTGCCAGCATTTTTGATGATTTTACCCTAAATTTTTCCCCCTTAGAAAATTTACTTCAAGGAATATAGGAATACTACACATAAAAAATGCAGCATCTGCTTTTAAACAAACAAAAAACATTTTAAAGTAGTTATAGTAGTTATATAGTATATAATGCACACACAAAACTGCCTCCAGATTGATGGGGACAGATCCTTTCGCTCTGGCAAGCTCTGATAATGCAGGTAATATAAAGAAATGTTTACATGCAATCTGATCTACGCTATACCTGATTGTCTTATATTTTACACCCAGGAGACCCATTCTCATGCAGGTTTTTCTTACATTCTCATAACTTATTCAGGCATACCTGTCAACATTGGGATGTGCAAATAAGGGATCCCAATTAAATACAGAGGTGTCACTTTAAAAATGCCCACACATTCAATTGCTTTCCTAACTGTTGATGAATGAAAACCCACCAAGATCGACATGTTTAGATGTTGTTGTTATTATTATTATTATTATTATTATTATTAATATTATGTGGATATGTATGTTCCAACATGCACCCAAAACCTAGAGTGTTTACTTTCGCTCAGATTCAAATCACATGTACAAAATCCGTTTGGGAAACAACGGAAATTTATCGTCTGAAAATCTTGTTTTGAGGATTGCATAGGAGGGTCGACGACACTTGTAATGGAAAGCAAGGGAATCCTGCCGTTTTTATTCATTTATTCATTCATTTTATTTTCAGTTTAATCCCTTTATTAATCTGGGGTCGCCACAGCGGAATGAACCGCCAACTTATCCAGCACATGTTTTACGCAGCGGATGCTCTTCCAGCTGCAACCCATCACTGGGAAACATTCATACACACTCATTCACACACATACACTACGGACAATTTAGCCTACCCAATTCACCTGTACCGCATGTCTTTGGACTTGTGGAGGAAACCGGAGCACCCGGAGGAAACCCACGCGAACACAGGGAGAACATGCAAACTCCACACAGAAACGCCAACTGACCCAGCTGAGGCTCGAACCAGTGACCTTCTTGGTGTGAGACGAACGTGCTACCCACTGCGCCACCGTGCAGCCCTGCCCTTTTTATATTTATTTCAAAGTGTTTTCATGCCTAAATAAAATGATGATTGGCTCTTTAATGTTTATTGCCATCCTTCATAGAAAGATGGAAAAAATGGGAGATATATGGGAAAATACCTTTACGGGATGATAGTGTGATAGAATTCTAAAATACGGGAGAATCCCGGGAAAATGGGAGGGTTGACAGGTATGCATTCATGACATGTGCAATAGCTTTCCTTACTGTAATATACCTAAAATGTGTCAAAACCGGTTGTTGCTAGATCAGATATGGTTGTGGCCGGAAGTTAACCTAAATTATTTATATTATTTATTCAATTTCTCATTAATTGTATTTTATTAACGTTTACCCCCACCCCAACCCTAAACCCAATCATTACAGTAACGCAAAAACAGTAGTTGTAACGGGTATTATTTATGTTATCTATTAAATTACCCAATAAATTATATATTTTTTAACATCTACCCCCACCCTAAACTTAAACCCAACTGTCACAGTAATGTAAAAATATTAATTATGGTTATATAGTGTCATAAAAATGTTGATGTGCATATCGCACTTCCATCCAGTCATGTATCCTATCTAGAATTTACTGTCAAAACCTAGCAAAAGCACGTCAATGGCAAGAAAACGCTCTCTGTAAATTGTTGAGATAGCTCGTCAATGATGGAAAGAGTTAATAATTATGGTAACTGACAAGTTGTTTATACATTATAACAACATGTAGCTAAGATGAATCAGAATCTTACATTTCCTTTGGCTGCATTGTCAGGATCAGGAAATCCTCTATTTTTCCTGTAGCTCTTGAGGCTTGCAGCTCTGTCAAAAATTCTCCTCACAAACTTGGAGTAAGTGAGTGTAGTGGAAAGCAAAGACTAGACTTGTGTGATGTTCCCAGCAGGGGCATCGTCTTCATTTATATTTTGACCAAGTTTTAATGCTTGAAGTTTCCAGATAAGAACAGATCCTGTGCTGTATTTGTGCTGTACAACCCAAGGTGTGAAAATTGGTGTTTTCTTTTTCCTACCGGTTTCGTTTCTTTATAACACAAGCGCTGGTGTGGAGGTGTTATATACAGCTGAAGTTTACAGTATATAAGTCAAGGGAGACAAACGTTTTCCACACGTTCCAGGTGCTAACGCTGTGCCCTCAGCTGACTCTCGCACTTTTTATAAATACTTTAAAACATTTTGATTGTGAATGTAATGTAACGTCTTATGTAATGTTTAATTATGTAAAACGGTGAACGCGTTGTCCACAAACACGCCATCAATAATTGAGATTTTACAGCAGGTAGTTTGTCAGCTTCATGTGTTTTCTTGTCCTTCCCAGATGAACAGAAGGAATGGAGCGGTCCCTTTTATTTCATCCAGGCTGCGGACCCACAGCTTGGCCTGATGAAGGCATGGAGGATTGGTGATTGTGATTCAGGAGGCGATGAGTGGGCTGAAGAGGTCCAGCTCACAAAGCAGGCAGTGCAGGCCATCAACAAACTCCAGCCCAGACCTCGCTTTATAGTGCTGTGTGGAGATCTGGTCCACGCTATGCCAGGTTAGACAACTTTTCCATTCAAGTCCTGATGCACTGCAAAACTTTCTCTTGATTTTTTTTACATTAATTGATATAAATAGGGATTTTGAGGATGTGTTAAAGAGCCCCTATTATACATAATGTTAATTCATTTTTTTATAAAATTTTATTTATTTTTATTTATGCAGCAAATATTTTGGTGTTGGGGCTGATATGCATGCAAGGTCAAAGAACACTTTCATTGTCTTATAATATGCATTTATTTTTGCCTAATTATCCCAACGACTCACATATGATTTGTTTAGCCATTTATTTGTTCCCAAACCCCTCACTAGCACAATGCTAATCTGCTCTGATTGGTCCGATGACCCAGTCTATTGCTAATGCGATTGGGCGACTACATTCAGCGCTTGACAGAGAGAAATGCCCACCAGTAGAAGTAGTCAGAGTACAGAGTATATGTGTGAGTCCAATGCAGGAGTGAATTAAAGCAATGCAGTTAAACACCAGCTTATTGCTCTAATCCTAATCATAAATATTAACAATGACATAAAATCATTATTAATCCACACAGTGCCAAAAGCTGAACTATTTTGAAACTTGACCACCGCACTTGTGTAGAAACAGCTGATGATGGCCAAAGCAACAACAAACGGCAGAGGAACACGAGCTGATAAAGTTCCTGTCAAGCACTGACAAAGTCCCATACATCAAGTATTTTCTGATCCTTCCTTTAACAAACGGCCGACGAATCCCCCGTTGCAAGATAAACTATTGCATTAATCACCAGAACGTTCACTCATTAAAGGGCCACGAAACCCCCTGTCTCAGCAGGGTGTTTTCACACCTCTGTTTTGAAAAAAAGTCAGGAAAGTTGGGCGTGTCCAGCTCTGGGAGTGTGGGAGTGTCGGGGGAGGGAAAGAGGATAAGATTTTGCATAGAATGGAGTTAACATTTGGGCACGCGCTAAGTTTGACAGGAAAAACAAACACACAGAGGCTGATTTGATACGGCGAATAAGAGAAAAAAAATCCTCCGCATTTCTCTGTAACTTATGTACTCGGTAGGTAGCGTCAGAAAGCCGTGTGTGTATAGACTATCCTGTCACAAATTGCAGCGAAAATCCTGCACGACGGGAATAGTTTGTGTTTACATGTTTACACTCGGAGAGCAGCATTTAAACAAAGGGCAGTCCACTGCAAACACTTACCAAATCTGTAGACAGACAATCAAACTGGAGCTGTGTCTTTTTATTAAAAGTAGACGAGCGGCATCGATCCGGATTTCACCATTTCCAGATGAGAAAAAGCTATCGGGTAAAAATGTTCCTTACAAACGCGTTTCTGTCGCGTGTCGCGTGCACTGTAATCCACACGTGAGTCCAGCTGCTCTCTCATAAAGGGAAAATGAAAACAAAACCTTCATTGCAACACACTAATAACACCTACGATTTTGTCTTGAAATTCTTGTACTTTCACTTGTTTTGGCAACACAACGTGGCGTCTCTCTGCCGTCTGAACAGTGTAACTGTTAAACTGGTAAACAGTCTCCGGAGCTATCATGCATATTAATGAAGTTTCACGTCATACACAATAGAGCGCGCTAATTGGTTTGAAGCACGTCTTTCTCATGAATTAATACTGCACACTCAGATACGTCAGAACGTCCTAGAAAAGACAGACATCCACTCTCCAGCTGGATTTACACCCAAGTATCTCATGGCCGTGACTCAGCTTCAAAAATTCGTTTCAAACCGGAAGAACGAATTTGCTCAAAATAACGCAAAAACAACCAATTTTCACTTTTTAGTGCAATATATGTGTCCTAATAGTGTTTATAGCAGCGTGGGACACATATATGACTGTCAACAGCTCAAAAAATGTGTTTTGGTGTTTCGTGACCCTTTAATGATCACTCACATTCAGTCATGATCAGTTCCACACACACCCGCACTCTGCTAGCGTTTAAAGGGAAAGGCGCGTTTTACC
Organism: Danio kyathit; assembly: GCA_903798195.1. Lineage (NCBI taxonomy): Eukaryota > Metazoa > Chordata > Actinopteri > Cypriniformes > Danionidae > Danio > Danio kyathit. Next base: position 22,006,368 of record LR812530.1, on the reverse strand, counting down.
GAATCCAGCACAGAACATATTTCGTATTGCTTCATGTCAACGTCGATACAAACAGGTCAAATATCCGGACGAACGACGAATCATTTAAACGACTCTGAGTCAAATCTTTCATTAAAAAATCTATATTTTTTAAACAAGGTGCACTTTCAGATTTAAACCTCAGCTGGATGTTTTCATACACTTAGAGCTGTGTTGCACACTGCATGGAAAGTCATTTTCAAAATCCCATAATAGGTGCTCTTTAAAGGGATAGTTCGCTCAAAATTTTCAATTCTGTCATTATTTGCTGACTCATGTCATTCTAAACCTGTATAGCTGTCTTTCTACAGTGAAGCATAAAATATGCAGTATTTTCAAGAAGATTGGTAAATAAAAAAACATTGAAGGTCAATGGGAACCAAAAATATTTGTAAGCCAATAATACCTCAAAATAAAAAAAATGCATACTTTTGGAATGACATGAGGGTGATTAAAAGACAGCATTTTTAGTGGGTGTACTTACTATGTCTTCAGTAAATACACTGGCATTTTAAAGAAAAAATAGCTCTAGAAAAATTCACTTCAAAGTTACTATTGATTCTCTATATTTGTCATTAATAGTTATATGTTAAATAGGTACAATGCTAATTATAATATTGTTTTATAGCTATTTTAAAACTACTGATAATGTCTTAAATTTCAAATAAGATTATCATTATTTATAGCATTTCTTTGCAGAAAAGTTTTGCAAAATAGAAATGCTCTAACTTATAATGTTCTCATTTGAAGATACCATTGTATTTATTTTGATAATATTTTATATAATAGTTTTATATTATTAATAACTAAATTGTATTGCATATTATGTATATACACACTATGTATTATATAATTAAAGGGATAGTTCACCCAAAAGTGCAAACTGAAAATTCTGTCATCATTTTCTCACCTTTCTAATCACCTTTGAATTTCTTTCTTCTGTTGAACACAAAAGAAGATATTTTGAACAAAGCTGGTAACAATTGACTTTAATAGTATTTGCTTTTCATACTATTCAAGTAAGTGGTTACAGGTTTTCAGGTTTCTTTAAAATATCTTCTTTAGTGTTCAAAAGAAACAGGAAACTTATAAAAGTTAGTTAGTTTATTGAATTTATACAATACAGACGTTGCAGTGTAATTTTTACATTTACATATACAAAACCATAAACCATTAAAGTAAACGGTGAGTAATAATTAATACATTTCATTCATAAATTGTAGATGAAGAACTGTGTCTTTAGTAATGAACATCAAACCATTTCATTGATATTGTTGACTACTAATCATACAAAAATATACCAGTAATCTTAAAATGGAATAATAAAAAATATTAAATTCAAGGTTCATAAAAAAAAAAACACATTTATTAGACTAAAAGCTCTCTCTAAAATACATTTATTTTATCTTTATGATTGAAAAGGCAGGGTTGGTGTCGAGTAGTTCTTTATTCTTCCGCCGACTCTAATCTTTGAGGTGGCTGTTAGGAAATGGAGCTGTGAGCAATCTGAATGAGCCGACTACCTGAAATCTCCACACTTATCTAATTGCCTGAGTTCAAACGGCAGAGCACATGGCGAAGAAAAAAAAATCACCAGCGAAGACCAGATGACAGTTTTCCTGCACACATAAATATATGCTGACAGGAAGTCACCTGTGAATGTGACGAGAGTGTTTATATATTTCTAGTGTCAGGTCTCTGAGTCAGTGTTTCCTGTAATGTCTTGCGCTCGAGTGCCAATATCAAAGCGGCAGTACATTTAAAGCCATCATGAATGAATTTAAATCACCCAGATGTTGACAGTAACTGGTTTTTCAATGGCTGACTTATCAGATTATCCCCTTTTTTTGGAATCGGAAGGAACTCTGAGGTGTCATATTTTCTTGATTTAAAATGAGCCTAGGTTTGTGGCTTCCCTGTTGGATGTAATTTATAGGTCATGTTATGATAAGCTGCCTGTAAAAGCTCAGTCATGGAACTTTATGAGGTTTGGAGACCTTTAAATGGCCTGGCGTCAACACCTATTAATGTCAGGCCAGAAGAGCAGGCAGAGGATGCCATATGCATTACACGGCACGTCCGTCACTCAGCCTGTCTTTAACGTCTGCTCCACACGGGCTTCAGCAGACCTACGCAACTTCCTCCTCACCACGTCTTCATTAAGCATAAGCCAGTGAGAAGGAAAAGCTTCCTCTGTGTTTTATTTGTGGTCGTAAGAATGAAAAGTTTTATTGCTAAAGATTCAACAGTAAAAGACTGTATATAAGAAAATAAAAATAAACGCCAACAGACACATAAATTGATCATAAATATTGGATAAAGGCATTTGGCTGTTGTCTGATAGTGTTGGATGATGGCTGATTTTATCTTGGCAGGGCTATGAACAGGTTTTGATTCAACTTGTTTTCATTGTGCGTTCAATGAATGTAGGCTATATGTTAAGCTTTACAAAAAAAATAAATAAATTTACTGTTTTTTCCCATTACTTAAAACTGTTTTGTTAAATACAGATATACACTCACCGGCCACTTTATTAGGTACACCTTACTAGTACTGGGTTGGACGTCTTTTGCCTTCAGAACTGCCTTAATCTTTTATGGCACAGATTCAACAAGGTACTGGAAATATTCCTCAGAGATTTTGGTCCATATTGACATGATAGCATCACACAGTTGCTGCAGATTTGTCGGCTGCACATCCATGATGCAAATCTCCTATTCCACCACATCCCGAAGGTGCTCTATTGGATTGAGCTCTGGTGACTGTGGAGGCTATTTGAGTGCAGTGAACTTATTGTCATGTTGAAGAAACCAGACTGAGATGATTCTCGCTTTATGACATGGTGCGTTATCCTGCTGGAAGTAGCCATCAGAAGATGGGTACACTATGGTCATAAAGAGATGGACATGGTCAGCAACAATACTCAGGTAGGCTGTGGCGTTGACACGATGCTCAACTGGTTCTAATGGGCCCAAAGTGTGCCAAGAAAATATCCCCCACACCATTACACCACCACCACCAACCCTGAACCGTTGATACAAGGCAGGATGGATCCATGCTTTCATGTTGTTGATGCCAAATTCTGACCCTACCATCTGAATGTCACAACAGAAATTGAGACTTATCAGACCAGGCAACGTTTTTCCAATCTTCTTTTATTTTGGTGAGCCTGTGCAAATTGTAGCCTCAGTTTCCTGTTCTTAGCTTACAGGAGTGGCACCTGGTGTGGTGTTCTGCTGCTTTAGCCCATCCACCTCAAGGTTTGACGTGTTGTGTGTTCAGAGACGCTCTTCTGCATACCTCGATAGTAACGAGTGGTTATTTGAGTTACTGTAGCCTTTCTATAAGCTTGAACCAGTCTGGCCATTCTCCTCTGACCTCTGGCATTAACGGGGCATTTGCGCCCACAGAACTGCCGCTCACTGGATATTTTCTCTTTTTCTGACCATTCTCTGTAAACCCTAGAGATGATTGTGTGTGAAAATCCCAGTTTCTGAAATACTCAGACCAGCCCGTCTGGCACCAACAACCATGCCACGTTCAAAGATACTTAAATCATCTTTCTTCCCCATTCTGAGGCTCAGTTTGAACCGCAGCAGATCGTCTTGACCATGGCTGTTTCTCAGTTCCAATAATGCAGAGAACGGATTTGCATTCTTGTGAAGCCCGCTCTTGCCAAGTTACCTCGGAAGAATGAACTTGGGAAACCGCGAGAACAGAGAACGCGTCCTGTGAGAAATGAGATGCTGCTTTCTTCCTGATGGTCACATGTCCTTCACACGATTTTAATGGAAAATGATTTAAAGATTACAGCATTTTTACAATTTATTGTTTTTCCTCTTTTCACAATATATACTATGCATCAAAACTTACAAATATACGTTGCACAATACAAATAAAACTAATTTTAATAAAAATTTCAGCAAATAAACTCCCTTAATGTGTTTATGCCTTTATTAAAGGTGCTGTATGTAAGTTTTTGACTCTTCTAAAGCATAAAAATACCATAATATGTGTGCAGATATTTAAGAAAAATCCCAAGTAAACATACTTGCTTAACTGAAAAACATTGCTGAAGTCAGATATTCTGCTTTGAAAATGGTTTTTCCGTGCCGGAACGCTGTCTTTGTTTAGGTAAATTCAACCTGCACAATGCCAGTTTAGCCAATTACATTTCAGCACTCCGGGTTGCCTTGTTGGAAAACAGCGTATTTGATTCATTCATTCATTCATTCATTCATTCATTCAGAAAGGCTCTGAAAGCATGCGTCCGTGAGCAAAATGGACAGTATCAGACATCGAAATGAGACAGATTCAGTTCCACATGAGGTTATTAATTAGCAAATGATATTAATATTGTGAATGTAAACATTAGGTGAGCAGGTTACATTGTAACCCTGTGTCCTAATAACATGCTTTGTGACGAAATACACAGTAATGAGCAGTTTGGCTGTTTGCACCAGACGAAACACGGCAGAAATGTAAATACAGCCATTCAGAAGCACAGAATAAGCACTCACTCATGAAACGATAAGGTTTAGAATCTATTCAAACTCACATTGTTAGCATTTAGCATTGAATAAAGCACACAAGATTTACCTGAGGTGATCACTGTCATAGGTTTCACATGTTGAGCTGTGAGAAATAGAAGCCATTTCATATATATCAATTCGAGGTGTTCGTTAGAACCAAAACTACTTTTAATATGAAAAATATCCCCTCTGTTGCGTGTCGTTGCTTTTATTTAGAACACAGTTTTAAATCACTCGCTCCTGTACTCAATCTGGCATCCCGCGTTTGCGTCTATTTTGATCCAGGACTGCAATACCTAGTTCAACCACTGGGTGTCAAACTTACATACTGCACCTTTAAGATTTTCATAGTAATGTTTACTTTCACCTTTTTTCTTTAGGGAAACTCCTGAGATAAGTTATATCTCCGAACTTTAATAATAAATCTATATAAAATGGTGCGCTTTCCATCCCTTTTATTCAGCAGCCCCCAATGACTTCTGGGACTTCTCGAGCGAGTTTTGCGCTCAAGTCTGCATCGATGTGTCCTCGATATCAAGAACACATCCGGGACCTTTCATGCATCCTCCGTTCTTGCAGTCTTGAGTTTTAGAACTGAACTTTGGCAGTTGATGATGACGTTACGCAAGATCGATGAAGAACGCATATTGAGAAACAGCCCATGTCTACATGCCTACATGCTGCCATATGATTGGCTAATTAGAAATTTGCGTTAACGAACAGTTGGACAGGTGTATCTAATAAAGTGGCTGGTGAGTGTATAATATACATAGAATTTATTTTAAGTTTATTGATATTAACAAATAGAAGCTTATGAAGGCTTGTTTTCACTGCAGAATATAAAAAAATACTTTTTGCAATTCTTTTGTTTTTTCCCCTCCAGATTTTTTTTCCTGTTCAGATTTGCCAGTTTATATTTTATATCTTGCATTTCGGAGGGAAAAGTCAAATGTAAGTCCAGAAACTTATAGGAAATTAATTCAGAATTTAAAGAATACAGGAACATTATGTTTTTTTTAAAGATCTCTCTCTTTCACTCTCCTCTCAATATACAGTACAGACCAAAAGTTTGGACACACCTTCTCATTCAAAGAGTTTTCTTTATTTTCGTGACTATAAAAATTGTATATTCACACTGAAGGGATCAAAACTATAAATGAACACATGTGGAATTATATACATAACAAAAAAAGTGTGAAACAACTGAAATTATGTCATATTCTAGGTTCTTCAAAGTAGCCACCTTTTGCTTTGATTACTGCTTTGCACACTCTTGGCATTCTCATGATGAGCTTCAAGAGGTAGTCACCTGAAATGGTCTTCACTTCACAGGTATGCTCTGTCAGGTTTAATAAGTGGGATTTCTTGCCTTATAAATGGGGTTGGGACCATCAGTTGTGTTGTGCAGAAGTCAGGTGGATACACAGCTGATAGTCCTACTGAATAGACTGTTAGAATTTGTATTATGGCAAGTAAAAAGCAGAAAAGTAAAGCAAAAAGTAAAGAAAATGAGTGGCTATCATTACTTTAAGAAATGAACGTCAGTCAGTCTGAAAAATTGGGAAAACTTTGAAAGTGTCCCCAAGTGCAGTCACAAAAACCATCAAGCGCTACAAAGAAACTGGCTCTTATGCGGAAAGGAAGACCAAGATCCACCTCTGCTGCGGAGGATAAGTTCATCTGAGTCACCAGCCTCAGAAATCGCAGGTTGACAGCAGCTCAGATTAGAGACCAGGTCAATGCCACACAGAGTTCTAGCAGCAGACACATCTCTAGAACAACTGTTAAGAGGAGACTGTGAATCAGGCCTTCATGGTAGAATATCTGCTAGAAAACCACTGCTAAGGACAGGCAACAAGCAGAAGAGACTTGTTTAGGCTAAAGAACCCAAGAAATGGACATTAGACCAGTGGAAATGTGCTTTGGTCTGATGAGTCCAAATTTTAGATCTTTGGTTCCAACCATCGTGTCTTTGTGCGATGCAGAAAAGGTGAACGGATGGACTTTACATGCCTAGTTCCCACCGTGTAGCATGGAGGAGGAGGTATGATGGTGTGGGAGTGCTTTACTGGTGACACTGTTGGAGATTTTTTTCAAAATTGAAAACATACTGAACCAGCATGGCTATCACAGCATCTTGCAGTGGCATGCTATTCCATCCCGTTTGCGTTTAGTTGGACCATCATTTATTTTTCAACAGGACAATGACCCTCAACACACCTCCAGGCTGTGTAAGGGCTATTTGACCAAGGAGAGTGATATGGGTGCTGCACCAGATGACCTGGCCTCCACAGTCTCCGGACCTGAACCCAATCGAGATGGTTTGGGGTGTTTTGGACCGCAGAGTGAAGGCAAACGGGCCAACAAGTGCTAAGCATCTCTAGGAACTCTCAAGACAGTTGGAAGACCATTTCAGGTGACTACCTCTTGAAGCTCATCAAGAGAATGCCAAGAGTGTGCAAAGCAGTAATCAAAGCAAAAGGTGGCTACTTTGAAGAACCTAAAATATGACATATTTTCTGTTGTTTCACACTTTTTTTGTTATGTATAAAATTCCACATGTGTTCATTTATAGTTTTGATGCCTTCAGTGTGAATCTACAATTTTCATAGTCATGAAAATAAAGAAAACTCTTTGAATGAGAAGGTGTGTCCAAACTTTTGGTCTGTACTGTATGTGATGAAATGTATGTAAGTTTTTGAAAAAGTACGAATTGGATGGTATCTTGCAAGTCTCATGTTTTTTTTTCTCAGATTTGCAAAGGGAAAAAGAGAGAATTGTGAGAATAAAAGTCACCATTTCATTTGGGAGCCAGTTTCAACCTCAGAGTATAGACAGCTTGACTGACAGATGATATGACTGGTCATAATGCAAATATTATATTTTCCTGTTTACTCTTTGGCCTGTGGGCTACAGCCTCAGTCTTTATTTATTTGCTTTATTTTGAACCACTTCCACACAAACCATTTGAATTCATATTGCAGATTTTTTTTTGTCTGCTTCTGTCTGAAATCAACATGTCAGTTTTCCAAAAGTTATTATTTATTTCCATAGGGAAGCATCATGGTTGGTTGTGAAAACGTCTCGGTCATAATAAAGGGTGTGCATTTAAATTAACATTGAGAGTCTCATTTTGCAATTTTCATTTTGTAATTTTGAGATTTAAAGTTGTAATTTCAAAAATAAAGTCACATTGTGGGATACTACATAAAGTCACTAATAATACACTATCTACTAAAATACACTAATATAGTCGACTTAAAGAATTGAACAAAAAGCGAATCAGTGAATTTGAGTACTGAGTTCATTGGAAGGGCTGTATTGTTTGTGCTTTGCTGGTTGATAAATAACTCGATTTTGAACTGATGTCCAAATTTCAAATGGCTGCTTTCTCAAGTAGTGCACTATTTAGGGAAATATGTGGCGATTTCAGATACAGCCCTTGAGATTTTCTATAACTTGATTGGAGTCAGTTTTCAGTTGATTTTAAGGTTCCACAGCTAACAGTGCATGCCAGAGCACAAACCAAACCAAGGAGACCAAGGAAAGGTATGTCTTTAGCATCGATGGCTCCAATGAGCACAGTGACCTCCATCATATGTTAATGGAGGAAGGTTGTAACCACTAGAATTCTTCCTAGAATGGACTGCCCAGCCAAAATGAGTGATTAGGGCAGAGGGGCCATAGTCAGGGTGATGATCAAGAACCCGATGGACCTGAGACTGAGGCAATGGTTCATCTTTCAAAACACAGCCAAGATAAGAAGAGACTAAAGGACAACTCTGTGAATGTCCTTGTGTGGCCCAGTCAGAGCCCAGACTTTAACCCAATTGAACATCTTGGGAGATACAGTTGAAGTCAGAATTATTAACCCCCCTTTAAATTATTTTTTTCTTTTTTAAATATTTCCCAAATGATGTTTAACAGATCAAAGAAATTTTCACAGTATGTCTGATAATATTTTTTCTTTTAGAGAAGAACCTGCCTAGTTAACCTAGATAAGCCTTTAAATGTCACTTTAAGCTGTATAGAAGTGTCTTGAAAAATATCTAGTCAAATATTATTTACTGTCATCATGGCAAAGATAAAATAAATTAGTTATTAGTAATGATGAGTTATTAAAACTATTAAGTTTATAAATGTGTTGAAAAAAGTCTTCTCTCCGTTAAACAGAAATTGGCGAAAAAATAAACAGGGGGGCTAATAATTCAGGGGGGGCTAATAATTCTGACTTCAACTGTATCTAAAAATGGCTGTGCGTCGACGTTCCCCATCCAACCTCATGGAGCTTAAGAAATACTCAAAGAAGAATGGGAGAAACTGGCCAAAAATAATGCAAAGAGGTTATAATGCAAAATTTCTAACAAACCTTTTTTAAGGGGTATTGTTTGTAGAATTCTGAGAAAAAGAATGAATTTAATAAAGTTGTAACATAACAAAATGTTACCCTTGACCCAAACCAGTCATAAAGGTCAATTTTCTGAAATTGAGATTCATCTGAAAGCTGAATTAATAGAATTTCTATTAATGGATGCTTTGTCTGATAGGGCCATATTTGGCAGAGAAACAACTTTTTCAATATGAGGGTTTCAAAAAAATCTAAATGCTGAGCAAGTCACTTTTAAATTTGTCCTAATTAGATACTTAGCAAAATATTAAGTTTTGATATATTTACACTTGGAAATTTACAAAACATCTTCATTGGACATAATCTTTTGATTAAGGGCGTACTCACACTATGCTATCCAAACCGTGCTCAGGCCCGTTTCCCGGATCGTTTGAGAAGTGTGAGTGCTCTGAATCGGGCTCCGGCATGGTTCACTTGGCCGGCCCTGGCCCGGTTGGAAGAGGTGGGCCTGACTGCGGTTCACTTGGGCTCAGGCGCGGTACCCTTGTGTGTGAGTGCAAAACATGCCTAAGCCCGAAACTGAAAGCGAGACGTGACTTTTGAGGGACTGTTTCATATGGATTTATTAATCATTCATACTGTTCAATGAACGCAAAATTGCCGTAGTTTATTAAAGACGCAAACCCCTCACTGCACGTCAGCTGTGCCTTCAGCAAACCTCCTAATTCCTGCAGCACGAGGACTTTATGATTGTTTATGAGCGTCAAAAAGGCTGATCTGTTCGGCGAAATATTTGACTGTGTGTCACCGCATATCAAACGACTAAAACGATATAACTAAAGAAATCTCCACTGTACTGAGCGAGAGCGCTTACTGAACAGCGCATCATTGATGACGTAAGCGTGCCCAGGCCTGAATGTAATGTGAGTGCGGGCCGTCGGGGGAGAAGGGAGGGGGGACAAGCGTGCTCTGGCCCGGTTCAAGGCAACTGTACATAGTGTGAGTACGCCCTATTATTCTAGTGATTTTTGACATAAAAGAAAAAGCTATAATTTTGACTCAAACAATGTACTGTATTTTTGGATATTGCCAAAAATATACCTGTACAACATAAAGTTTTGTGGTGTAATTTCACAAATTTTAAAAAAGTGATGTGCTATGAATATTTTACACACTGTAAATGTGTCATTACACTATAAAAAAATGTTTAACCTGAAGTCATTTCATGGAGGGCAGTTTCTGCATCAGAATAAACAAGTAAGCAAGAAGATAATTAAGAGATAACGTTTGGAATATAGGTGACACGGTGGCGCAGTGGGTAGCACGTTCACCTCACATCAAGAAGGTTGCTGGTTCAAGCCTCGGTTGGGTCAGTTGGTGTTTCTGTGTGGAGTTTGCATGTTGTCCCCGTGTTCGCGTGGGTTTCTTCCGGGTGCTCTGGTTTCCCCTACAAGTCCAAAGACATGTGGTATAGGTGAATTGGGTAGGCTTAATCGTCCATAGTGTATGTGTGTGAATGAGTGTGTATGGATGTTTCCCAGTGATGGGTTGCAGCTGGAAGGGCATCCGCTGCGTAAAACGTGCTGGATAAGTTGGTGGACTAGTTGTGTATTTAAAGGCATCAATTGCAATTGAGATTGTTTCATCTTATAAGTACCTGGGTGTATATCTGAGTAACAAGCTCGATTGGTCTGATAATAGAATTCAGGTGTACAAGAAGGGTCAGAGTCACATTCATTTATAAAGACGACTGAGGTCCTTTGGTGTGTGCCAGACACTGTTAAAGACTTTCTATGATTCTGTGGTGTCTTCTGTGATCCTGTATGCTGTAACCTGCTGGGAAGGGGGACTGTTGGAAAAGGGGAAAACAAATTAAATAAGCTTATAAAATGGGCAGGTTCTGTTGCGGGGTGCAAAAAAGAGATAGCACATGATCGAATGCTGGACAAATTTGTCAGTATGATGAACCACAATAGTTATCCCCTTTTCGATACGGTCCAAGCTTGTGCAAGCTCTTTTAGATTAATTCAGCCCCGGGGTTACAGGGAACAATATAGGAAGTCATTTTTACCAACAGTGATCAGATTGATTGACTTGGAGGAGCGAAGAGCATGATTCCTGAAAGACCACAGTGACAGACCACAGTCTTCGCATTCATCCTGTAGGACAGTATGATCACCCGCCGGTGACCTACTCACACCTGCAGTTCTCCATGATGGACGTCCAGTGTTCTCCAGCCTGCGGCGCCTAGACTGCAGCTCCGCACAGGAAGTTTGGCCAGAGGAGAAATGATTGTGCTCAAATGAGCTTGGTTTCTCTAGAGGTTTTTTTCTCCTTCACTTTCGTCAATTGGTGAAGTTTGTTCCTCGTCACTGTCCCTAATGGCTGGCTTGGTTGGGACTTGTGGAGCTGCGCATCGATGGATTTGCTCTTCAGTGTTTGGACTTTCAGCTGTGAAATCTAAACCACACTGAACTGAACTAAACTAAACTTCAACTCTGAAAACTGGATTGTCAGTTTTAATGTTAAGCTGCATTGACACAATCTACATTGTAAAAGTGCTGTAGATATAAACATGAATTGAATTGTATAGCCAGAGTCATACTACACTCTGCTACAAGCTGTCACTGGGGTGGTACCTTTTCAAAAGGTACAAATTTTTACCTAGGTCCATATTAATACCTCAAGGGTACATATTAGTACCTAAAAAGTACAAAAAATGTTCCTCTTAAAATTTGTAGATACTAATATATACTTTTGAGGTACCAATAAACAACTCATGTTTCTTTATTTCTGAGAGTGTAGATGAACTATGCTGAATTTTAATAGCATTAATACTGTAGAAATAGACAAGTGTCTAATCGTAGTTTGAAACTAAGGTGTGCAGTATGAATGTAATTTAATAAATATTATTGTCTGTTTATATATGTAACTTCTTTTATTTATCTTATAGTATGGGGAGCTCTGCTGTGATGTGAATTTCCCTTTGGGATTGATAAAGTCTAAACAAGCAAACGAACAAACTAATTATGAAACATAAAGTCACGGTTGTTAGTTTTAAAGCCACAATGTGCAACTATAAAAAAGTGCCACTTTACCCAATACTTTTAAATCCCCTAAAATACAGTTTTATACATTGTTTATTGAAGTCATATTTCTGAAATGATTACTCATCCAGCTACTGCACTGCCAAATAAAATTAAAAAAAAAATTATAAAATCTTGCCTACCATGGTGTTAACAGGAGGTGCTGTTTTGGAACCACTTGTAAACATTGCATAACCTACAGTTTGTGTCTTTTTTTAAGTTACTGTACTGTATACACATGACTGGATGCAGAATAAACTGAAAAACAAACAAGTTAAAAAAGAGAAGGCGGCAAAGACGTGTTGAATTCTGCCACTATATACCAAAGTGCAAGTGCGAATAATGAGGCCATGCAAATGAGAAAAACAGTAGTTATTGCGTGATTATTTTGCATCTCTACGAATAACAATATATACATGTGACAGAGTGCTTATGATAAAGGTCTCTGCTGTGTTGTTACAGTAGTGCTGCGGGCTTCTGGCCCTCATTAAATGTCTGGATAGTTTGGCTGTAGAAGCTCCTCCAGAACCTCTCAGTTTTGACCCTGAGGCTTTTGGGCTTTTTTTTCTTGACTGCAGCAATGAAAAGAGGCCGTTGTTTGGATGGCGGGGGTCCATAATGATTTTGTTGGCCTTAGTCTTGCTTCACCTGTTGTGGTTATCCTACAGACCCCTGGTGAACCATTTCGACCGTAGCATCTCCTGTGTGGTACAGTTCATACAGTAGACAGTAATATAACATGACAGGAGTCTATCAATAGTGCACCTGTAAAAGAATATATGTATCTTGGGATCCATCCTGAACCTCTTTTGGGAATAGAGGCTTTGTTGTGTCTTGCCATTGATTTTTCTTTCGACTCACATGAACCTGAAGTAGTCAGATTTGAGTTCAAATGCTTTTTTGAGAAAAGGAGCAAACAAAAATCTTAGAAATCTAAAGGGAATGTACGTAATTTTTGATTATTTTTCAAATGTTTTGTAAGTTCTGTTTAACACATTTTTAAACATAACAGTTTTAATAACTAAAGTATTTTCCATGATGACAGCAAATAATATTTTACAAGTTATTTTACAGGTGTGTGTGTGTGTGTGTGTGCGTGTGTGTGTGTGTGTGTGTGTGTGTGTGTGTGTGTGTGTGTGTGTTTTTGTGACATATCAGGACACAAATCTGTATAATGACATAGGTATGACACAGGTATTACAAAAAGCAGGTGAAATATGAGGACATTAGTGACGTCCTCACTTCTCAAAAAGCTTATAAATCTCACAGCATGAGTTTTTTCACAGAGTAAAGCTGTACACTGTCTCCTGTGATGGTTGGGTGTAGGGGTAGGGTGGGGTGAGGGCAATATAATATACGGTTTGATCTGTATAAAATGAATGGAAGCCTATGTAATGTACCCACTTTTCACAAAAACAAACACGTGTGTGTGTGTGTGCGCGTGCGCGTGCGTGTGTGTGTGGATCAACCTGATGAAGCAAGTCTTTCATTGAACAGCACAGTCAGCCTGGTATAACAACAACAGATCCCTGTGTATGTATATATCCAAACCCAAACTACAACAGAAATATACACTCACCGGCCACTTTATTAGGTACACCTTACTAGTACTGGGTTGGACGTCTTTTTGCCTTCAGAACTGCCTTAATCCTTCATGGCATAGATTCAACAAGGTACTGGAAATATTCCTCAGTGATTTTGGTCCATATTGACATGAAAGCATCACACAGTTGCTGCAGATTTGGCAGAGGCACATCCATGATGTGATTCTCCCGTTCCACGACATCCCAAAGGTGCTCTGTTGGATTGAACTCTGGTGACTGTGGAGGCCATTTGAGTGCAATGAACTCATTGTCATGTTCAAGAAACCAGACTGAGATGATTCTCGTTTTATGACATGGTGCGTTCTCCTGCTGGAAGTAGCCATCAGTAGATGGATACACTGTGGTCATAAAGAGTTGGACATGGTCAGCAACAATACTCAGGTAGGCTGTGGCATTGGCATGATGCTAAATTGGTACTAATGGGCCAAAAGTGTGCCAAGAAAATATCCCCCACACCATTACACCAATAAAGTGGCTGGTGAGTGTAGCTCAACCTGATACAAAACAACTTCCATAAAGGTTCAAATAACTTGAAAGTGACTGAGTGTTTAAGAAGAAAATAATCTGCACTGAAACAAATTATATACAAAACGTCATGACAACAACTGTTTTTGTTACTTTAAATTTAATTAGGTTAAAACATAATCTTTGTAGTTATACAAAGTTTAACTTAATATTTTAATAATTTTGACTGATGTTGATTCAACTAAACTTTTAGGCAACAATAATTTTATACAGTGTGACTTGTATTATAGATTTAGGTCAGTATAGGATAATTTTAGGATTTAATGCACTGTTTAATTTACTAATTAATGCATATGATTAAAAATTTAGATGCCTAAATGTTTCAATGTCTCACAATCAGCAGTGCATTTCCCCCTAAAATATGAATGTAAAAAAAATGGAAGTAAAATATATTTTTGAGAATACTACTGAGACAGCATTGTGAGATAAATTTGTGCAGTACTTTGATTTTTTTTTCTTTAAGTTAACATTTGTTTTATTGAGTAAAAATAAAAAATGTTTTAGCATTTTGAAGCTTAGTTATGTTTTCTACATTTTAGTACACCAATGAGATAATTTAAGGCTGTAAAATAAGGCAAATGGAACAAATGGCTATAGTAATAAAAAAATAAAAAATCTTATTTCAAGTTATATAGCCTTTTAACCCTTTAACTATGTGGAATGTTTTTCAATACATATTTAATCTTTTTTGTCTAAACCTGAACTTATCTTGACAGCCTATACTAGTATTCAGCTTAAAGTGCAATTTAAAGGCTTAATTATGTTAATTAACTAGGTGACTAAATTTTCTATAGAAAAAAAAAACATATTAATGAAAAATTCCTTACTCTGCTCAATATTTGAATGTTGGAAAATATTTGAAAAAGGACTAATATTTTTGTCTTCAGCTGTATTGAAGGTGACCATTAGCATAAACAAAATAGAAAGAAAATAAAAATAAATAAAAATATATATTTTATAGAAGACTTATTTTTCTACAGATGCTCAAATGAAAACCATCTGATAAGATCACCTCAACCAGGTTTTTAATGATTCTCCAGAAGTCTGCCAACTGCAGACCGTCTTTTAATTTGCATCATTTATTCAAGCAGTAGACAGTTCTAAGTGAGAATTCAACATTTAACAGAAAGTAAATGGGGAGGTTTCAATCTTAGCGCAATCATCTTCTTAGCAGCTGTAAGGTCAGCTAATATTACAGTGCTGATAATAATATGGGCTGATTGTTAACCTGTAAAATTGTTATATTATTCAGTAATGCATTGTTACAGGTTTCGTTATTGAAGTCAGATCAGACAGTTTAGATGCAACCTAAGTTCAGAACTAAGCAATGGGTGAACACTCCTATACCATACATACAGTATATAAGAAAGTGCCTGGGATATTCAGAGTGCATAAAGTATATTTAGAGTTTGGTAATCTCTTCATTTAATAATGTTTATGGGGAGTTAAGCATGTTCTGTGCAGTGGTCCATTTTCAAAGAAACCTCTGTGATATTTATCCAGGTATCTTTATTCATTCATTTTCCTTCGGCTTAGTCTTTCTGCCCATGTCTTTGGACTGTGGGGGAAACCGGAGCACCCAGAGGAAATTCACACGAAAATGGAGAGAACATGCAAACTCCACACAGAAATGCTAACTGGCTGGGACTCGAACCAATGACATTCTTGCTGTGAGGTGACAGTGCTCACCACTGAGCCATCGTGCCACCACCTATCCAGGTATCTTCCCAATTAAAATCTGAATACAAGTTGGGGCAGTCATGTCACCATAGTCTGTCTGATGGTAGTTCAGCAAAGAAAACCTCCAGAATAAAATTATATGGTGTGGATATTAACCCTCTGTTATTTCCTTTAGTTGTGAACACATTTACACAATGGATGTACAGGTAGAGGTTTTTTTCCAAGGCACACTATACGCTTTGGGTGGTGCACAAAGGTGTAAATAAAGTAAAAATTAGAAGGCTGGACCTGACTGAAAGTCATTCTTGAATTCTGCTCAGTTTTTGGTGCTGGAAGCTTAATGTATTTTTTTTAAAGCAGAGATTGTAGACTTAGGTTACAATAGCTTTCCACCTACATAAAAAATCAGATGATGGAAACTCCATGATGCGCATAATTTTTGAAAATGCACATAAAAAACATATGCGCATAACTGAGTAGGATAAACTTTTTATTCAATAAGAAAAATGTGCATAAACTATGAGGAAACGCTTTTACCAAACAAATTCCAGTATGTGCATTAAAAACTTCATGTGATGTTGTTATAAGAGATCATGTTATGATAAAAATTTGTGTGAATGAAAAAACCAGCCAGCTGAATGCATTGTAAAACATCTAAAATATTGTTTTGGCCATTCTAAAACTCCTTAATCATTTCAGTATTGGTACTATTATATTATTAATTACCTCCAGAACTGTCAAGAGCATCTGTGTGCAGTTTCTTATGCCTTCAAACGCTACCTTGCATTTATTGCGTGTCGGCATTGTCTTCTGAGGCGCGAGTCATTTAAAAAACAAAGAAGTGATTCAAGCAGCTTCTCCTACTGCAGAAAATTCTGCTTTTACTTTTGAAATTTGGCGCCAGTTAATCAGAAACTGATGATTTAGTTCTCTTTGACTCATTGAATGGAAGCGCTGCATTATTCGCATGCCTTTTATGCATGCAATATTCCAATTTTGCTCATAAATTTTGCAAAAAAAAAAAATTTGCATTTTTGGATGGAAACACATTTATGTTGCCAATGATGGAACATGTTAATGTAATGTTAGTTATTTTTAAAGGTTACACCGGGCATTTAATCGTCACATGATTTATCATTGCTTGACATTGCAGCCCACCATTATCAATGGAAAATGTATTCAAACAAACCTCTATACATATAAAAAAATAACAATGTATTTAACAAATGCTCAACTGCACACTGATTCTAAACACAAGTGAATTGAAGTTGGGTTTGCTCACTGTAACCAAATGAAACAAACACAAATTATACATTTAAAAAGATACTTACATCTTTTAGACAAATTTTTAGGTACAGATACATCCAACTTTGAGAGTCCAACTTCGAATTGCCCAATGTCGTACAGCAGTCCAGTTTTACAAACACACGCAAGTTTTGCCCACTCTTTCTGGGACATTATTTTCATATTTGAAACTAATCCATTTTGCTGTTGCCTCTTCTGATGCTGGAATTCTGTGTAAGCACACCTGTGAGGCTCTAAAGTTACATCCAAACACACAGCAGACTCCATGCCAGGATCGCCTCATTGTTCAAATGCAGAGAAGCAAAAGGGGTACCATTGTTAGTCACTTTTTTTATTTGTTTACAAAAAGAGGTGGGAGGAGGGCAGAGTTCATAGTTTGCTTGGAAGTGGGCATATGAAAAGAATGAATCAACCAGCGCAAAATTTAACAAACAGGTCATTATTGGCACATAAATACGCTCAGTTTATATAAAAAAAAAATCAGGCTGCTTGTTTTATTTTCAACTAAAACCCACAGGTAGCTTCTTACTCACATTTTTTGAATGCCTAAGGACCACAGATGAGCTAAAAACCAATCACGCTAATTTAATTACAGTTTTCAAGTGCAAGGACATTCTGCCAAACATTTCTTTTTGCATTTATTTTAGAAAAACAACATGCTAATGACATGAGGTTGAATAAATTTGGCTGAACTATTACTTTGCATCATCGTTGTGCTATTGTATTGGCAGTCTGAGGCATTGAGCAGCCCTGCCAGTCAACGTTTCCTTCATTAAACACGTGCTGTGATCTCTTCAAGCCTCATTGGAAGCCAAATCTGATTCTATTTCAGCCATTCAATCTCCTGCGTTCTGCCAGCCGTAATGAACAGTGAGCGGCAGCGTGTTGGACAAGCTAAGTTCTGCACGGTAATTGAAGGGTCGCTTCGTGATATCGGCACCAAACCCTTTTGAGCTTTCTGGTTCAAGAACTTCTCCTGGCTGCCAGCGGGAGAGATCATCGAGGGAGGTGATTAGATTTGGAGAGCACTGAACCTGATGCTTTCCTTCTAGGGACTATAAAAACCTTTGCCTGATGCCTGTAGCCTTGCCTGTGCTGTGGTGGGGGACATTTCAGAAGGTGAGGCGGAGGTTTTCTTTTACTTCTGTTTCCCCTTCCACGCACTTTAGAGTTTTAATTGCCGTTGAAAGCGGATAAAAGTGAATTTCTCTGAGGAGCAGCTGCACATCAATGGACTGACCAGAGGGAAATCAGCACTGAAAGAGCCCTCTCTTCTCTGTATGTTTAGCTGATAGAGATCTCTTTTGGGAGTGATTTTAATAGGTTTCTGTGGGATTTGGCACTTTTGGGAGAATAAGGGGAACCTGTTGAGATTGAATGTTATGTAACTTGGAGAGAAAGTCTAAATGAGACTCTCATTCAGATATTGGGAATGGGTATTGATCACAAAGTAAGAACAGTAATTAGCCTATTCACATCAGGAGTACACTTTTTTTTTTTTCTCAAAAAACTAATAATTATCTCATTTTCTTTTTTTGTGTATTGAACAATAAAGATAATTCTGTAACTTACTATAAAGTAAATTATTTATTGTTTTCTTTGTTATTTAGTCACATTCATATAATTTGAAACCTGTATGACCTTTAACAAGGACCGTATATATTTATATCCCTAAATGTTTGGGACACTCTTCCAAATCATTGAATTCAAGTCTTCCAAACAACAACATGGCCACAGGTATATGAAATCAAGCATGGAGGTATGCAGATTTCTTCTACAAAGATCTATGAAAGAATAGGTTGTTTTCAGGAGTTCAGTGAATTTAAGAGTGGTACTGTGTTAGGATTCCACCTGTACAGTAAGTTCATTTGTGAAATTTCCTCATTATTAAATATTCCTCAGTGAACTTTTAATTGTAATATACTATATATTATATATACTATATATTATTATAACAAAGTGCAAGCCAAAGGGAACAACGGCAACTCAGCCATAATTTGGTACAGTAGGTCATGTACAGTAAAGCAGGCCACCACTAAACTCAGCAGTGGAGACGTGTTTCTTGTAGTGAGAAATCATGCTTCTCCGCCAAGTAAATTGGAATGATGAGTCTGTGTTTGGGAATTGGCAGAGAACAGTATTTGCCTGACTGCATTTTGCCAAGTGCAAAGATTGGTGGGGAGATTATGATGTGGGGTTATTTTTCAGGGGTTGGGCTTGGCCGCTTAGTTCTGTTAAAACTCATATTTAAGTATAACTTTTAGTACTTCAGCATACCTAAAAGACATTTTGAACAATTTCATGCTCACAAATTTGAACAGTTTGGGGATGGCCTCTTCCCTTTCCAACATTACTGCACACCAATGCACAAAACAAGGTCATTAAAGGCAGGGATACATGAGTTTGGTTTGTAGAACTTGATTGGCCTGCATAGAGTCCTGACTTCAACCCAATGGAGACCTTTGTGTTTAATTAGAGTGGAGACTGAACCAGACCTACGCTACCTGACAAAAGTCTTGTCGTCTATTCAAGTTTTGGGAACATGAAATAATAACTTGACTTTTAGTTGATAATTTGGTATCAGAAGTGGCTTATATGAAATGCAAAGGCCTGTAGATTACATTTATTTTACCAAAATAAAATATGATCATGCCTTGATTTTTTTTAATTATTTAATTAGTACAGTAAGGTCTGACTTTGCTTAGACAAAAGTCTTGTCACTTAACGTTGACTTGCTGTTGCCATCCACTCTGCAGATCTCTCGCACGCCCCCATACTGAATGTAACCCCAAACCATGATTTTTCCTTCACCAAACTTGACTGATTTCTGTTAGAATCTTGAGTCCTTGCGGGTTCCAATAGGTCTTCTGCAGTATTTGTGATGATTGGGATGCAGTTCAACAGATGATTCATCAGAAAAATCTACCTTCTGCCACTTTTCCAAACGATCAACTAGAAGTAAAATGATCATTTTTTTGCTCTTACAACTGTGATCGACAACAAAACTTTTGTCACTTTTGTACTCATCCAACATCAGGGCCTGACCTCACAAATGCACTTCAAGAAAAATGTTCAAAAATTCCCATAAACACACTCTTAATCCTTGCGCAAAGCATTAGAAACTAGGATGAAGCTGTTTTAGGACAAAAAACTAGTCTTAAAATGTTTTGAAATACAACATCTGAACCATGTCTTTAGTTGTGGGAAGGGCAGTCAAAAATGGTCTTATTCGAATATTGGTAGAGTTTTTATATAAAATAGGCACATTCTAATGCAGAAACCATGCATTAGGATGTTAGGTTTTGGTGTGTCAAGAGGTCTGTGAGACATGATGATTGCGCGGTTTGTCTTTGTTAATTTATACTTCATTACATACAACTCAGAATATAATTTTTTTTCCTACTCCTAACTTGTAAATAACGCCTAGAATGCTAAAAACCTGACCTGTGAACTCGGGGCAGATTAAAGACCCCCCGACTTCAGTGAGATGCATACTTTGACATTATATAACCAAGTGACTGTTATACTGTGTGAAAGGGGCTATTGAAAGCCATTTTAATTTTTTATTTTTTTTTTTTTTTTTATTAGTTAAGCTTATATGGGAGTGTCAGTGTCAGGTGAACGAACGACTCAAATTTGAAGACATGCCAGAAGAAGTGAGCAAAGCTAATCATAGATAAAACACCAGGTAAACAATGAAGGATTATTTTCTCTTTCTTAGTAGCATTGCATTGTACAGTACAGTAGTGTTCTAGTTATGACTTGTTTCAAGTGTATGACTTTTGATTCAATAATTTTTTTTTTTCTCCAAAAAATGTACCTGTGCTATATAAGGTTGGTTTTGTGATTTAGGGTCTCGTTTAATTAATAGTATGATATTGTAATGGCTTTGAAGTAAGCACACACATTCCCCCAAGCAGAAAGCCATCTGACTCACCAGTGATGAAAGTGTCATTTCAAATGACAGTTTATATATATATATATATATATATATATATATAGAGAGAGAGAGAGAGAGAGAGAGAGTTGAAGTCAGAATTATTCACCCCCCTTTGATTTTTTTCAAATAATGTTTAACAGAGCAAGGAAATTTTCACAGTATGTCTGATAATATTTTTGCTTCTGAAGAAAGTCTAATTTGTTTTATTTCAGCTAGAATAAAAGCAGTTTTTTAATTTTTAAATATATTTTATATATATATATATATATATATATATATATATATATATATATATATATATATAAATTGATAGACTTGAAAGTGACTTGCTAGACCAAGCTATGACTTGACTTTACGTGACTTGAAACAAGCAGTGACTTGACTTGACTTGAGTCCGACAAAAATTGACTTGACTTGCTTGAGACTTGAAGGTTATGACTTGAGACTTGCTTGTGACTTGCACATGTGTGACTTACTCCCATCTCTGCTATTGACGCATGCTCAGGGTCCGTATGCGATATCTAGTGTATATATCTATGTATGTTTACAAATACCAGCGCTGCCATTTATAGGTCATTTCTGGTTAATGGTGTCAGAATTTACCGGTATTTTGGAATGGATGTGTGAATGGTCTTTTCCGGAAAAATTCCAGAACATCCGTGCCTGTGCGAACACCTTTTTTATGAATTTACCGATAAAGTTGTTCCGGAAATTTTCCGGTTATTTACCGGTATCACTGTGTGAAAGGGGCTATTGAAAGCCATTTTTATTTTTTATTTTTTATTTATTTTTTATTAGTTAAGCTTATATGGGAGTGTCAGATGAACGAATGACTCAAATTTGAAGACATGCCAGAAGAAGTGAGCAAAGCTAATCATAGATGAAACACCAGGTAAACAATGAAGGATTATTTTCTCTTTCTTAGTAGCATTGCATTGTACAGTAGTGTTCTAGTTATGACTTGTATGTAGTAGTGTGATCCAACGCAATCTCACGGCAATTTGTAAACTTTTTGATTTAGTGGCCAATTCGTATAAATTCGTACGATCTAATTCGTACAGATTAGTACGATTTGCTCATCCCCCAGTGACGGTTGGGGTTAGGTGGGTAAAGTCTAGATCGTATACGCGGCCGGCCGGAAGTGCGATATGCACATTAATATAGCGGCATTTTTTTATGACACTGTATAACAATAACGAATATTTTTACAGAACTGTGACGGTTGGGTTTAGGGTTGGGGTGGGGGTAGGGGTTAAATAATACAGTTTATTGGGTAATTTAATAGATAAGATAAATAAAACTCGGTACAACTTCTGTTTTTACGCTTCTGTGACGGTTGGGTTTAGGGTTGGGGTGGGGGTAGGGGTTAAATAATACAGTTTATTGGGTAATTTAATAGATAAGATAAATAAAACTCGGTACAACTTCTGTTTTTACGCTTCTGTGACGGTTGGGTTTAGGGTTGGGGTGGGAGTAGACGATAATAAAATACAATAAATCAGAAATTTCATAAATAACAGAAATAATTCTCGTTAACTTCCGGCCGCTAACGTATCCGATCTAGCAACAACCGGTTAGGTGTGGGGTTAGGTGCCGCGCCTTCTTTTTAAAATCGTACATTTTCGTATGACTGAACTCGTACTAATTCGTACAAATTAGCCACTAAACTGACAAAAAGTAAAATACTTACGTTTCCTCGCGAGATCAGGCTGTGTGATCAATGTTTAAGCTAGTTGTAGATGTGTTTAGAAGCATCTCGTAACATTTTAATGTTACTTTGGCAAATTGAACGAAATGACTCAAAAAAGTCAAAAAATGAAATGCCCAAAATTACATGAAACTCCAGAGGAAATGTGAATCGAATTGTTCACTATAATGGGATCATGGAAGGAACATTCAAAAAGTAACTCATATAAACACCTTAATCAAATTATTGTCTTGATAAAATTGAGGCAAATGATTCGATTACTGATGTCCATGTAAACGTAGTCACTGTGGCTTGCAACTGGTCAGCTTTTAAGCTTGCAGGCAACGAGCAGCAGGCGCAATCAATTAACCTCCGCTCCTCCACACCTAGCTGAGAAACAGGTTACAGAAAGGAGAGGGGGAGAAAAGAAAGCAACACAACAATACATTCAAAGCACCATGGAATGTAACAGTCATCATGTGCATGAGAATTGCAGCAGTTCAGTCATTAATCATGCAGCCCTATAACCTTCCTATAATTAAAAAGATCTGCCATGACTAGGCTGGTTTTCAATATAAGTGTTTAGGATATACCGATAAGACTCTATCACCGTCTGATTATGGAACAATTCATAATTTTGTTGATTTTGACAGTAGTGATTGATGACTTCCTACCTCACACTTTATTTTACTCACATTAGTTTCTCTATAATAATTTACACTAAATGTATTCCAATTTTTTTTTTTAAACACATTATTGAGGTGTTGGAAAGGCTGTTAATTCTCGCCGTAGACTGAAATCATGGTCTGTTGGTTTAGTTTTCTTTGTCAAGCATTCTCAACACCACAGTCACTAATGCCAACTCTAATTTCAGCCTCGCTACTCATTGAGTTTCAGATTCACAGCAGGCAATTAGCAAGATGCCCTACTTGTCATATTAGAGGTAACCTAAGGCTGTTATTAACGAGCTTCAAAACTCGCTTGACAGTCTCCCTTTACTTTAGAGAAATGTGGTTAGACTGAATGCTTCCCTATTTTCTGCATGAAACAGAAACTTCATTCTGAATCCTGCACATATTGACTGCTTCAGTATTCTTTTGAAGATGGAAGAAGCCATTGAAGATTGTATTTATATACTATCACATGCCTCATGTCTGGCGCTGCATCTTATTTTCTACTGAAAACTGACTGTTCCTGCTGTGTTCATAGCTGCTGTGTGCTGTATTGCTCCTGAGGATTTAACTGTAGTTTTATTTATTTCTTTATTTTTATTTTTTGGGGTTATTTATATAGTCTTTTCTGCTCCTGTTGTACACATCTGTGCAAATTGTTCTGAATGCGAAAAGAAAATGACGTGTTAAAATTTAAACAAATCTATTTATATATTGTGTAATATGTTGAAATGAAGGTTTTTATACATACTGTATGTCTGTGTGCATGTATTTGTTTCAACTTGTGCTAGAATAACTAAATGTAAAATACTAAAAACTTTATAGATGCTTTAAAAGTTAAAATAAAAATGAATTTTTTTTTTTTAATTCAGACTAGAATCTTTATACTACAACAACAGGCACAAATGTAAATACATTTCAGAATGTTACTTTAAGTAACTAAATCTAGTACATGTTATGTTACAGAAGAGTGTGTGTGTGTGTGTGAATTAGCTAAACTACTGTTTCTCAATCTTGCTTTTAGGATCCTCGATCCTTCCCTAGTCCCTTCTTCTTCATTACTCTCTACCGGACCATGAGAAACTTTTAATTCACTTCAGAATGTTCATCCACGGATTTACACAAAGGCGTACTAGACACAGCATCTTACTAGAGAAGCGTCAAGTGTTACAATATATTTCTTTAAATACAATAACATATCACACACTAAATTATTTGAATGAATGATGCTCCCTTCAAACTGATATCAAGGTGGAATATCATATAGTCTACTTTGCAGGACACTTGTTGTTGAATTTTGAGCAAACATCTGATTTAAAAAGAGAAACATTCGAAATTTGTAGCGTTGAGAGGCACAAGGACCAGGATTGAGAAACCCCTGAAGTAAATAAGAAATAAAACAATACAGATACACACAGTAGCCTATATTCCTTAAATTGTGGGGATGTAATTGCAACACTACTAAATTTGGACTTTGTGGGGAAAGTTTTTGGTCCCTATAAGGAAAACGGGTCATGGGAACCAAAGGGGGGTATAGAATAAAGAGTCTGTACAATATAAAAATTTTTATGTCTATGGGAAGTCTCCATACAAGTGTTTGGTGTGTATGTGGTTTTTACAGTAGTTTTTTTTTGTTTTGTTTTGTTTTTTTTACTTGATGTAATAAAATTATAAAATTATTTAGAAATGTAATTGCATAAAAAGTGTCAAAAAATCTAAGCAAGCAAGAGTGTATGGGTTTTTCCCTGTGTTGGGTTGCGGCTGTAAGGGCATCCGCTGCGTTAAAAATATGCTGAATAAGTTGGCGGCTCATTTCGCTGTGGCGACCCCTGATTAATAAAGGGACTAAACCGAAAAGAAAACTGATGAATGAACTTGATGAATCTACAAATGTATTCCAGTTTTATGGAAAGAATAGTGGAATAAGTATTGAAAAATATCTTACTTTATTATCCAACCCAGGCTCATTCTGAAAACGTACCATTTCTAAAGAGAGCACCAAATATGTTCCAGGAGCTAAGTTTTTTTTTGCAGTTTTTGCGAATCCACTAAAGGTCGATGTGTACACTTTTTTTAGATCTCAAATTTCTCTCGCAAGTGCCATTGTGCCTGCTGTTCTTGCGGAAATCCACCAGAGGCCCCTGTCAACTGACTGACTGACTGACTGACTGACTGACTGACTGACTGACTGACCGATCGACTAACCTACCCTCCTCCTTCCCTAAACCCAACCAATAGTAATAATCCAGCAATCAGCTCTCGTCTAATTTGTACCATGTTTTAAGATTTTACCACATCCTCACCATCATTTTGTTGTTTATTTTATTTTTGGGCTTCTGTTTTTGTCTTACCCGCTTTCTGGAACCGTTCTTCACCAGACTTGAACCTCGTCGTCGTGTTCAACTCCTCTCTACATCTCAAGTCCGCCGACGTATATGTCAAACTACTGGACAAACTGGTAACAGTGGGAAAGCCGTTCATACAGAGGTAAGCAGTCAGCTGGTAAGCGTGAAATGGAACGACGTCATACCGCCCCGTAGTGTTCGTTTTAAAGACAAAATGCAGCCATACGTACTTCTGGCTATATAATTTGCGATCTCCGGAAATGTATATAGGGCTACGTTTTCAGAATGAGCCTGTGTTATAAACATGAAGCTGTGAAGTTGAAAAACTGAAATTGCATTTTCTTATTAAACACAATCCATTAATCTTTGTTTTATTTACTATTTTCACAGTGTACGTAGTTTTCAGATAAAACTTTGTGCTTACTTTCTTAAGGTTTTCAAACAAGTAAAATATTCTTTCTTTTACATTTTTCAGGAAGCCCGTTCAGAGAACAGCAGATAAAGGACCTGAAAGATGCCCTGCGAGGCACCGACCCAGACATACCTCTTGTGTTCGTCAGCGGAAACCACGACCTCGGCAACGCACCCACTCCAGACACCGTGGAGCAGTTCTGCCACGAATGGGGCGATGATTACTTCAGTTTTTGGGTGGGTGGCGTGTTGTGCCTGGTGTTGAACTCTCAGTTCTTTTTCGACTCATCAGGCTGTCCTGAGTTAATGGAGGCCCACGAGGTCTGGCTGGAGAACAGGTTACAGATGGCAGTTCAGACCCCGTCCCGACATGTGCTTGTCTTCCAGCACATTCCACTCTTCCTCCGCACCCCTGATGAAGAGGACGACTATTTCAACCTGCAGAGGGGGATCAGAGAACACTTGATCCAGAGATTCAAACGGGCAGGTGAGAAGAAAGTACTTGAACTTTTCACATCAAACACAGTGAAGCTGCAAGAGTTCATATGTTAGGGAGGGTTGAAGAGTGTGTGATCTTTTTTGAGCAAACTAGTTACGTTGTTTTCATTCATTCATTCATTCATTTTCTTTTCAGCTTAGTCCCTTTATTAATCTGGGGTCGCCACAGCGGAATGAACTGCCAGTTATGTTATGTTATTTTAAAGGCTGTAAATGTTAACAAATTAAGTGTAAATAAAAAAGTTGGTCACACTTTATTTTAAGTTAAATTGTTTTTTTGGTCAGTAAACTCATAATTTGCTACATGGGTTGGATTATGGAATAAGATTATGGAATAATAATCATGCAGAAAATGTACTTTACTAATAAACAGCCAATATCTTAAAGGTGCAGGTGATCTGCCAGAATGCTAACGTTAGCATAATAACCTACTGTACTTCCCTCCCCTGCCGTCCAAATAGATGTCGATCTGATGACGATAGCCAACCTTATAGAACACTAGATCATGTCATTCACCAGTTAGAAAACTCTATGGAGACACACACTTTGTCCAGTTGTTGACAGGTCAGCGGGTGCAGGAATTATATTTCCCCAAACTGGCATTGAGTAAAGTTGGTTTTATATCCGCAAATTCAACATTCTCTTTAATATTATAATTTCAGAAAAGTATTGTTTGCAAATTCTAAATAGTGAAATCATATAATTAGCCAATGACTATAAAATATAACATCAGTTTGTTCAGTCAATGAAATAGTGCTAATGTTGTTTTGAGGTCAAACCTACACACTATTTCAGACCCAATATTTAAATTAACGTTAGAGTGGGAGCGTGTCACAGGTTAAAAAAGGAGCGGTTAAAAAAATGAACTAATGTGCGAATATAAATCAAGCTTCACCTCAGTAAAGCTGGTTAGGCAGAAGAGCGTTATTTACTTATGTTTTGTTAATCAACTAAATAAAAATCAGATCAGAAAAAAGGAGTGCTAAAAACAGAAATATCCTGTCATTGTTTTATATTAAACTGCCGTCAATGAGTGACATTTCATTTTCATTTGTGCTTGCTGCTCCTCACTTACATTGCTTGTTTTCATCACATTTTACACTTGAACAACTAAATGAATGCATAGGTCTATTTAACTGACTATATTATCGATGCTGTAAAAGGTACTCCATGAACTTGAAAATAGTCGATTTTTTGCCAGACGTTTTCAGTGGCTGAAAAACACCTCCGTGCATATAACGTTAGCCCATTCATTAAAAAAAACACAATCTACATATGCTTTGCATGACTAAAATTGTTTTAAAACACACCTGTCTAAAAGTAATACTTCAGCCATGGTGTCATCCTTCAGATCATGTTTTATTTTTTTTAAACTACATAACGTCATTTGCCTCTAGCGTACAAAAGTAACGATAGTGTTTCCTCTAGGATTTGCTGCTGTGGCGGCAGGCCTTTTGATCTACCAACTACTTGTGGCGTTAATTCAATGACAAATGTGACGCAGTACTACAAGTCAAGATCGGATTTATGTAATACGAGCATGCAGATCTTTTTGATTTCCTCTGTTCGTGCACAAAACTTCTTGCACGCCCTCAAATATCCACTGCTCAAGCGCAAATTTTCTTGTGCGGTCTCGAATAAACGCTGCTGAACTGCAATTTAGTGCGTTTTTGTAGTGAATATGTCTCCAACATTTATTAGATTTGCTAGGAATATTTATGAACGTCTCCAATAGACCTACTGAGCGGCATTAATGCGTCCTGAAGTAAAGTGAAACGGCTATAAACACTAGCAAGATAAAGTCTTTGTTTGTTGTACGCAGAGCCATAGACCTTAATCTATAAATAAAGTATAATTATAGAAACTGTCTTCATCCTAACTGAAAGCTATACATCGTGTTTGCTGGCCTCACGCATCACGCACCTGTCAGTCAGTCAGCAGGTCACCTTAAAGAGTTAAACAAATAACGCACAGCACTACTACGGTTACAGAAAAATTTGCGCTGTTATAATTTACTTACCTTTTAATAAATTTTTGGTGCAATTATAATCCGCTATTTAAAATAAACGCCAATGTTTTGAATGAGAAGCTGTAAGGTTGCCGTGGCGGGATGAATTTTGGTGTGGCGCCCCGCCATGGAAGAATTAATGTAGCGGAAACCTTAGGACCTCTTTTCATGGATACATTGGTCTTTCAGAAAGAAATTCAGATGCTTGCTGAGTTTACCTGATGTCACTCTCTGTCAGCTGTGGGTGACCATGCTTCTTGTGCATGCCAGATAACGATTCTGTCTGCAAGACAGGCTGCACAGAAATACAAGTTTAAATATGTTGACACAACGATTTTTAATTGGATGAACATTTTTTAGTCTTATGCCTTACCCAGAGTAAAAAAAACCCATATAAATACATTTAGGTCATTTACTTTAATCATTACTATCGGAATGTAAAGAGAATTTTAACCAGCACAACAAAAGATTTTTCTGAAGACAATCACCTACTGCACCTTTAATTATAGGCAGGTAATAAGCCTATATTGCCTAATTTTGAATTGATTTTTTATATTACTCACGATTTCTGGAGTGCAGAAGAACATTTCCATTTAGTCATCTATTTATTTAGACCCAGAATTTCACTAAATTGGTCAAGAATGCTACAGTAGATGCCATTTATGGCCACATGCTGGAATAATGCCTTTATCTTGCCTCTGGCTGTTTAATTATGCTGTGAGTACCCTGGAGTGCTTTTACCGGATGTATAATAAAAGCTTTACAGAGAAATATGCAAGTTGTCCATACACTTTTTATTATGCGTGTGGACTCACTCTATAAGAGGCATGGGTTAATTATTGATTATAGAACTCAAAGCAGGTCAGAGCGGATATTGTTTTATTTAACAGCTGCTTTGGACACAGCATACATTACTCTCTACTGTATTCTCATGTTGGTATCTAATGAGCATTTTTGGGGTTTGCAGTCCCTTTGCTTAAATAAAGATTTCCACTATTAATATGCAGAATCTGAATGCTGTATTAATTTTTACACAAAGAGGGTATCAAATGATATGCATCTCTAAACGTGTCCGATGGATTCACTCTCTATTTATTTTCAGTTAAACATCATAGTTCTTGTAGCAGAAAACCTTAAAAAAAGCTTCTGTGCTCTAAGTAAAAGTAACAAGAAGTAAATCCACTTGGTTGAGGGCTATGTTTGCCATATGGGAACAAAAATACAGATCTTCCTTTGTTGCAAAAGGTTAGTGTTCAGAAGATACAATATGTATTGATCGTTGTATGGCCAGAGACATACATCATGGTGCATTGATATTGAAAATCAACTTTAAAAATGGGCAATGCAGAAAGATTAAATCCCTTTGGTCATGAAAAAACTCCTGTCTTTATTATAAGATTCCAACTTTCATTGCTTGTTTTATGCATGCTGTGTGTTTATGGAAAAGGAGTAGTGTGTTGTGCATCCCAGCGGGTTCCTTAATGTCAAAACAGCATCAAAAAACATGCCAAAAATGCAAATCAAATTGACATCTAACATTGAATATGTTTACATGGACATCAGTTATCGAATTACTTGACTTAATCTGAATAAGACAATAATATGGTGAAGGTGTTTATATGAGTTACTTTTTGAATGTTCCTTTCATGATCATAGCACATAATTCGATTAGCGTCATCTGGCTATTAACATTTCCTCCAGAGCTTCATGTAATTTCATTTTTAATTTGTCGACTTTAACTGCAGTTTGGCACTTTCACTTTCATTCAGGAACATTTCATTCATGCCCCCGTGACAAATGAGATATTGGATGTAAGTATGAACTGCTTAAAAGGATTTTAATGGAATTTGATACCGCATGACATATGGAGAAAAAAAAACCTTCGCATTTCACAGTGTGTGTCTGTGTCACGATCTCACTCTTTTAACGAGATGCTCTGGAATCGCGGGAGTTATCAAAACCACGTATTTAAGGAACTCAACAGGAACATCCAAATGCTGACAGGGGGGTGTGTGGCAGTATAATACAGGATGAAGGACAACTACACAGGAGTATAAATACACACTACCTAATGAACTAAATACAAACAGGGGTGAGACACAAAAAACGGCAGGAAAACAGAACAAAGGAATCACATGATGCAAACAGAAAGCACATGGAACAACAACAGAGACACGAGACTGTGACAGTATGTTGTCCTTTACTGACTTGGTAGGTGCAGAGAAAAGTGTCAAAGAGCTGTATGTATAGAATATCCTGTCGCAAAATGCGGCGAAAATCCAACACGACGGTAATAGTTTGATTAAGGTGTTTACATGTCTTTACTGTACTTCAATAATGCAACTAAAATCCAATAGCAGGGTATCTGCGGGGTATTAAAAAATCTTAAAATGTCTTAAATCTCAAAAGCTACGTTTTAGGCCTTAAAATGTCTTAAATCTACTAATATATTTTGTTGTTAGTCTTAAATCTTTTTTTAATAGCTCTTAATTTTTCTAGTTCATGTAAAGCTACCCAATCTTGACATTAACACCCATACAATCACCAACAATCCATCTCAATAAAACTTTGAACTTTTTATTTAAAAATAGCATTTAATTACTTTCCTTACAGTGACATTTGCTTAAAAGTTTTCAATTTATCTACTGCTGAGGATACTGACCTGACCTATATTTTTATTATTAAATTATTATTATTATTATTACTATTATTATTATTATTATTATTATTATTATTGTAGACTGAAGTAATTGACAGCTATGTTTTGTTCTATTCTTGCTAAGGGTTATAGGGTTTGTTAATGTATATATTTGAAAATTCATAAAAAAAATTAAAACTAAATTATTATTATTGTATTATTAAATGTATAAAATTTTTATCATTTTTGATAGGGCTAGTAAAAAGCTTTATAACTGGAATATTCGAGAAAAAAACTTAGCATTTAGCCCTGTATTAGTCTAAAATTTCATTCATAATGGTCTTAAAAATGTCTTAAAGTCTAAAATTTAACTTGGTGAAACCTGCAGAAACCCTGTATAGTATCTGCATGCAGCCTTGATGATGCAAGCTGAAACTGCACATCTCAGTGATGCAATGTCAAACAATGCACTCAATGGAGCTATGACATCACTGTGATGACACCTACATCACTGTGAGCAGTAGGGTTAGGAGAGGGGTTAGGTGAGCACATTAAAATGTCATTGAATGCAGCTCAGATTGCACGGCACCAGTTCTGCATTTAGACCCCTCTACTAAAATTGCATACTCCACATGGCTTAATTCGATTTCTGTTTAGTTCCATTATGACTTTAGTTGGATTAAGGTAATCAAAAATGGCTGTTTACATGGTAGACTCTTAATCAGAGTATTGTCTTAATCGTATTAAAATCGGATTATTGGTGTCCATGTAAATGTACTCATTGGCATAAAAGAAATATGTCAAAAATCGATTAAAAGGTTGTCCTGTAATCGATTTTTTACGCCAATGTTAGATGTCAATTTGATGTCAATTTGACATGAAGGTATTCAATTGACATCAAATCAATTTGCAATTGTTATGTTTTTTATGTGTTTTTTTCATCAAGGTATCCTCTGGGAAATGCTTGGCAGAGTGGGGCTTTTATATGCTTCCAAACCCCACTTTCTCTCTTTCCACATTCTAATTTCCTCTCATTTTCATGAGGGATGCAAACCTAAGGAATTTGTTTTGAAAAAAATAAGGCAATCCTCTTGGAGATCAGAGATCACTGTCAGAGGAAAACACAGCCACTGCCCACAAAATCATTTTCTAGGCCTCCTTCAGCTCGTAGATTTAATATCATGCTGCAAATTATATTTGTGTGAGTTAAATCGGTTTGTCTAAAAGGGAGTGGGGCTGTGAGAAGAGGATTTCTTTTTCTTTTGAGACTTCTTCCTTGCAGGAAAACATGCTGATCACTCCACATGTCTATTAGCTTTGAGGTTTGTACAGTGGGTGGTTTTTGTAATGAATACATGTACAGTTGCTGATATCCTGGGCTGTTTCTGGACCTGTATTGCTGTGCTGCACTGACACAGTAGTTGGATAATGTTCAACTCTAATGCTCAAATTAGCTGTCTGTACTCTCTATTTGTGAAAAGCAATGTAAATCTAAGGTTTATCCAGATTTTTTTTGTTTTATTAAACCGATTTGAAAGTCTTTTCACATCCTGATATGAATCAATAATTAACATTTTCAACTATAAAATCACTTTTTACATTTAGAAAAGAAATCCGTTACATTAAAAGGTAATTCTTTGTAGTTACACTGCTACATTCTACATTCTAACTTATCTTACAAAGTGGCCTCCCCAACCCTAAGTATAAAGAAGTTGTGTACATTTGGCATTGTACATTAATATTGATACTTGAGGTAATCCGGGAGTGTTGTGTTTGACCATGTCTCTCATAGTGGAGCTTTTGCAGAATCTTGCACTTGCCGTTTGTGTGCATCTGTTTTGAAAAAAACGTGGCTTTGGAGAGAACTCTGAAACAAAATCTGAAATCTTATGCTTTCAAAGCTAGCTTTTTATTGCCTGCCCTAACTTTAATAATAAATAATAGTGTGTAACATCAGGGTTGAGAAACATCAGGGTACGCAGAACTTTACTCTGAATTTACTGATTCTGTGCAGATTTACAGATTGATGAGCGTAGAAACTGGATGGTTGGATTCTAGTCAGGCATGCACAGAAGTCTAGAACTTTGCAGAAAGTCCTTGAATACCCACTTGAAAAAATACTATAGTGATTTATAGTAGATACTACTACAGTATTTTTTTAATAATCTAATAGTAAATTGTATTATACTGTATATAGTATTTACAACACTTTGGTAATAAATAAAATATATAGTATCATCTATTGTGAACAGATAAACTGTAATAAATACTGGAGAATGTTTTAGTTTTTATACAGTAAACTTAAATTAGAATCTGTGTTGTATTGTATTTTAATATAACTTATAGTTGTAGAAAACTACAGAATTGAGTAAACTGTTTATACACTACTTGACAAAAGTCTTGTCGTTGATTCCAGTTGTAAGAGCAACAGATACTAACTTGACTTCTAGTTGATCATTTGTGAAAGTGGCAGAAGGTAGATTTTTCCGTTGAATCGTTTGTTGAACTGGACCTACTGGAACCCGCATGGACCCACGATTATCTCAGAAATCAGTCAAGTTTGGTGAAGGAAAAATCATGGTTTGGGGTTACATTCAGTATGGGGGCATGTGAGAGATCTGCAGAGTGGATGGCAACATCAACAGTCTTTATTACAGTCATTACAAACCAGGAGAGGGCAAATTCTTGAGCAGGATAGCGCTCCTTGTCATACTTCAGCCTCCACATCAAAGTTCCTGAAAGCAAAGAAGGTCAAGGTGCTCCAGGATTGGCCAGTCCAGTCACCAGACATGAACATTATTGAGCATGTCTGGGGTAAGATAAAGGAGGAGGCATTGAAGATGAATCCAAAGAATCTTGATGAACTCTGGGAGTCCTGCAACACTTTCTTTTGCCATTCCAGATGACTTTGTTTATAAGTTATTTGAGTCATTGCAGAGATGAATTGATGCAGTCGTCCAAGCTCATGAAAGTCATACACAATATCAATTATTTTTCCACTGCATCATGACCTTATATTCTATACTGTACATTATTTCTGTTTAGTGGCAAGACTTTTGTCTAAGCAAAGTCAGACCTTACTGTCCTAATTAAATAATTAAAAATCAAGGCATGATCATATTTTCATTCATTCATTCATTTTCTTTCCGGCTTTGTCCCTTCACCAATCTGGGGTCGCCACAGCGGAATAAACCGCCAACTTATCCAGCACACGTTTTACGCAACGGATGCCTTTCCAGCTGCAACCCATCTCTGGGAAACATCCACACACATGCATTCACACTCATACACTACGGACAATTTCAATCATTCATTCATTTTCTTTTCGGCTTAGTCCCTTTATTAATCTGGGGTCGCCACAGCGGAATGAACCGGCAACTTATCCAGCATGATTTTACGCAGCGGATGCCCTTCCAGCCGCAACCCATCTCTGGGAAACATCCACACACACTCATTCACACTCATACACTACGGACAATTTAGCTTACCCAATTCACCTGTACCACATGTCTTTGGACTGTGGGGGAAACCGGAGCACCCAGAGGAAACCCACGCGAATGCAGGGAGAACATGCAAACTCCACACAGAAACGCCAACTGACCCAGCCGAGGCTCGAACCAGCGACCTTCTTGCTGTGAGGCGACAGCACTACCTACTGCGCCACTGCGTCACCATGATCATATTTTATTTTTGTAAAATAAGCGTAATCTAGAGGCCTTTGCCTTTCACATAAGCCACTCCTGATACCAAATGATCAACTAGAAGGCAAGTTATTATTTGTTGTTCCTAAAACTTGAATAGGCCACAAGACTTTTTTTGGGTAGTCTATAGCTAAAGATGTTGTATTAACATACAGTAGCAATTA
This sequence comes from Danio kyathit, assembly GCA_903798195.1. NCBI lineage: Eukaryota > Metazoa > Chordata > Actinopteri > Cypriniformes > Danionidae > Danio > Danio kyathit. The sequence continues at coordinate 21,971,207 of LR812530.1, read as the reverse complement.
CTATAGAATTACAACAACAGATTCATTCAAGTACTTGCACTGTAATATCTACTATAAAGTACTGTAGTGTGTTTTCACGTGTGTATTTTGTTATCCAGCATTTTCTCTTACAAACACTTTCATTTTTCAGTATAGTTCTGTTGAGGAGTTAAAAGGAAAGCATTTGAAATACGGTGAAATGTCGATGTAGAGAAAACATATGGGGTTTCTCTAAGCTCCTCCCACTCTGATCTGATTGGTCAGAAGACTTAGTCTGTTGTGATAGATCTACTTGCTTGCTTTGTTTGTCCATATATTAATTAGGGTTGTCACGATACTGGATTTCAGTACCAATCGATACTAAAATTTTAAAAATGTCCATTTCCCGCTAAAATATAAGCGCTGTCGAGCACGTTCTCAAACACAGCTGATTTGCCATTGTGTTCACGTGCTTAACAGAGATGGCTGTGATTGGTCGCGAAGGTCATCAGTTCTCCAAAATCATCAGTTTTCTGAGTGTAACCACAGATACATGGACACTAACGCATTTTAAAGCAGCGATTCATCAGCGGATGTCAGCTTATAGACAAACCAGCTGATCGACGGGGCTTTGGAACGCTCCGGTGTCCTTGTATCTGTGTTTACACTCAGTACACAACAGTGATTTCGGTGAACTGATGATCCTTACGGTGAACGCACAAAATGAGGAGTAAGGGGAAAGGCTAAGGGGTAGAATTGGAATTGGGTTATGATGAGAAATTGAAGTAAAAAAAAAATCAATCTATTTAGCCGGAGGTGATGAACTGAAAGCTTTGAATGTTTATATCTTCTTATTACTAATTTTGTCACTATTTTATAACACACTAGCTTATAGACTAACATACTGATACTTACATCAAATATACTTTATTTAGATTTCACAGTGACTTGATCATGAATGGGAATACCAGAAGGCTTGTTATACTTGCATATACTTAAAAAGAAATCAATTTCACCCTAATGGCATAAGGCTATATATATATATATATCCTTTGAGCTCTGAATATTGAGCCACTACTAAGTGAAGTTTTTATGTTTGTGTTCTTTGTAAGCACCCTTGATTGCATCTTTATTGGTAAATCTACATTAGTGCTGTTGACAACTCCACTAAACACACAAGCAGAAAGAAGCCCATCGTAAAAGGTGTTTTTGAGCTCCCATTGCCTTGTATTATAATGCAAAACCATTTCATTTGAAATTACCATTCAACGTTTCTCGCGGTGCCAGTGGTGCTATCTTGTGGCGTGTTAATTAGCAGTGATAAGCCAAGTGTTTCCACTGCTATTTTAGCTGTCTTAAGGCTCTCATTCAGCGCACGCCAGTAGAAATGAGAGCGGGATTTGGTTAATCAACAGAACGCTTGTCATCTGCTTGAGAATTGAAGGTAAGCTGGCAACCGTGTTGTTTCAGGCAGACAAAGAAGGATGGCATGTATTGTGGAGGTTACAGTGTGATGGAGTGCCCATTGTTATCAGATATCCTTTAGGAAAGGCAGGGCTTTGTTTTTTTGTGTATCTCAAGGTCTTGCATCATTATAAGCAGTGTTTCAGGGCTTAGATAGATACTGTAACTTGACAGTGAATCAAGAAAGATAATAGGGTCAGTTCATGGTTATCAGTTGGCATTTCTTCACTTTTTGTGTCTTTAATTGGTAATTTGGTTTAAAGGTGAATTGCAGATGGTTGAGCCACATGATTAAGTGTGGCAATTGCAAGAACCACATGATTAATTGTTATAAGATTGAGATCTTGATTTAGACACGATCTTAATCCTAAATTAGAGCAGTTCAGCTCTGTTTAATAAACATTTGAACTCATTCGGTCACAGGGGACATTCAGATTTGCATTTGTGTCATCAACTGCTAATCCAACTTTAGTCTTTATTAGTGATTTCAGTCGCATTGTATTGTTATTTTTGGGTTACTGAAATCAAATTATAAGTCGAATAAACATTTATAGGTGGGATTTAAACACTAATGTCTGTGGTTACAAATAGAGTCACGTTATGAATGTAACTTGATGCTTCAAATAAAAATCATTACAACCGTAAGAGGCAACACATATAATGTAGTATATTTTGTATACTACTATAAATGTAGTCAATTTTATACAAATTTACTGTTTGAAATATTTCTATTACTTTTATCATTTCCTATTTACTACATTTTCTTGAACCTTTTGGGCCCTATCATACACCCGGCACAGCAAGGCGCAAGATGTGTTTGGCGCGATTTGTTGTTATTTTCAGATCAGCCCAAACCTAATTGTTAAACATGTTGTTTAAATCGCAAATCCATTTGTGCCACTTTGTGTACTCATGGGCGTGCTAGTCTAAAATAGAGGTGTGGTAAGGCGCATTGTTGGCAACAATGAAAAGCTGGTCTAAAGTCCAGCACAGAGCACGTTAGTTAAAAGTAAAGAGGTAAAAAGTAAAGAGAGGAGGAGGCTTATTCTTTATCCTCGCACTGCAGATGGTTTGTTTAACTGTTTCCTCGCCAATGAAGCGTTCAGTTTTTTCACTTACAAAGTCTGCCATGTAAATAGCAAATGCACCATGGCTCGACGCAACTTACTCTTAAAAGGAATGGGAGATGAGACTCTGTTTGGTTTAATGCATGTTATGCTCAAAACACACCCATAACTCATTAAGAAAATAAGCACAACCCTGTTAGACCATGCACACAGCGCAAACCGTGTTTTTCCTTCCTTAAAATAGCAAAAGTGGATTCCAACATGTTCTTAATGCTTTTGCACCATGTGCTTTAGACTTTGCGCCTACAGTACATCGTTAAAATAGAGCCATTAGTAAATGACATATTAATTTGTTTAGATCTATTCAGAATCATTCTTTTTATTTAGTTTCTTCTGTTTTTCTATACAATTCTGAAAGTTTCACCAGCGAAAATAAATAATAAATGATGACGGTAATAACCACATCACCGTGGTTGACATCTCTTCATGGCGATAATGCAGTGATGCGGTTATCATCACACACACCTAATATAGTCAGCAGGGACATTAAAGTAGCATACATTTAATGTAAATACATTCCACACTATTGTATCCCTTTATCAGCACATTAAAGTCCCATAATTAATCTGAGGTCGCCACAGTTGTAGAAACCGCCAACTTATCCAGCATGTTTTATGCAGCGGATGCCCTTCCAGCCGCAACCCATCACTGGGAAACACCTATACACACTCATTCACTATGGACAAATTAGCCACCCAATTGACCTATACCACATGTCTTTGGACTGTGGGGGAGAAAATGCAAACTCCACACAGAAACGCCAACTGACCCAGCTGAGGCTCGAACCAGCAATGGCGAAAGTGCTACCCACTGCGCTACCGTGCAGCCCAAGTAAAAACATTGCAAATAATATTTATAGGTCCTGTGAAGGGCTTTGAAATGTGCCTTTTTGTTCAATGTGTGACGTAATTTGACTGTTTGAAATATTTCTAATACTTTTATGATTTGCTATTTACTAAATTCTCTTGAACCTTTAGTAAATGACATATTATTTTGTTTAAATCTATTCAGAATCATGATCTATTTGTTTAGATCTATTCAGAATCATTCTTTTTATTTAGTTTATTCTTTTTTTCTACACAGTCCTGAAAGTTCCACTAACAAAAATAAATAAACTATGATGACGGACGGTAATAACCACATAACCATGGTTAACTTCTCATTATGGCGGTGATGCAGTTATCGTCACACCCTATAATATAGTCAACAGGCACAATAAAGTAGCATACATTTAATGTAAATACATTCCACTATTTTTTCCTTTTATCAGCACATTTAAAAACATTGCAAATAGGTCCTGTGAAATGCTTTGAAATGTGAATTTTTGTTTAATGTGTGGCGTAATTTGACTGTTTGAAATATTAATATTACTTTTACTATTTGCTATTTACTTTTCTTGAACCTTAAATAAATGACATATTATTTTGTTTACATCCTATTCAGAATCATGGTAAAAATCTAAATTTTAAACAAACAAACAAACAAACAAACAAAAAAGACACTCCGTTTATTCAGAATCATGCAGACCTAATAGAAATGTTATTTACTTTATTTATTCATATTATAACTTTTGTCATGAAGCGGAAATTTATGATTTTTTTTCTTTTTACTTAACTTTGTTTTCCATCTCAAACTGCATAAAAACAAGGAATAATACTGTATTACAAGCAGATAAATATTTTCATGTATTGAATGATGACCTATTAACAGCTTATAGTAATATATTGTTTTGTCTAATTAAATTAACTCAGACATAAATAAAATAATAAATAAATAATAAAACACAACATAAAATTACGTATAAAACTATATACATTAGAAAGTATAAGTAAATAAATAAATAAATAAAATACTATTTGATATTTGTTTTGCCAAAAAATCAAAATTCCAGCGCTGTTAAATAAATCCTTTTTTAAAGGTTATGGGAGCACCTGATAACAGCAAAGAAGATACAACAATTAAATGAACATGAACAATTAAATATCCAATACTGATCACTACCAATTAACAAAAAACACACACACACACACATCCTCATTTGCAAAAACATAATATATCCCTTTTAAATATGTTTCCCTAATGACATTATGAGTATTAATCGTCAAGCTAAATGATAGTCGCCTTTTATATATATTAGGATTAAATCATAATTACAATACACAGCAAACTCTGTCCCTCATTTAGAGGATCTGCAGTGATAAGCGGGTGCTATATATGACCAGCATAAGCAATGCTCTCCCTGCACAAAATCATTTTGTACTTCCTTCTGTCATGCAAATTATTGCTGGCAGAGTTATGTGAATAATGTATCCCAGTGGCCTAATGACAGCACACAGAAACACATACACACGCACACACAACCCTCAAACTAAACCGTTAATGCAGTCTGAGTAGTTTGAATAGACGAGACTGAGGATTTACATATCATCCAAATCTGCCAGATCCGTTAGTTCTGTGGCTGGGAAGAGAGAGACTCTAGTAGCGCGTTTAGAATGTCTCCAGAGAACCGAACGCAGAACGGCGTCATACCTCCTTATTGGATGCGATTTCTGGCTTATTTTATGTGAATGTTTATTTTTAGTATGTACTATTCTCTCACACTCTCAGCAAATTTCACCTCTCTCAGCCAAAAGGCATGTTGATCCCCAGATACTACTATTCTTGCAGTAATGAGCCCATTAATTAACAGGCGGATAAATGGGATTTTCTCAAATGGATCTACAAGATGTGAAATAAAAAGCAGTTTGGGAGATGGAAGTAAGTTGCTGTGAGCAGTGGACAAGATTCAGGAGGAACTCTTCTACTCTTCCTTTTTTTCTGTTTTTTTTTTCTTTTTCTTCTCTTCTTCTATTTCCTCTCTTTCCTCTTCTTCTAATTATTATTATTATTATTATTATTATTATTATTATTATTATCATTATTTGTCCTCTTCATGATTTCCCAACCTCCTCTCACCTCCTAAACTATTATCATTAATAGTTTTACTTTTGTTATCATTATTATTATTACTGTTCTGACTTGTCCTTCTGTTATCTCCTCATTATAATTATTAAGTATTTCTACCACTGTCATTATTCAGGTTGCTGTAGTCATTGTAGTAGTAATGATTGTAGTTGTAGTTGGGATTGTTGAAGTAGTAGTTGTAGTAATTTCTGTAGTAGTAGATGTTGTTGGTATAGTGGTATCAGAAGTAGTAAAGGTGTTGTAGTAGTAGTATAGTAGTAGTAGTAATCGTCGGTGTAGTAGTATCAGAAGTAGTAGAAGTTGTTGATGTAGATGTTGTAGTAGCAGTGATTGCTGTAGTAGTATCAGTAGTAGTAGTAGTAGTAGAAGACGTTGTCGTAGTAATATCAGTTATAGTAGTATCAGTAGTAGTCATTGTTGTATCAGTAGACATTGTAGTAGTAGTAGTAGTCGTGGTTGGTGCTGTAGTAGCAGCAGCAGTAGTAGTTGTAATATTAGTAATTTTCTGTTGTAGTAGTTGGTGTAGTACTTGTGATTTATTATTATTGTTGTTGTTAGGCCTGTCACAATAATCAATATATCGACTTATCGCACAACACATGGACATCAATTCAATTATTTTTAGTGACGCAATATATATCGCCCATACATAAAAACAATTCTAGCAACATTTTAACTGATTGTGCAACATCTTTACCTCTACTGGAGTTGTCAGTATGGTTAAAAACACTATAGTGTTTACTATAAATTACGATAGTATATTTTCATGTGGATGTCTGACAACTGAAAATAGATCTGGTAGCAGATATATTACTTTTGACCTTGCGCTTTTTTGTTAACACTAATTATTATTCATTTAGGATATGCGTTTTCACATTCTGATTTCAATGCCTAATTATTGAATTGTTAAAATGACTATAATTAAATTAAATATGGCGGTTCATTCCGCTATGGCGACCCCGGATTAATAAAGGGACTAAGCCGACAAGAAAATGAATGAATGAAAATGAAATATTCTTAAGAATAAAATATTGTGTGTTTTTTGAAAGTGTACTTGCATTGTGATATTATATTGTCATTCTGGCATTATATAATGAGTGGCATAAAATGGTCTTAAAATTACAATAATATCGTTTATCGCAATATATTTTGGTGCAATATATCGTACAACCAAAAATAGGTATCGTGACAGGCCTAGTTGTTGTCAGTTATTATTACTGTTGTCCTTTCTTTCTTTTTACTGTCATTATTGCTATCATACATTACAAGCATTGTTGTCACTCCTTACCACTGACTGGTTTCTTTCTGTCTGTTTTATTTATATCTATGATACTTGCTTCATTTATTAACTGTTATTGTCCCTTATGTATGTACTCTGACCCGTACGTACTCTGACACACATACATACACACACACACACACACACACACATATATACACGCACATGCCAGTACCTGACTGTATTGTTGTTGTTGTTGTTTTTTGTTGTTTTTGTTAATAATTTCATTCCAATTTGTGTACCTTTTTGCATATTCTAATTAAAAAAAAAAAAAAAAAGGTTCAGGAGGAACGTCACGTGGAAAGCGCTCTGTGTTACCAGTATTAGTGTAGAATCCCAGAATTCTCAGTGGCAGGATGCATTTGATCATTTTTAGATGGACGTCATTATGTAAACATGCAAAAACTACTGACTTTACTGCAAATCTCCACAACTAAATCCAACACAGCAGTGTTTGTTGTTAAGAGACCACAGCTTATTAATCAGACTGATTACGGGACTGGTGGGAGTATGGACACACTGATACACTCACAGCCAAAAATCACAATCCAGAAAAGCTGAGACTGCAAGCGTGCTGAGATGCTGTCATAAAATGCGCACATTATTAAAAGATAAAACAGCGGTAAATCTCAGGATGGTAATGCAAAAATACTTCCTATTATATTATTAAAAGTAAAAACAAAAACTGTTTTTATAAGAACTATCTGTTTGATTAGCTGTTTAATATAAAATTAAGTTACCATAATGATATTTAAAAAAAATCTTTTGATTTGTAAAATAGCTCTTATTGATAATTTAATTAAAGCCTTCTAAATTTTAAGCATTTAAATTTGCCAAAAATATTGGATTTTAATGTTCTCATGTATTAACCTAAACATGTTCTTATTGATGATATTTTATAACTTACTGTATAAGTTCTTAGACTTACACTCCGTAACAAAAGTCTTGTCATCGATCCCAGTTGTAAGAGCAACAAATAATACCTTGACTTCTAGTGGCAGATTTTTCCGATGAATCATCTGTTAAACTGCATTCCAATCATCACAAGTACTGCAGAAGACCTGTTGGAACCCGCATGGACCCAAGATTCTCACTGAAATCAGTCAAGTTTGGTGAAGGAAGAAATCATGGTTTGGGGTTACATTCAGTATGGGGCCATGTGAGAGATCTACAGAGTGGATGGCAACATCAACAGCCTGAGGTATCAAGACATTTGTGCTGCTCATTACATTACAAACCACAGGAGAGGGCAAAGTCTTCAGCAGAATAGTCCTGTAACAAGTTCCTGAAAGCAAAGAAGGTCAAGCTGTTCCAGGATTGGCCAGCCCAGTCACTCGATATGAACATTATTGAGCATGTCTGGGGTAAGATGAAGGAGGCATTGAAGATGAATCCAAAGAATCTTGATGAACTCTGGGAGTCCTGCAAGAATGTTTACTTCTCCATTCCAGATGACTTTATTATTAAGTTATTTGAGTCATTGCACAGATGTATGGATGCAGTCTTCAAAGCTCATGGGAGTCATACACAATATCAATTCTTTTTCCACTGCACCATGACTTTATATTCTATACTGTACATTACTTCTATTAAGTGACAAGACTTTTGTCTAAGCAAAGTCAGACCTTACTCTCCTGATTAAATAATTAAAATGATCATATTTTATTTTGGTAAAATAAGTGTAATCTAGAGGCCTTTGTCTTTCATATAAGCCACTTCTGATACCAAATGATCAACTAGAAGTCAAGTTAATATTTTCTGTTCCTAAAACTTGGATAGTCGACAAGACTTTTGTCAGGTAGTGTATGTAATGTTAATTAAAGTGTGCATGAAAAACCATTGAATGTTATTGGGGGTAATAACAAAACTTTTTAACTTATTACTTTGGGGAAAAAAAAAAAAAGCTTTTATCAATGCCAAATAAGTTACCATACAGTATTTGGTTCTTCTAAAGGGTTAAAGCCTATTATATAACAAAAAAAGTGTGTTTACAGTATAAAATTACAATATAATTGTTATTTTTAAGAAGAATGCTTTGTAACCAAACTAGTTTTAAATGTATTATATGCTACATCAGCAGGGGGCATGCATTAATGATAATGCTTTACTTAATAAAAAAAAGTTTATTTTTTAAATAATTCAAAATAATTCAAAAGTTGAAGAATTTCATGAATGGACTTAAACAGCTAGACCTTTTATATCAGACTTACTAAACAAAAACTGGCAGCCATGACCTGAATATGATTTTAATTTGCAAGAATAAAAGCTCAAATTTGACATCAGTAAGTTGCATCCAATGACTGTATAAAATATGGACGACGCGACAGCGCCTTTTCCCATTGAATGCTTTGAAGGCAAAACGCCTCGTGACGGGCACAAAATATAGCCTACACACCATAGATAATGATTTACCATGTGGGAAAAATCTTGTGTTTAAAAGATAAATACAGCAAGATTTTTGTAAATATCAACAGGATATTTACACATCCCATCCCTGCACTATATAAAATAATCCTCGTAAATTTGTACAATAAACTTCGCAGTATTAATATATCAACTGATGTCTATCAGCTGCTGGAACATCGCTTGTATATTGTTTATGTTTTGCCTCTGTTTTCATTTGGTTTATTCGATGCCTTTATTATATCTGGCAAAGAGGAATTTACATTCGTTTTAATGTTTATTAGGAGTTTTCAAATAAAAAGCCAACGGTAAATGATGTATATAAATAATATATAACATTTACAGTTCTATTTGTTATTTAAGATTCGGTTTCTAGAACATTAATATTTTATATCAGCAAATTCAGATTAACTCAATAACATCCCGAAACTCAAAATGTCAGAGACGTCCTTTAAATCAAGTTCAAATAACCTTACAGGAGATTAATGTACTGTAGGTGTCGGCTAACATTAGTTTTGTCTTCCTAATTATTATTTTAGACCCATAAAGAGAATTACTGCTAGATAGCGATCACCTGTATTTTCCCCATCATGGCTAGGTTAGGCGTGTATCAACAAAGTAATAAAGCCCTGACCTTACCGAATAAACAGTGTTCCACCAGATCCTGTAGGTCAGAAAGTATATTTTACTGTTAAACAGCTAATTTTATCATGGTAAAATAACACGGAAATCTCCCGAAGCTCTGACATCTGCTTTGAGAAACTGTCAATCACAACTGTCAATCACGATGACACGCCCAGCATTGAATACTGCTAAAAACATACTCTTTACAAAAATGAAGATCTGCACCTACAGTATATCAGTTTGATAACCAGTGCCTTAATTGACCAGAACCATCTTTCGGGACATTTTATTGCAAGTGTAATTAATTCTTTTATTTGGGCTCAAGTCTCGTTCATTAACACGGAGGAGGCGGGCTTTATGACTTAAAGGGGGCAATCTAATGGCCGAGACCTTCACTCAAAAGCAGGCGTGTGGCACACTTGGTTGCATCGCTCCATCAGTTGTGGCCACTCAAGCTCAATAAAGTATATCAGACTCATTTTTAATCAGTTTGTAAATTCAGAATGAATTCATGAATCATTTACTGAAAACTTTATGAGACCTGGTTATTTGAATCATTCACTTTGACAACTCTACAGTTTGACACTGCCTGCTCTTACAAACCCCCACGCACATACAGAGGGATGTACACTGAAATACACATACAAAATAATCAAACTTTTTTGTCAGTAAAAGTTGAGTGACATAAGTAAAGGGACATGCATATTTGTGCATTAAACACTTATTTTAGCACTTTACAATGTGTCTATATCCTCAATATAAACATAAACATGTCCATACATGTTAAATTACCAAATAAACACATTCAAACAGACCTTATGCATCTTTGTGATGCAGCTTAATACGTTTATGATCTGTATATACTGCATTCTGTGTTCTGACAAGTTTGTGGTCATGCTTGGCTGCCTGCTTCACAGAACTTCCAGTCTCCCTGCCTCTCCTGTTTTTTCAAAATGAGAGTCCCACATATACAGTATAGTACATTTAATTCAAGAATTAGATGAAATTAAAAGGGGAAATATCACTGTTGTAATCTAACTAGAAAAGTTGTGGCCAATCAATTGCTGATTGCATTGCATTTTAATGATGCCGTGTGGTCTGTGTTTTGTTCCAATAACTATGCTTCCATCCACCTATTTTCATGCACATTTTGGAGATTTGTTTTTAAAATGCACATAAAAAACATATGCGCATAACTGAGTAGGATAAACTTTAAATTCGATAAGAAAAGATGCGCATAAACTGCGATGGAAACACATTTACCAAACAAATTTCAATATGCACATTAAAAAAAGGTCATGTGTTTTTGTTATAAGAGATAACAATCATGTGAAGAGATCATGTGATGATAAAAATGTATGTGAATGGACAAACCAGCCAGCTGACCGCATTGTAAAACATCTGAAATGTTGTTTTGGTTATTCTAAATTGCCTTAACTGTTTCAGCATTAGTGTTATTATATTTTTAATTACCTCCAGAACTGTCAAGAGTCTCTGTGCACTAGTTCATTGAGTGACAGCATTGTCTTCTGAGATGCAAGTCATTTATTAATTAAGGAAAAGATTCACACAGCTTCTCCTACCACAGAAAATTCAGTTTTTACTGTTGATATTTGGCACCGGTTAATCAGGAAGTGACGATTTTGTCCTCTTTGTCTTGTTGGATGAAACGTTGCTTTATTCGCACGTCTTTTATGTGATATTCCAGTTTTGTGCATAAATTGAATTCACATTTTTGGATGAGAATGAGGAAACGGTGGTGGTTGAGGCTTAAGGTATATCATTTCCATGTACTGAGCTCTTATTATTCCGCTGCGCTTAAGTGTATCCAGATTTTCATTCTATGGCACCTTTAAAACAAGTCACTTCTTACCAAGCATCTTTGAAATACCTCTTGGGAAGCTTCTTTGATCATGCAAATACAGCTCATATCTCTATATAACACTGATCATCAACTGGCGTTCAATCCGGCCTGCGACTGGAGTCCAAAATTGTGAGGATCTAAAAGAAAATAGTGGTCCACACTAGGGCTGTGCAATTACTCAAAATCGAATCGTGATTTGGAACGTTGTGATTAGCTAATCGCAAGAGGCTGCGATATGACATACATATTATTTAAATTTCCACGCTCAGAGCACAAATGCATGTCTGTGTGACAGTCGTCTGTGTGTGACAGCCTTACTAGCCAATCGAGCAGTGTTGCCAGATTGGAAATGTGAAAGTATCGTACCAGAACCTCAAAATGATCGTATTTGGAAGAAAATTATTGTACACTAGTCAAACGGAGAGTATACAGCTATTATCTAGACAAATAGGGTTTTGACACAACGTGCAAATTACCACAATACGTAAAAAAAAAAAAAAAACTAGGCGTACCTTAGTGGGAAGGTTCCAACTCCACCTCCGAGTCGCTGTCATTGAATACCTGCGTGTGTTGCCAGATGTTGAGGGATTCATTTTGCGGTACAAATTGGATGCTTACATGGATGCTTACATGGTTGGCTTGAAAGCAGTGCACCCTACTGAATTTTTAACACACTAGTCTGAAGTGTGCACGAGCCCATCCAGAGGATCTGTAATGAGCCGGCTTTGTTTTGATGAGATTAACTTTGGAAAAACACGTTCGCATGATGCATGATGCTCCCCTGTTCTTCTTACCGTCCTTTTCAGCACTACTTTTTAAAACTTTACTGCCTAAATGATCGACCTCAACTTGAAAACGACTGACTTAAGCACGGCCGTGCGCAGCAGGAATGTTAACTCGTGAGAGAGAGCCATTCTCCACGTTGATTGGCTGAGAAGATGTAACGTAAGATGAGATAGAAACTACAGTCATTGGATAGAAAACGTGTCTAACTCCACCTTCTCCTCACAGACAGCAGACACAAGATGAAGCTATCAATAAGTATAGAAGCCCTAAGATTACAATGAAACTCATTTTAAATGCCATAAAATTCTGAAATTATTGTACATTATAGGATTTTTTTTCATTATTGATCGTACATCATACAGAGGTCGAAATTATCGTACAAATACGATAATTATCGTACGTCTGGCAACACTGCAATCAAGTGAGCACACTTTCATACTGCCCAATCAGAATTGCGCAACCGAACTATGCGAAACGCCCACAATAACAAACAGGAAATCGCGAATGGCTACATGAAAAGCATATTTCTAAAAAGCAGGGGTATAGATTTAGAATCGACAGAGGGGATGTGGAGGAGGACCAACTATTGAAATGTCCCCACCAATAATTTAATTCACTTAAAAAAAAATCACGCTGTCAATATTAACCTAGACATGTTAACCTAGAAAGGCTGTGCCTTTCCCTGCTGTCATGTGAGAGGCTGTAGCTGCGTTCAGGAAAGCAACGCCAAAACAGCGCAGGTGAATTTCCTATGCAAGAATGAGGTGTGTGACACACACGTGAGGACATAAAGAGCTTTTTCAATGAAAAGTGTAAGTCACATAAACTTGAGTCCGCTACTGAATGAGTCCATTATGATAATGGCGTTAATGCTCATGTTTTCCCCGCTTTTTCTGCCAGTTCTCCTGATCTCTCAGAGTAACAGGTGCTGTTTCGGTTGAAACAGTTTGTCAGAAAAACTCCAGCCTGTGCCCCATCTTCAATTAAAACTCCTATATGAGACATGTTTCATTTGCACTACAGCTAAAATAAACAGAAGTCTTTATTAAACTTTCTCTTTATCAGTTAATAAACATTCTTTTAACGTTACACTGTCAGGCCTGTAGCCAGCTTATTGAATGGGTTATTTTAGCTGTTATTCGCCTGATTTTCTATTTAATTATGAGGTATAAATATTACATTTTAGTGACATTTTAAGAACTAATTTTTGCTGCATTATCTTGTCGGATGGTTATTATAACCACACTTTTTGATGTACCAAAATATATTTAAAACCAATTTGTCAAATTGCTTATCACAGTATTTTACTATTTTAAGTGTTTATTTACAAATGTGCATTTAAACTGTAAGTTTAATATTACAGTTTTATAAAAAATAACGAAAATTTATAATAAACAAATGAAAATATACTTTTAATATACAAATTTATTATCTTTCATCACACACACACACACACACACACACACACACACACACACACACACACACACACACATATAAGTAAAATTTCAGAGATGTTTGCTAATATAAGTTAATATCTTTTAAGCTCCTTTTTTAACGAACACACTGCATTTTAGCAGTAAGAAGCTAAAATACAGATTATTGAATTATTGACTTGACTACAAAATTAAATCGCAAATCAAATCGAAATCGGAATATCTGTCAAAAAAAAAATCGCAAAAGTATAAGAATTAAAAAGTATAAACATTAAACATAATGTTAAACCAAAATTAGATTCTTATTTGTTTTTCTTCTTGGGGGTCCGGCGCCCCCAAGGAGACTGTCTGGTAAAACTCTGGCCCTCTGACAAATATAGTTGATGACCCCTGCTATATAAAGGTAAAAATCAAATAGCGTCTCATTACAAAGCATCATTCCCAAAAACGGTCCTGTCATGCATAATAATAAAGCAATTCCTTTTGGTGAATTTGTATTTTTTAGTTTAATACATCATTGTCATCATCATCTCTTAACCATGCCCCAAATTTTGGTATGCAGAAATGAAAAGCTCATATAATATGAACTTGTAAAGGTTAAGCAAGCATCTAGATTTCACTATTCAAATGAAAAAAAAAAAAAACATAAATCACTTTTTAGTGTGCGTCACTGTCCTTTAGTCAGTTCGTGAAAAGCTATTTCGATTTCAGCTGTATGATGTACAGTAGATATATGCAGTCATTAACAGTATTGCGTGTCTAATTATTCTATCCGGTTGTGCAGTATGGGAGGATGTCCTTAGAGTAAATGACTGTTTAAGAAGTGCTTTGATTTTTCTTCCCCTCCTCGGTTTCACATCTGACTTCTCCAGATAATTGGACACTTTTTTTTATCCGTCATGTTTCTGTTGCTTGCTTCCGTCGAGTGGATTAGAGGTTATGATATGTGAAGGACGCTTGAAATGTGCATAATAGTTATTTATAAGCAATTATAATTCATCCTAATGTTTTGTTCTTGTTGTTTTAATTGTTCCGGTGATGGTTTTCAGCTTTACGTGCCGCAGTGTGAGTTTTCAAGTGTCAAGGTAGTTGTAATTGTGTTTTGTTTGTGTGGTTTCATTAGCAGTGTCCAACAGAGCATGCAGATAGCTATCTTGTGCATGTGGAACAAGAACAACTTGTGAAATTTAGATGAACTCTGACAGCAAGCAACCATCTGTAATTATACCTCTCAACACTGTGTTTCTGTCACAATCATTTTCTCCTTCTTTCTTCTTCTTCTTTTATGTATTTTGGCATGCCATCTCCTGCATCTTCCTGTGGTTTTTGGCACCTTTGCTCTGTTCTGAATTAAAAATTCATGTGAGATTTCGTTTCCTGTTTTCAAGTGCATCCATTACCTCAGTATGGGGGTACCACCGTTTCTGACTGAAAGAAAAAAAACACCTCTAGAATCACCGGCTTTACAAAAGAGAAAGCTTATTTGTGCGTCTCACTCCGGGTGACTTGTTTGATAAACTATTGTAGTTCTGCATTCGGTCCGTTGCTTTATATACTGAATGAATGATGGAGATTCAGTCACGGCAGCAGGGGAGAGAGCAGCAGCTTCACAGTGGTGATACAGATCAACAGAGTAACTGAATGTGAAGTGATGCCCCACCATGAAGATTTTCAGTCTACCAGCACGGAGACATGGTCAACCGGATAGGAAATGCAAATGATTCAGTTGTTGAACCCAAAGCCTCATAATGTTGGTTTGATCATAGTCTTGTATGTAAATGTTGTCCATCATTCTGACCACTTAGACCAGGCGTCTCAAACTCAAATTGGCAGGGGGTCATATCAGTGACTGACCAATCATAGGGGGGGCCGTTTTATCAATCACACACAAGAAAAAAAGTGGAAAACTGGCGTAATTTATGCAGTCAGACATTCTTCCCCAGAATATCAAAGCTCCTTCTTTTTGTTTCTTGTACATATTGAAGAGGTATTTTAAATTGCTATAAAAATACTACAATTTAATAATAGGCATAATAATAATAATTATGTCCTAATTAGGCTGCATGATGGTGCAGTGGGTAGCATGTACGCCTCACAGCAAGAAGGTCGATGGTTCGAGCTTGGCTGGGTCAGTTGACATTTCTGTGTGGAGTTTGCATGTTCTCCCTGTGTTCGCGTGGGTTTCCTCTGTGTGCTCCATTTTCCCCCACAAGTCCAAAAACATGTGGTACAGGTGAATTGGGTAGGCTAAATTGTCCGTAGTGTATGTGTGTGAATGAGTGTGTATGGATGTTTCCCAGTGATGGGTTGCAGCTGGAAGAGCATCCGCTGCGTAAAACATGTGCTGGATAAGTTGTCGATTCATTCCGCTGTGGCGACCCCAGATTAATAAAGGGACGAAGCCGAAAAGAAAATGAATGAATGAATGAATGAATGTCCCAATTAATTGTTGTATTTTTTATTTTTTTTTTGATTGACTTGAAAGTGACTTGATAGACAAATCTACGACTTGACGTGACTTGAAATAAGCAGTGACTTGACTTGACTTGTCTTGAGTCTGACAAAAATTGACTTGACTTGCTTGAGACTTGAAGGTTATGACTTGAGACTTGCGCATGTGTGACTTACTCCCACCTCTGGAAATTACCTTAAGGATTCCTGCATATACCATGTTTTCTCTCTATTTGCCACTTGCTTTTCTTTTCCTTTTTGCTACATGTGTTTCTTGAGTTGAAAATAAATGGAGTTTAAAAATGCCATTGGACAGTCCACATGTGGGATCAACCAATCAACTTTCGCCTCAAGCCGAGCTAAACCCTCGCTTGTAAATGAAACGCGCACTGTCATTGCACAGAAAGAAAGCCATAGTTCGTTTAAGCAGGAGTATAAAGATCAGCGAAGTGACTCAAATGTCAGGACAATATGAATATGTTTGGAGAGGGTTTGTGGATGAATTATTAGCGTTAGCTGATTTCTGTGAAAGAAATTCTCATCTGGATTAACACTGTCTGTATAGAAAAGTTTACAGTTGAGGGTTGACGTTACTGCAGTGAGGCAAGCTATTGTAAGTCAAAAGCACTATGTCTGATGTGAACACAAATACCAGTACCCCAAACACGGTCACATCCAAGAACTCAAGCACTAATGACAATCCCTAAGACCAGAGATGCCCAAACTAGGGCCTGCGGGCCAAAGTTGGCCCATGGTAACCTTTGATTTTGGCCCGCCAACAAATAAGAGATCAGGGAATCCCTGAAACAGAGATCGTCATGTCTAATTTAACATAAATTTCTGTTTGTTTAATTGCTGAGCTACAAAAAAAGCAAAACTGAAACTAAATGTTTCAATAAAATGTGAATTAATCAGATTTTTTAAGTGTTATGAAACCCTAAAACTATTTTTTTTTTTGATGTTGACATATCTATATATATATATATATATATATATATATATATATATATATATATATATATATATATATATATATATATATATATATATATATATATATATATATATATATATATGTGTGTGTGTGTGTGTGTGTGTGTGTGTGTGTGTGTGTGTGTGTGTGTGTGTGTGTGTGTGGCATGTTGCTAAAAACACTATTAGGACACATATATTTTACTATTGAGAAAAAATGTATTATTTTTGTAAATAAAAATAAAACGTTGAACTCCATTGTGTTATTAATGACATTTGTTTAGGTTTTATTGTAAGAAGTACATTATAAGATGTAAAAAAAATAATAATAAAAAAAAAAAATATATATATATATATATATATATATATATATATATATATATATATATATATATATATTAATACGATTAAAGTATTTTTCTATATATTTTAAAACATTAATAAATTAGGAAGTTACTGTGGCAACTTTAATGTATACAGTTTGGTATATTTAGCTTCGGGCCACCACCCTCAATCAAGTTTGGTTTTTGGCCTTTGCCACCCCTGCCTTAGACTAAGAACTATTTTGGTGTCATTTGTAAGTAACATCCTCCTTTCTCTGTTTTCAGGGGTGAAAGCTGTGTTTTCCGGCCACTACCACAGGAATGCAGGAGGATGCTATGATGGACTGGATATGGTGGTGAGCTCAGCAGTCGGTTGTCAGTTAGGAGATGACACTCATGGTGTTCGAGTGGTGGTAGTCACTGAAAACGACATCATCCATCGCTACCATAGTCTTGACCAGTTATCCGAAAGAGGAATGGATGAAGACCTGAAGAAATTGCTGCTTTAAATGCACCTCTGCTGTAGGTCAGTAATCAAATGGCCGTATCTCCATATTCAACAGAAAAGCGAGCCATTATTTGTACATTTAGAAGTTTCAGGTGTTTTTTTAGAAGAATTGCGTTCGGAATACATTAGCAAGCATTAAGTTCTCAAACCAGTTTGATCTTTGATACTCGCGTCATCTGTCTCCACACTTTAATCATGCAAATGTGTCTGAGAATTCCTTAAACACTGGAGTTAAATCACCTCATCATAGTAATGGAGTGAGGAGATGCTAGGGTACAATGGTAGTTTAATAGCGCTGAACATTTTGGATGACAGTTTGATGAGTTCACTCCTTGCTCCTCTCTGCTCATTATTCTTTTCCGTCTCGGAGAGGAGGAAAGAGGCAATCTCCATGGCAACGATTGAAAGACGTGGCTGCGGTGACCGGGACATCGAGTCACTTGTTCTGTGGGTGGATCACCAAAAACATAATTGCTGACCTCACCTCACACTTGGACTCAGAAGCGTCGAAAGTAGCCGAAATGTGTGACTGAATATCTTAGGCTGCGTCGATGCAGAAAGAAAGGCGTTTTAAACGAACCGAGTTCATGTTTGAATTCAGCCCGTGACCTCATAACTTTCCTTAGCAGTGTCATGTTAAAATGAAACAAGATGTTTTCCAGTTTTCTCAGGATATAGTCATGTAATATTGATGTGTAATGTCTAATGCTGTGATCATACTAGAAGGGGTTCAAAAGTTGAAAGTTTTGTCATGAATTATGCAGTTGACATTCAGTTTCAGCGGAAAGTTAAATGAAAAGTGATGACATGATTTTGGGAATGTCTTCGAGTTTGATTTATGCTGTTTAATGGCGGCACTGCGTGAACATCTGACTATCTGTGCAGAGGAGTTCCTATGATTAGCTTTGCTAATTTACGGTGACATTTTATAATATTCATAACATGAACTGTAATTTATTGAGTAACCTTTAAATTTATGATTTGCTCTTTTTTATGTTCACTACGTAAATTAATGTTAACAAATACAGCTCTACTGTATTTTAAATGACAAGAAAATTAATTCAAATCTATATGTGTAATTAGTTGTCTGTTGCTTTTATTTTTCGCTAATGAGCTTTTCATTTAAAGAGGTTTCGAGTATGAACCCAGTGCTCCAGAAGAAAGTAAAGTAAACAACACTCACTATCCTTCTGTAAGGGTCCATCTATTATTTTATTTATTTATTTATTTATTTATTTCCTTTATTTAGCCTGGAGATCACATTGAGATAGCACTGTCTCTTCTTCCAGTGAGACCTGGTCAAGATGGCCGGCAGTAGCCCTGTGACTGAACTAACAGCTATTAGTCCTGTGACTGAACTAACAGCATGGCTGAAGGTTAAATGCGTGTAAGTCGTTTTAGCACATGTGAAAAGAAATATTTTTATTTGCCAAAGTTAATTTTTATTTGTTTCCAACTCCGAATTTAATCGGACTCCAATTTATAATCATTTAAAGAGCCCCTATTATGGGTTTTTGAAAACGACCTTCCATGCAGTGTGTAACACAGCTCTAAGTGAATGAAAACATCCAGCTGAGATTTAAATCTAAAAGTGCAGCATGCTTAAAACTATTGATTCTTTAGCGAAATAGGTGACTCAGAGTCGAAATCGAGTTGAGTTCGGATCTTTTGTTTGATCGCATCGACGTTGATATGGTACATCACCAAATATGTACTTCCAGTTCCGGTAAAATGTGCACGCGCTTTCCCTCCACACACTAGCAGAGGCGCAAGGGTTCACGGCACTGATCATGACGCAAAGATGACGATCACTGACAGATGGAGTTCAGCTGCGGGGAATAAAGGGTTAATGTTCATTTTTACAAAGTGCTGTGTTTGTTCCTGTCATTTTTCTGATTTTTGATACAATAACCTATGCTGCAACGCGGGATTCGTCGGCCGTTTGCTATTGAAGGAGCAGCAGAGACTATGGGACTTCGTCAGACTTTGACAGGGACTGTGTCAGTAACTTTTACAATTTAAATGGACCAGTTTCTTCTTTCTCCGGATCATAACATGTAAGTGTCATTAAAATTGTTTCCTTGTTTTGTGTAGTTTGGAAAATATGTGTTTATTTGTGTGTTATAAGTTGTAATCGCCCCGCGCGGCTTGTAATCACGTATAGATCAGTGCTTGTACTTTATCTCTCAGGTTAAATCTTTATGGTCTATTCTCATATCGCATCCAAAACCTCGTTAATAATGTGACGTGTGCTTCTTCCTTTACTGCTTTAAATGTGTTTCTGAACTAGCGATCCTCTGCTGTTTGCCTTTGCTATGGCCACCATCAGCTGTTCCTGACACGCGCGGCACAGTCAATTTTCAAAATAGTTCAACTTTTGCCACTGTGTGGATTAACACTGAATGTGTGTCATTGTTATTACTTGGGGTTAGGGTTAAGAGTAGAGGAATATCCTGGTGTTTAACTGAATTGCTTTATTATATTCCTGCATTGGGCTCTCACATACTTTGTGCTACTTCATATTGTAGCCATGGTGGGCATTTCTCTCCGTCTCGTGCTGAACGCAGTCGACCAATGGCATAAGACTGGGTCATCGGACCAATCACCGCAGATTAGCTTCGCACTAAAGAGGGGTTTGGGAACAAGTTAATTGTTGAACGATTAATATGGGAGTCGCTGGGATAATCAGGTAAAAATAAATGCATATTATAAGACATTAGCATTGTGTTGGAGACCTCCAAAACCAAAATATGACCTTTTTTAATGCAAAATATGGGCTCTTTAAATTTAAATTAATCTAATTTAAGCTGAACACCTTATGTTGTGATTTGGTCTAATTTAGATCGATTAACCTAATAAATCCTTATTTTCAGTTAATGGTTCATCGTTTACACGAAGTTGCTTAGAGTCAGTATGCTGGCCAGTTACATCTGCTCACAGACACATCCTCGCCAGTCATATAACTGTAAACTAATTTCCTTTAAGTAATGTTAGGCCGCCCCATGCTTGCTCATACATAAAGAAGGTTTGATTTAGCCACTAGATTATATCATACAAAGTCAGTTATTGTCAGAAATCAACAGGTCTCTAATGCTGTGCCCATGTTCCATCCATTCAGCCTGAATGTATGAACAAATCTTGGTCGCAGGCTGTGGAAACATCAGCCTAAACAATCTATTAGATTTAAATGATTTCAAAAAATATTAGAGTTAAACAAGGATTTTACATGTACACATCTACGTACACTCGATCTTAATTCAGCTTTTCTATGATTCATAACAGGTAATAAAATTGTAAATGACCTTCAGTTTGTTGCACAGAGCGATTGTTTGGGAGCCGCGCATGTATGTTTTTTTTCCTCAAAGTAACAGCAGCCATGACATGAACCGCACTCGGCAGTGAAAGTGAAACCAAAAGCCCGCACATCATTTAAATGATCAGATTGCATTTTAGAGTTATGATTATGACTAGCGTTTGATGTGTTTTGCATTCATAGCAAACACAAAGTGTTGTGCATGAGAATAAATGTCTACTGGGTCAGTAGAACTACTCTAGCCATATAATGTACTGAATATAATGCAAGAGGGAATCTGATAATGACAAACATCTCATTTTACCAGTGGAAAAATGGTCTAATAATGTTGTCAATGACAGATTGCAAGCACATGTCTCAAACACAATAATTCAACTTTAGAATTATGAATAGTCACTTTATCTATTCAACATCATCACTTTACTGTGAATTAACATCCAGGACAAATTTCTGTCTGTTCAAGTCCACCGTTCAGTCTATACTAAATTTAGCATTTTAACCAACAGTAGACCTTTACATAGGCACAATATTATTATTGTTGTTTTACCATATGTTTGAGAATAACAATAATAATAACCTACTCATAATAACCTTTATTTTGCATCTACAGAATAGTTAGAAAATCGTAATCTTGATTTTAAGCAAAAAAAATTAAAAATCAAGATTCACATTTTCGCCAGAATCTTGCAGCCCTAATTCAAGTTATGAAAACTATCTTTACATTAATAAAGGGAAAATAGAGAAGTCTTTAGCTAAGATTAAGGGTGGAGTTGACTTTATTCCAATAGATGATGTCAGCATGATTACTAACTATGTGTGATTGGCCGATGAGGAGGAGGAGGGGAGTCTCTGTCAGAGATTAATTCATGGAAACTCTGCAGAGTATGATATTGCACTTAAATAAAATAAGTCTGCTTGTTTAGACATCTTATTAAAAAATTATCTGAAACAACACAATTCTTAAGATTTTTTTGGGACAACTTAATTGTTTAATGTTTAATCCACTTAAATTTATTAAGTTAACTTAATCGTTTTGTAGATTGTAGATAGACTGTTGGGGACTGTTTTTGTCACATTGACTTCCATTATAAGCACATTTTTTGATTGAAAAACCATGACACCATATAAGCATGCATTTTTAATTGTTGGTGGTTTTCCTTCGAAGAAGCGAACCATATATGGGTAATGTCAGATCCGTCGATACAAAACCGAATGCCGCTCTCCGGCGGTTCTGTGAATGCACGGCGTGGTTCGGTAGGGCGGCGCGAGTGAATTTTGACGCACGGTTAGGCTTCCCGCCGGCAGAAATGCATGTCAAATATTTTAGCTGTACTAAGCACAAACGTTATTCAGAATCAATTTGATTGACATCCTCCGTTTAACTAAGGTTGACTGCGGTTTAGCAAAGACTTTACGTTGAAAGGGTTTACATTTAGGCATACGTGTAAAGATGATGCTTGTCAATTTACACCACAATAAATCATGACAAGTGTGTTAATCAGCACAAAGTTCATTAAATGTTTTAACTGAAACATAATTCTTAATGTAGAGACTCAAGTCGGGCGCTCACCTTACATAACAACACACACACACACATACATATATATATATATACCACAGACGTGAATCACTCTTCCTCTTGTCTTGACCGTTGAATATCCCATAATGCCTTGCAAGATTTGAAATTTACAGCAGTATTCTGTATCCTTCGGTTAAACTGTCATGTGACCGCTAAATTCACAAATTTTACAGCCAAATGCTGTATTGTTAGAAAAACAGTCAGCTGCTGTAAAAAAATGCTGTAATTTTTACAGCCATTTGTTACAGTGTAGATAGATAGATAGATAGATAGATAGATAGATAGATAGATAGATAGATAGATAGATAGATAGATAGATAGATAGATAGATAGATAGATAGATAGATAGATAGATAGATAGATAGATAGATAGATAGATAGATAGATAGATTGATTGATTGATTGATTGATTGATTGATTGATTGATTGATTGATTGATTGATTGATTGATTGATTTCCCATGGCAGAATACCAGCATTATTTAAAAAAGTTCCTTTTTTAACTTTTTTATTCAAACTAGTCAGAACATTCTTAATGTTGTACAGAAAAACAATACCTCACCAACATTTCAGTGTTGCATCCATTACCCAAAACAGGCTTTGTCATTGCTTGCAGCTCACTGCACTGACCTGACTCAATGAACCCAGGCATAAGATGTCCCCTGTCATGTTACCTTATTTTCTCTCCAGCTCTTTCCTGCAACAGCTGTTGTATATTGAAAGCATCTTCCTGTGCCTTTTTGTTCTGATCTCGAGCCCAAGGGCAAGTAATCAGCATGTCATTCTAAGATAGCATGCAGTACTCAAGGATGTACAACATAATACGATTTGTCCAGGTCAGTGGCTACACCATAGTAATGGCCTCTGTTCTTACATTGATAATTTGGGTTTGTCACAGTTAGTCAGCTGTAAAGAGCTACACAGGTTTTCTGAGTTTTTTTGTATTTGAGAAATGATTAGACCATTGGTCAGTTTGTAGAGCACAGTTTTTCTTGCCCATCCCAAGCACTTCTCGAAGAGACACGTAGCATAGAATGTAAATGAATTCAGTCTTGGAACAGGAGGACATTTGACATTTAGCAGGTTGGTTTTCTTCACACAGCAGAATGAACTCCTACACTGAGTAAATCACAGGGCATCAACAGCCTGACATATAAACCACCGATAATAACCACCTGCCGAACAGCCAAAAACTGCCCTTTTCATGGCTGCTGTGTGGAAATGTAAACTGCCCTTCATAAAATAGTTCATTCTGGTCTGCGGGACCAATCAGATTTTTAGGAAAAGTTGAATTCATAGGCCCTTCAAAACATCTTAAAAGGCACCTATTTGACCCTTTTTTCAAGATTTAAGACGAGTCTTTTGTGTCTCCAGAATGTGTCTGTAAAGTTTCAGCTCAAAATAATAATCAGATTATTTAGTATACCTTTCAGAATATTGGGATTTGCTGCTCTGAACACTATGTAGCTGTTTTTGTGGCCTGTGCCTTTAATGCTAGTTCATCCCGCCCACCGTTCCCACGTGCCTGTCAGAGTGTGCCTCAATCTCTGCCTCGGCTGCATCAGATAAACAGCACAGTGACAGACCTGAAGGAAGCAGATCTCACGTAACGTTTGTGAGAAATACTACAGTCAGAACTTTACCAATGATTATTTGATGTATTTGTTGTGGAGTTAATTCATGTCTTTCTGCAACAAATCAAACACAATGTTGTTACAAAGTTCAAGCATACACACACACAGCGTGCGTTTAACTTTGCACTGTTTTTGTACGCTAAATGTGACATGATACATGTGGAAATCCACTGCTGTATGGATATTGTACATGTTAATGTACAAAAGTAGCCTGATTTAACACCCACAAACTGAGATTGAAGCGTCTTCTTTTATAATTGTGCTGACATGCGGCTGTGGTGATAATAAAGACGGTAAAATCGCTGTAATTCATTACAAACATGCACTGTTTTAAAAATGTTTTAAACTTGTAAAACTCATTCTTGGTGACATTTGATGATGATTGGTGATCACAGCGAGCTCAACGGATCTTTTAATACCAGTTGCTTTGCGCACGTCCTGTCTTGTTGATTATACGTGCTACTACGAAGATAAGTTAATACACAGCTGTCAATCAAATTTGTGGGCAGGGGAACCGCACTCCTTCAGTACCTCACATTGCGGTGGGCCTGAAAATGGGAGGGATTTGGATCCTATTTTAACATCAGGAAATTTTAAAAAAGAGACTTATTGTCTTTATATCACCCCAATATGACTGTGGACAGCAGTCCAAACAGCTTTCAAAAGATGATTTTCATCAGGTGCCCTTTAAGGATAAAAAACTTGGCGGTTTTGGAGAAAATCGGATTCACACGGGTCATGGAATTGCTAAATGTAACCAACATGAACTCATGAGCTGTTAATGTATAATTATGTCATGACTTTACTTGGAGGGGCACATCACTATTAACTTATTCTTAACTACTCATCAACTCCTGTGTTTAAACTGTTCATGTTGGTGTAGACAGAACACCTTTCTTTTGTTATTCAGTTATACATTAATTGTTCATTGTTATACATTAATTAACAAACCATCATGTACTAACAACTAATTAAAGTAGCCGTTATTCACACACAACATGAGTCACATGAGTTCAAGTTAGTTCATGATTAGCGCATGCATTAACTCATCATTAATTCATAATAAAGTAATGTTTAATTTACATATAATCACATCAATATTCATGTACTGTTATTGTAAAGTGTTATCATTATTCCTAACACTGTCCAATTTAAAAGCTCTATAATGTTTGTTAAAGTTGGCATGTCCCAGTAGCTTTGTGAATAACTTTTACTGCTATTTAGGAGAACTCTTTGTGGTTAGATAAAATGTTTTTCCTTTTTTGTGCAGGTTACATCTACATGGCGATATGTTGCATCAAACAAATGTCTTTTAGTTATTCACTCACCGTTTTCTGTGGAATTGAGCTATACACTATTTTACACTATTGCCATAAAGTATTTTTTATAGTCTATGGTTCAGCTCAGAGGAAATATACAGAGATGTGTGAAAAATGTGTCTAAGATGCCACAATTCGAACAATGTATTCATTTAGGGATGTAGTCAAAGATATATAAAGTATATGTAGGTGCCATATAGACATGTTAATACATTGACCAACTTAGAACGGTCAACTTGTCATCACTCACAGTAAAGATTAATGAGTTTTCCAGCATGCCACAGCATTGCGCAACTAGTCTCTGGTTTAAAAAATATATTTATACTTAGATTTAGAGTGCTTTTATACCTTGCTCCTTGTTTCTGAACTTAGCACATTTCTTTCTTAGCTCTGTTCATTTAGGGATATGTGAACAAAACATTCAGTCCGAGAATACTTGCTGCAATCCGACCCAGCAGACCAATGAAACCGACTTAATCACAATGTATTATCAGTTAGTACATTGAGAGTATAGAAAATAGTACAGTGACAGTGAAATGTTTCCATTTAAAGATGCAAATTGAATGTATCCGCAAAACTTTAATATCACATGTGTTTGTGAATAAAGATATTTAGAATTGATATTTATGGGCTTCCATTATGTGTTATGCACTTTTCTTATCAAATAAAATGTTTATCCTAGTTTTTATACAAGGTTTTTTTACACAAATTTTCAAAATTTATGCCCATCTTGGCATTTCCATTTTTAATGCAAATTTTTTTTTTTTTTTTTTTACAAAATGCACATAAAAATAAGTGGATGGAAGCATAGCTATTACAATTTTTCTCAAATGCTTTGGCCTAATTCTTGAATGAATATATATATATATATTTTAAACAATAATTTCAGATCTCTGAACAATTAGCTTGTTGTTCACATCAGATTGGCAATTCATATTGATTTAAACTAGTTGCAAATTATTTGGCATGTGTGCAAACAGTAAGTACAATTGTCTGTATTTTGGCCAAAAAAAAAACAAATTGCATATGGCTTGTTGATCAAAACTGATAAGTCGATTCTCAATTAAACTGTCAAATTCTTCTCAACTTCTCAATCATTTTTCATTGTGTAAGCCATCACACTAAAAAAATCCATTCAATGATCAAACATTTGTATACACGCTACAAGTTCACATCATAAATATTTGATATTGACATTGTTTGTTTTGTCTGCTAAACTAATAAATGACCCCTAAATGCGATACAATTTGCATAATCTATTTAACCAATCAAGTTTGGGAGCATATATATGTAGATTGCCCACATTTTTTGAGAAAGGAGAACCTCCACAATCCTGAACTGCAGAAACATGCTTGTGGAAGAGCAATTGGAAGTGGTGTAATCTCTAGCCTGACCAACAAGAGCGACAGGATGTCCACTAAGAATAATTTTTTCATGGATGTTTACTTTGTTGTATTTTTGTGTATTTGTGGTAACATAAAAAAAAATATATAACTGTAAAGTTTTACAAACAAGATTGCATTTTACATGTAATACATTCATTTACTTTTCAGCTAAGTCCCTTTATTAATCTGGGGTCGCCACAGCGTAATAAACCGCTAACTTATCCATCATATGGTTTACGCAGCGGATGCCTTTCCAGCTGCAACCCATCACTGGGAAACATCCATACACACTCATTCACACTCACACACTACGGACAGTTTATCTTACCCAATTCACCTATACCAAATGTTTTTGGGACTCGTAGGGGAAACCGGAGCACCCGGAGGGAACCCACGCGAACACGGGGAGAACATGCAAACTCCACACAGAAATGCCAACTGACTCAGCCAGGGCTCGAACCAGCAACCGTTTTGATGTGAAGCGATTGTGCTACCCACTGCGCTACCGTCCTGCTTACATGTAATACATTCATACAAAAATAAATGTGCTGTATAAATACAAATGTTCTTTTATTTCTATATACCAATGACTCATCTCAACAAACATCAGATTTTTTTCAATCTTAATTTCCATGGCTGACTGTCATTGTGAAAAAACAACTAATTATTTTGAGCAGTTTGGCCCACACGATGACAAATACACTTAATGTTTTGGTGGCGTTGGCCAAATTACCGACACAGTAATGGAATGTAATGTGTATTTTTTTTTATATAGCGCATTTATTGTGTATGGCCATACACCCAAAGCGCTTCACAATCATGAGGGGTGGGGGTCTCTCCACACCACCACCAGTGTGCAGCATCCACTTGGATGATGCGTAGGCAGCCACAGGACAACGGCGCCAGTGTGCTCACCACACACCAGCTATTGGTGGAGTGAAGAGACAGTGATAGAGCCAATTCAGTGGATAGGGATGATAAGGAGGCCATGATGGGTAAGGGCCGATTAAGGGACTTTGGCCAGGACACCGGGGTTACACCCCTACTCTTTACAAGAAGTCCCATGGGATTTTTAATGACCACAGAGAGTCAGGACCTCGGTTTAACATCTCATCCGAAAGACGGTAACTAGGTTTTGAAGCAAGAATGAAATGTTTTGGGTGAGTAACTACATTTTGCAGACATGCAATAAAGTTCTGAAGTTCCAGAAAACAGTTTTGACATTTACACTTACAGTTTAGAGAATGTTTAGACTGTTTCAAAAAATGGGCCAAAGCAATTGAGAAAAACTGTAATATTCTCATTTGCAATAGAGGGTATTATTGGAGTTCAGATCATAATCTGGTCTGATTTGAGCATTCAGGATAATTTAACATATTTAAACTTTTGCAGTGTATATGCAACCACCAGATCAGATGTGTTTTTTTTTCAGCCAGCCAGCCTCAGCGCTTCCAGTCTTTCCGTTTAAGATCTGATTTCTTTAAAAATCTGTGATCTTCATTGCCTGATAGATATACGATATAAAATGGGTCTCAGACCGGACAAAAAGCACTGCATTAAATTCCATTTTCTTCCACCATGTCTTTAAAATATCACAGTTTAGTTTGCCTCAGTATTTTCAATGGAGTTTCTGCGCTAGCCTGTTGCTACTGACGGTGCTAGCGGTTACACGGTCTTTCATCTCATTTTACACTTGAACAACTAAATGAATGCTGAAGTCTATTTAACTGAATGCACTGTATTTTAATTACATTACAACATTAATGTAGTAAAAGGAAATTGAAAATGAAATTAAATTAAATTTTTTAATGAAATTAAAAATAGTCACATTAAGCTTTCACCGGAAGTTCATCATTGGCTGAAAAACACTAGCTGTGCATATCGCCCATTATTAGTGATACGCAATATGTTCGTGGCCAGTGGGATTGATCTTGCGGGTCACTGGAGAACACTCACCTGAACTCCAACTCCCATGAGACATTGTGCCAATACAGTCCTGCTACTGCTGACAATAATTTGGACATGGACACACAGCTGCAGATCATTTACTCTGATTAAACCCACTATTTAAACACCACTCACATGCTCCTTCGTTGCTGAGTATTGTCTAGCTGTTGCTGTCATTACAAAGTGTTTTCCATTGTTTTGACCTGCCCATAGTTTTGACCGGCCCATAGTTTTGACCATTTGGATTGTTTTGCTTTTGATTGTTTGCCGTCTGTCTCAACCTTTCTGCCGGTTTAATGGATTACGCTTTAGAATATCTGTGTATGACTGTTTTCTCTTGTCATGACCTTTGCCTGTCTGACTATACTCTTAAACCGCATTTGGATCCAACCTGTCTTCACGTCTCTCCATTGCATCAGGTCCACATCGAATGACGTTGCATGCAATAGATTTGTGCTTACACCAGGGGTGCTCAACCCTGTTCCTGGCGATCGACCTTCCAGCTGATTTCAGCGCCAACCCTGATCAAACACACCTGAACCAATTATTTAGAACGTGAGGAGCACTTGATAATTACAGGCAGGTGTGTTTGATAAGGGCTGCAACTGAAAACTGCAGGTAGGTCGATCGCCAGGAATAGGGTTGAGCACCCCTGGCTTACACTGTTAAAAGGCAGTTAGTTACTTTAAAAGAAGTGGGGAAACCCATTGTAAATTGGTTGCATGTAGCATGTAACGGATCTTCAGGTGTGCCGAGTTCGATTCCTGGCTCTTTCCCAGTGCTCTCATCTCTCCTAATTCACTTCCTGTCCAGCTACTACTGTCATATCAGACAAAAAAATGCAAAAATAAATAAATAAATCTCCCATATTTTTTTTACATCTGATATTATTATTTACTTATTCTTTCACACATTGGTGGCCTTTTTATATTTTACTATGAGCAATAAGCAGAAGGTAATTGCTTCAATAAAATTTTTTAAATTCTTTGCAATGCAATGTAAGAAATAAAGGAAAGTCACATCTGTTAGCATTTATATATATATATATATATATATATATATATATAGGTACACCTGTCCAACTGCTCGTTAATGCAAATTTCTAATCAGCCAATCACACGGCAGCAACTCAATGCATTTAGGCAAGTAGACATGGTCAAGACGATCTGCCGCAGTTCAAACTGAGCATCAGAATAGGGAAGAAAGGGGATTTAAGTGACTTTGAATGTGGTCTACTGGGATTTTCATGCACAACCATCCTTACAGAGAATGGCTCAAAAAGAGAAAATATTTAGTGAGCGGCAGTTCTGTGAGCACACAGATGTGAGCACATCCTTACAGAGAATGGCTCAAAAAGAGAAAATATTTAGTGAGCGGCAGTTCTGTGAGCACAAATGCCTTGTTGATGCCAGAGGTTAGAGGAGAATGGCCAGACTGGATCGAGCTGATAGAAAGGCAACAGTAACTCGAATAACCACTCGTTACAACTGAGGTATGCGGAAGAGCATCTCTGAACGCACAACATGTCCAACCTTGAGGCTGATGGGCTACAGCAGCAGAAGACCACACCTGGTGCCACTCCGAGGAAACTGAGGCTACAATTTGCACAGGCTCACCAGAATTGGACAATAGAAGATTGGAAAAACGTTGCCTGGTCTGATGAGTCTCTATTTCTGCTGCGACATTCAGATATAGGGTCAGAAGTTGGCATCAACAACATGAAAGCATGGATCCAACCTGCCTTGTAGCAACGGTTCAGGCTGCTGGTGGTGGTGTAATGGTGTAAGGGATATTTTTCTTGCACACCTTGGGCCCATTAGTACCAATTAAACACTGTGTCGACGCCACAGCCTCCCTGAGTATTGTTGCTGTATGTATTTATATATATTATACTTACACAGTTATATATTTCCAGCATTTCATCCTGTCAAAATTTAACCACTACAATTAAAATTTCCTCTTTGTGAAAAAAAAAAGTATAGGGTCCAAAAGTTTCTGAAGCAAGAACTTTCCACAAGTCAACACTCCAGGCTGTCAGTCAACCCTCACCCAGACTTTGACAGATTGCTGTATGGTCTGCCCATCTGCGCATGCTATTTCAGTGCAGTTGGACAGTAATAGAGTCATTTTCAGTATGCAGTGAGGTGGAGGGCACATTAGCACAGAGATACACAGAGACATACACATTAAGATGCCTCATTGGCATTGCAAAACGACAGCCTGTAAATACTTGTCTAAATAAAACTAAAAAACCCTCCTTGGTTAAGATGTTTAAACATTCGTTCATAATGCCCTGACCTAAAGCGTGACCTCGTGTTGTTCATCCTTCTGAGCTCTGTGGTTAATTTTGTATTTTTAATTGGAATTTGCAGTCATTTTTAGCGTAGAATCGACTTGCGTTATTCATGCAGAAGGTTTCTATATTTTACATTGTACATGAACATTAATCCCCTTTCTTACTGGTTCTTTTAAAACCCAGTAAGAATGCTAATGCGGATAATCTGCCAGCACATTTTCTCACACCGGGCAGCCTTGATTTTCATCCTCCGCTTCAATTAGATTATTACACATGATATTAATATTTGGATTAAAGGGAATTGCAGAATAGGGCTAATATTTTTAAAAGCGCCTCCAGACTTATCAGCCAGACTCCCGTTTGGTTTCAGCGCTAAGAGCTCCATTTTTAAATTCATTGGCACAAAAGCCGTCTGATCAAATGGAGCAGCTGTAGTCATTTTCTGAAACACAAAATGGGTTTCCACTTTCCACCACAAAGTACTTGGTGTTATTATTTTCTCTAGTGAAATTTTTCTCTATTAGTGACTCCCAGCAGTGTGTTTTGAATGTATGCTAGTGGTGACTGTCCCAAAAACACTCTGCATTACTGATAGATCATTTTCCACAAAGGCTTAAATTCCCATGCGAGTGTTCCCTGTGTGGTTTTTGAGTTTACTTCATCGGGGTCACGCTGTTCTCACTTTAACTTCATTTGGTTGTTGTGCAAACCAATATCCTGCAGTATTGTTCATGTACCTTGGTGACTTTAATACGATTTGTTGTAGAGTCTGCCTTAAATATGCTGAATCTCTTCAGATAATCTACTCTCTGCAAAAGTCTAATCTTCAGAGTGGCTGCACATCATAATACTTAAAGCAAAGGTCAGCTACTACAGGTTACGTATTTCACCGAAATATGTAAATTGACACTGTTCACTCGCTGTCATGTCATTCTGAAACAGTATTCTTCAAAAACAGACTTCAATCTTTCAAAAAATACTAAATAACAAATTTAGAAAAATTATGAAGGGTGTCACGGTGGTGCCGTGGGTAGCATGATCACCTTACAGCAAGAAGGTCACTGGTTCTCCCCGTGCTTGCGTGGGTTTCCTCCGGGTGCTCCGGTTTCCCCCACAGCCCAAAGGCATGTGCTCTAGATGAATTGAATAAGCTAAATTGTCTGTAGTGTATGTGTGTGAATGCAAGAGTGTATGGGTGTTTCCCAGTGTTGAGCTGCGCCTGGAAGGGTATCCGCTGCGTAAAACATATGCTGTGTGGCTGATAAGTTGGTGGTTCATTACGCTGTGGTGACCCCAGATTAATAAAGGGACTAAGCTGAAAAGAAATAAGAATGAATAAATGAATGAATGAAAAATTATGAATATCAATTTTATTTGGATCCCACTGACATCTAATGTTGGACAAAACAGAAAAAAACTCTTTCAAATATTTTCTATGTTTATATATTAATATATTAGGTTATTAACACTGTTGATGTATGTATATATCCAATATCTATTAACAGTTTCTTTATTTGTGTTTCAACTTTGTTTTCCATTTATTTAAAGTGGAATTTAGGCAGTCAGTCAAGCTTACATTGTTGGTGAATTGGTTTCAACGTTAATGAAAATATATACAGTTGAAGTCAGAATTATTAAAATCCCTGAATTTTTAGCCCCCCTGTTTATTTTTTTTTACCCAATTTCTGTTTAACAGAGAGAATATTTGTTCAACACATTTTTAATCATAATAGTTTTAATAACTCATTTCTAATCACTGATTTATTTTATCTTTGCCATGATGACCGTAAATAATATTTAACTAGATATTTTTCAAGACACTTCTATACAGCTTAAAGTGACATTTAAAGGCTTAACAAGGTTAATTAGGTTAACTAGGCAGGTTAGGGTAATTAGGCAAGTTATTTTATAACCATGGTTTGTTCTGTAGACAATTGAAAAAAAAATTAAACTTAAAGGGGCTAATAATTTTGACATTAAAATGTTTTTTTTTTTTAATTAAAAACTGCTTTTATTTTAGCCAAAATAAAACAAATAAGACTTTCTCAAGGAGAAAAAAATCTCAGTGAGACTGTGAAAATGTCCTTGCTCAAAACACCGCCATCATGGATTTTTGCTGTGTCTGACGTCTGAGTTTGTTCCATTCCCTCACCTGAACAGGTGGACTGAACATGGAAACTACAAAGCCAATTTAACACAATGCGTGAAGTTGTGGACCTGCATCGCAGATCTGGTGCAAATAAAATGAACAAAGTTGTGTCTAACACATTTAAAATATTTATACGTTTTCTTTTTCTCTCTTTTTATTTTACATTTTCATTTTGGTAGACTCTCTCACTGTGGTACAGCACTGCCTAATGAGGGGATTTACATGCAGACTAAGGAGGATGCAATAATTAAAATGATACACCAGCTTCACGTCCACAACTTCACGCATTGTTAAATTAGGCTGTTCAGTCCATTACTTCCACTGTATCTGTTCAGCTGAGGGAATGGAAACAACCCTGTGACGTCAGACACAGCAATATTCCATGATGGCGGCGTCCTAGCTCTAAAAGCTATAGTAAACATGCCATTTTCTTTAAATGGTTACATTAATCAAGTTTGTTATATATATTTTCATTAAAGTGGAAATTAATTTACAAAATAATGTAACCTTGACTGACTTTAATTGCTTTTTGGGACATTTATCTCTTCTCTGTTTACTTGTGATGTTAAAAATAGGGTATATGCAGAAGGACTTTTAATTTTCAGCAATCTGGGTCAAGCGCTTCCGGGGAACTGTATGGTGTTGCAAAATCGGCATGTTTAAGGAATGTTTTATTTAAAAATCAATAATCTTCACTGCCTGATGGATACACGATATAAAGTGGGTCTCAGAATTTACAAGAAGCACTGCATTACATTTCATTTTACCGCGCCATGTCTTTAAAATATGAACATTTATTTTACTCCAGTATAATTAAAGGAGTTTCTGATCTACCGCCTGCTGATCCTGATGACGTGTGCACGTAAAAGGCTTTTTATCTGGTTTTACACTTGAACAACTAAATGAATGCTGAAGTTTACTTAACTGATTATATTTACATTACATTACAACAACGATACTGTAAAAGAAACCGTATAAAATTGAAAAAATAAAAATAAAAATCCCATTAACCGTTCACCGGACGTTTATCGGTATGGGAAGAAACAGTAGCTGTGCACATACCACATTCCAGTTTTTTATATGTATAATATATGATTATATATATAAAATATATATATATATATATATATATATATATATATATATATATATATATATATATATATATATATATATATATATATATATATATATATATATATATATATATGTGTATATGTATATATATATGTGTATATGTATATGTGTATATATATATATATATATATATATATATATATACACATATATATATATATATATATATATATATATATATGTGTGTATATATATATATATATATATATATATATATATATATATATATATATATATATATATATATATATATATATATATATACACACACACACACACACACACAAATTTTTTATGGTAATTTACAATACCAACCCATGCATTATATAACTTTAAACTGATAAAAAAACTTTTCAACATCAAAAGTTGTTAGAGGAAAGATCTCCTAATTCAAAAGCATTAGTAAATGAAAAAATACCATGGATCACAACTTAATTTACAGTACATCTGAAACATGTTTGGAACAAATGATGACATGACATGGTTATAACCCAATAAGCCTACTGTACCACATTTGATACACCAATTGCTCTAAAAATTCATTATTATCAAAAATGTAGTGTTGGACAGTCATTTGGACCTTGCTCAAGAGCACCTCATTCATGGGTATTGAGGGTGGAAGAGAGCACTGTTCATTCTCTACAACTCCTGACCTGCAGGTTACAAGGTTACTGGAAATAAAACCTGGGAAATTTCAGGTTACAGACCAACTCTCTAGCCATTAGGCCACAACTGCCCCCTCGGGGTAAAGGATGACCCCATAAAGGTTGCCTGCAAACCCTTCTGGCAGTCTTCAGTTGGTCTTCTTATAGGTTCTTATCAACATTCTTTAAAATGAGTAAGTCATAGGCTTACTGCGATGGCCAGTGTTACTGTAGCTGTATTGCTCTGACATACATAAATAAATTCTTTCCTGTTGATTTATAGGATTTATTGGCCTCACGGAATCAGAAAGTATTCATCAGATATTCGATTGTTCCGTTGTGATGTATGGAATAATGTTTTTGGGTTCCAGCCGCTACTCATTTGAATTGAGAAAATTAATTTTTTGTTTATAAGCACTTTATAGTCTTATCATACATTACATTGAATATCTTACTAAATCACGGTAAACACTACAGTCTCTTGACTTGCTGCATCACAGATACCAATATTTTTAACAATTTATAAATGTTTAATTTATAAACTAAAACGACATTAGACCTGGAGCAGGGGAGTCCAAACTCGGTCCTGGAGGGCTGGTGTCCTGGAGAGTTTAGCTCCAACCTTAATCAAGCACACCTGAACCGGCTAATCAAGCTCTTACTAGATATACTAGATACTTCCTGGCAGGTGTGTTGAAGCAAGTTAGAGCTAAACTCAGCAGGACACCGGCCCTCCAGGACCGAGTTTGGACACCCCTGACCTAGAGATATATATATTGCGATCATAATTTTCGAAGCACTTTGGAAACATTTTATGAGTACCATTTGTCCCCATATGGACTGATAGAGCCCTTGGACCTGGAATCTGTGTTGCGAGAGGTTGTATATGAAGAGTTCAGATGCAAAACCCTCTAAATCCATCAGACCTCTTTTCTTGTAAATGAGCATTTTCTATCAGGCTCCTCTGATTAGGTTCAGAAGTTTCATTTTATATGTAATGATAAGGTTATTAGTTAGTAAATAAAATACCTTTTTTTTTTTCAAAAATGTCACTTTAGACAATAATTCTTTGGTTTTTTATAAGGTCAATTTTCCTTTGCGTCAAAACCAGCTAAATCCACCTCTGCTTTTTTGCAAAAACCTCTAAATCCACCTATTGAGACAAGACATTCTTATTAGTTCATAATTAGTTGAAAATCAATAAAGATGCAATTAAAAAATATTTTACCAAACATAAAACACATTACACAAACCACCTAAAATTAAGAATATATAAAACTGTCAAGTAAGTGGTGGTTCATTCCGCTGTGGTAACCCCTGATAAACCAGGGAAAAAAAAACAGAAGGAAAATTAATGAATGAATTCTGTCAAGTAATTGCATTAATCAATAACATTAAAACTGACATTAATTAAATCTTAACAATCTGTTGTCATTTCTGATATTTGGGATTTAGATTTAATGCAAGTAGAACAATTTAAACATTGCAAACATTGTAAACTAAGCTTGGTAAATTCAAATAATGTAGTGTTAAACATTGTAAAACATCAATATCTATGCATTGTCCATTAATATAAAAAGCTTATCAGACGTAAAGCTAATATAAATAATGTAGTTTTTATACATTATATTTATCTTTTAAAAAATAGCAAATTAGCAAATAAAACACAAGGTAGGCCTTCATCTTTTAAAATCGAAAGCGGAATAAAACAGTCTCCCCATAAAAGCCGGCGTATCAGTGCGCTGCTACATTAAAAACATATGATTCGATTCGCGTCTTCTGATTGGTTCTCGGGAGATAGCGGCTTTTGCTGTCAATTTTTTTGCTGGCATTTGGATGATTAGAAGCAAATCTATTTGTTGATGGTGTACTACATGCCTTCACCCAATGTCAGTAGCTCATTTTTGGCGGAAGTGGCGTTTAGCGACTTTTGCATCTGAACTCCAAAACAAACCAAAGTTGCATCCCAAATGACACACTATACACTATGCGCTTATACACTCAACCATGTTGTGTATGCGTTTAGTGTCATCCAAGTGGAACACTAAGGTTTTTTTTTACTAAACGGAGATTCAAACCTTTTCTCAGTCTACATTTAACAGCTGTCAAATTTATGAATTAAATGACCAAACTACCAAATAATCACTTATGTAGGAGAATTTTGCATACACAGTCCAAAATAAATAATCCAACCCAATCCAGCACTCAATATCTCCTCCTCTTCTGCTACGCAAGCAAAGCTGCATGACACATTTCATTTTATTGGTTGATGTTAAGGCTCATAAACTTTTAGATTTCTTTAACAACACAAAATATAAATGATGTGGCCTAATGGTTAGAGAGTTGGACTTGGGATCTAAAAGTCACAGATTTGATTGCCAGTACTTGCAGGGATTGTTGATGGGAGAGTGAATATCCACCTTAATACCATAGCTGTGGTGACTCCCTTGAGCAAGGCACCAAACCCCCAACTGCTCCCCCCACTGCTCCCCAGTGCTCCGGGTGTGTGCTCACGGGTGTAAGTGGCTTTGGATAAAAGGATCCGCTAAATGCATCAATGTAATGTAACACAAAATATGAGGAATCACTAAAAATATTAACAAAAACTATCCTCTAAATAATAAACATTATTCACACGTAGTAAAGCTAAAGTAAATAAACAGACCTTGGGCTTTAGTTCTTACCTGGTTCTCGAAAAATAAATAAAACTGCTGAGTCTTCCGGATCCACTACTTGCCTTGCTGATCTTACTAACTAAACGAAAAGCAATAAATCTACCACTCACTACTAATTAAATAGAAAGAAAGGTACATGCTAAATAGTAATGCAACAAATTAAATATAAAATAACAGATGCAAAGACACCGGGAGAACAATAAAGCATCTTCAGTAGAGAGCAAAAGAGTGAGAGAGTGCAACTGTTACCTCGTGGCCTATTTATCCTGAATCCCAGATGATGTCACAATTCTTGCGGGACACAGGGTGTCCCCCATCAACCCCACTTATTAGACTCAACCAAAATATGTCAGAGACCCGTTACAGTTGAATAAATACATCTTTTGGGTATTTAAAGTGCACTTATTCTTTTTAGAATTTTAAGTGTAAATCCACTACTTGCACTTTTTCTAGTACAAAATGGCATATGAGTAGTGCATAAGTATGCAATTTGAAACCATGCCTTCCATAAATGGGTATGGAATCATGGGAGTTGTGGTCTTTATTACATCCTATGGGACTCCTGCAGAAATCATGTTCATGGATGAGCTAAAGCGTTCCCACTTATTATCTTGGCTGTATAAAGGCAATAAAGGGCAATCCATAGACAGGTCAGTAAACAGGCAAAATTTGCGGCAGACAGAGAACATCACTGTCGAGAGAAACAAACTGAAGTCGAAACTGTAAACAAAATCCGTCTGAAACAAGACTCAGCACTGGATGAGTGTGTAATTGGTGTGTATATATATGGTCCATGTAATCCAGAGATGTTAAACATACAGTCCGTGGGCCGGATCAGGCCCACAAACGGGTTTAATCCGGCGCGCTAGATGTTTCCGTAAAGTGTAAAAATGAGCTGCAATTTTTTAATTAAAAAAACTGCTGTTTCAATTTTGTCCACTGGATGGCGCAATTGCAAACTGTTAATTTCATGCAATCCAGAAGCCTGAATCAGCATCAGTTTGACAGCCTTCTCAGAGAGAAAGACCGCATGTATGCCCTGACATACCACACTGAGGTGTTCTCACAAGGAAATGTAGCTATTTCACGTTTTGTCAGTTTAGTGGCTAATTCGTACAAATTCAGTCATATGAAAATGTACAATATAAAAATGGAGGCGTGGCACCCAACCACACCCCTAAACCCATTCGTCATTAGTGGAGAAGCAAATCATACTAAATTGTACGAATTGTATTTCATATGAATTAGCCGCTAAATCAAAAAGTTATGAATTGCCGTGAGATCATGTTGTCCGCAGGCTCTAGCTTTATGTTTTATGTTAATCGTATTAAAACAAAGAAAACAATCTGAAGTTGTTGTTTTTAAGTTTTATTATTTTACCAGTCCGGCCCACTCCATGAGCTAAAATGAGTTTGACACCCCTGATGTCCTTCAGCTGTGTTTGGAGGTGAACTGAAACCAGTGTGTGACTGCAGGACATAATGGGAGTTGTAGTTCTGTTGAATGACAGAGAGTGTTCTCCAGTGATTTGCGAGGGCTACATTGCTGACGATCACAACAGAAACACAGGCAAGGCTAAACACTGTGGAAAATGCTCAGTAATGACTTCATGGCCATTTAAGACTTCACACAGAACTGTATACTAACAGGAGTAGTATGTTTGTACATAACCAGATGTACCTGCATATAGCAATTCGTCTCAGGCAAGAAAGAAAGGAGGAACTCCGTTTACAACACCACCGCTTCTGGTTCTTATTGCAGTGATCAAGTGGGAAAGAAGCAGCACTGTTTTATCATATTGGCTGCATCCAAAATTGCATAGTTTGATACTATATAGTATGTTAAAATAAAATGTGAGCCAAGTAGTATGTGCCCGGATTACCTACTACTTCTGGGATTGTGAAGTGCGCATGCGATAGACACTATGCTATCCCATGATGCCACGCAAGAGAATTCATGAATAGGAGCGAAGTGATACAACTGACGCGGATAGGTCACATGATCATGACAAATGGCGAATGTAGTAGGTCAAGTTCCATTCATACTACTCACATTCATACTATATAGAGTAGTGACTTCAAATTCAAATGTAGTGCATACTCGAGTAGTAGGCGATTTCAGACGCAGCCATTGGGGTGCTGTTAGAATGCTGCTCTGCTTAAAGTCACCCTCAACTTTAGACTGCGCACAGGACTCTGTCACTAGTTAAAATTGCTTATTTTGAACATTCTTCAAAACATTTGCAATAGTGTAAGAGCACACAATTAGTCAAAATGGATATTTTTGCTGGCTTTTGCTCTGTAAATATAATTGACATTTTTCTTTTATTTATTTTTTCACAGTTCGTCTAAAGGATCAATAGGTTTTTTTTTCTGACTACTTTACACATCAGGCTTCACAGGGTTAACAAGGCAGAGCAGAAACCCGGTTTACAGTGCATGGAACATTTGGATGCGTTATTAATGAGTCATTGACACAACTCCGTTTAAGCAGAGCACCTCCTGTCAGGCTTTGAAGAGACTGCTAAAATCTCTGAGCCTCCGTCTTTTCCAGCCTCCATTAATCTCATATGCTGCTTGACATGCCCAGTCACTGTGATGCTCCAGTGTTTGTTTGCTTCCTCTCTCTCTCCACATCCAGCTCATCCTTCTGACATGCTGCTGTTTGAGAATAGCTCATATTAAACTTTGAACCAGGCCGAATAAAAGGTTAATCCTGCTTTCATTCACTTCTGCCATTAGGGCTTTCTCTCCTCAAGTGCTCAGTCGGTGACCTCAAAAAAACAAAACAGCAGACACAGCCACTGGGATGGAATGAATGAATAGACAAGGGGTGCCGTTTCATGTTATTCGAGGTTACTTTGTTCATTATTAGAGGTCTTTAATTTCAAACAAGCGTCAGGGCACTTGATGAGTTAAGAGCTTCCTGAGAACACGATGTACGTATTTTTTCATTATTATTATTTTCATCCATCTTTTGGAAATAGAAAATAAGCAAAATAAATAATGAAAGGTTTACAGAAGAATGCACTTAATACGATTGAATGCAACCTTGAGAGATGCAGATCTGAAATTCAATATTTTACTGTATACTGAATCTGGCAAGGTGTGTGTATTATAAACAGAAGTGCTATAGAAACAAAAATCGCCTTCAGATTTAAAAAGTTAAGGAAAGGGTCTGGTTTTATTGTATTTTTTTTATTAGGAGAGCAAAACATGCAGCATATGGCAAACACAGAACTGCAAAACATACAACATAAAGACAGAACACACGAACAGCAATAGAACAGAAATGGAAATCTGTATAAACATCAATGACAGTCATTTTTTACAGTCACTTCTCAGCTTTGAATTTATGCAGTGTTTGTGTGGATATTTTGTTTCTTTTTATCCATTTACTACAGAAACACGCAACTGCAGTGTAATTTTGGCTTATGAAAAATTAATTTTTTATTTAAAAAAACCTTTAAAATTCTGACCTAAATTTAATATAAAAGGTTTTTGAATATTGGTTTATAGTTTAGGACTAAGGTGACGCAGTGGTGCAGTAGGTAGTGCTGTCACCTCACAGCAAGAAGGTCGCTGGTTCGAGCCTCGGCTGGGTCAGTTGGTGTTTCTGTGTGGAGTTTGCATGTTCTCCCTGCGTTTGCGTGGGTTTCCTCCGGGTGCTCCGGTTTCCCCCACAGTCCAAAGACATGCGGTACAGGTGAATTGGGTCGGCTGAATTGTCTGTAGTGTATGAGTGTGTATGGGTGTTTCCTAGAGATGGGTTGCAGCTGGAAGGGCATCCGCTGCATAAAACATGTGCTGGATAAGTTGGCGGTTCATTCCGCTGTGGTAAATTAATTAATTAATGGGACTAAGCCGAAAAGAAAATGAATGAATGAATGAATTTTTGGACTAAAATACTGCCATCTGAGGGAAGAGGAAAATAAGTTTAGATTTATTGTAAAATAAAAAAATAAAAAATGAGAGCACTAAATATCCAGCAGGGGTCCCTATACACCAGGGGTGTCCAAACTCGGTCCTGGAGGGCCGGTGTCCTGCTGAGTTTAGCTCCAACTTCCTTCAACACACTTGCCAGGAAGTTTCTAGTATCTAGTAAGAGCTTGATTAGCTGGTTCAGGTGTGTATGATTAGGGTTGGAGCTAAACTGTCCAGGACACCGGCCCTCCAGGAAAGAGTTTGGACACCCCTGATATACACCCATTGACTTTTTCATTCATTCATTCATTTTCTTTTCTTTTGCACAGTGGAATGAACCGCCAACTTATCCAGCATATGTTTTACACAGCAGATGCCCTTCCAGCCGCAACCCAACATTGGGAAACACTCATGCATTCACACACACACACACACACACACACACACACACACACACTACGGTCAATTTAGCATATTCAATTCACCTATAGCGCATGTCTTTGGACTGTGGGGGAAACCGGAGCACCTGGAGGAAACCCACACCAACACGGGGAGAACATGCAAACTCCACACAGAAATGCCAACTGACCCAGCTGGGGCGCGAACTAGCAACGTTTTTGCTGTGAGGCGACCGGCTACCCACTGCGCCACCATGACACCCCCATTCACTTTTTTTCAGGTTATATTTCTTAATGCTTTAGAATACTTCTCCTTACAAATTGATAATATATATTCACTAGATATGTATTTTAACATTCTAATATACATTAAAAATGTCTGATATTTTTAATTGTTTACTTTGCAAAACAACAGGCAATTTTTATGGTTGCCAATTTTTTATAAACATTTTAAATATAATTTTAATAATGTGTATTAAACTGACCCCACATTAAAATCATTGCACTCTCAGAAATAAAGGTACGCGAGCTGTCACTGGGGTGGTACCTTTTCAAAAGGTACAATTTTGTACCTAAAAAGGTCCATATTAATACCTCAAGGGTACATATTTGTTAAACTAAAAAGTACAAAAGTGTTCCAAAAAGTTTTTTTTAGGTACTAATATATACTTTTGAGGTACCAATATGGACCCTTTAAATACCTTTTGAAAAGGTACCACCCCAGTAACAGCTTGCATACCTTTATTTCTGAGAGTGTGGGGAAAGTGAAAAAAGACAACCAAATCAATTTCAGTTTTTTGTGTGTTTTAGGGAATATAAATAAAAAAAATAGGAAACATCCATCGGGGTCGTCATAACATTGAAGTTGAGATCTGGTGATTGTGGAGGCCATTTGAGTACAGTGAACTTATTGTCATGTTCAAGAAACCAGTCTGAGATGATTCATGCTTTATGAAATGGCGCGTTATCCTACTTAAAGTAGCCATCAGAAGATGGGTACACTCACTGGGGTCATAAAGGGATGGACATGGTCAACAATATTACTCAGGTAGGCTGTGGTGTTGACACAATGCTCAATTGGTACTAATGGGCCCAAAGTGTGCCAAGAAAATATCCCCCACACCATTACACACCACCACCATCCTAAACCATTGATACAAGACAGGATGGATCCATGCCTTTATCTTGTTTCGCCAA
Source organism: Danio kyathit (assembly GCA_903798195.1). Taxonomy (NCBI): domain Eukaryota; kingdom Metazoa; phylum Chordata; class Actinopteri; order Cypriniformes; family Danionidae; genus Danio; species Danio kyathit. The sequence continues at coordinate 21,927,453 of LR812530.1, read as the reverse complement.
CTTCTTACCCTACCATCTAAATGTCGCAGCAGAAATCGAGACTCATCAGAGCAGGCAATGTATTTCCAATCTTCTGTTGTTCAATTTTGGTGAGTCTGGGCGAATTCTAGCCTCCGTTTCCTGTTCTTAGCTGACAGGAGTGGCTCTCGGTCTTCTGCTGATGTAGCCCATCTGCCTTAATGTTCGACATGTTGTGCGTTCAGAGATGCTCTTCTGCATACCTCAGTTGTAACGAGTGGTTATTTGAGTTACTGTTGCCTTTCTATCAGCTTGATTCAGTCTGGCCATTCTCCTCTGACCTCTGGCATCAACAAGGCATTTGAGCCCACAGAACTGCCGCTCACTGCATATTTTCTCTTTTTCTGACCATTCTCTGTAAACCCTAGAGATGCTTGTGCATGAAAATTCCAGTAGATCAGCAGTTTCTGAAATACTCAGACCAGTCTGACTGGCACCAACAACCATGCCACGTCACTTAAATCCCCTTTCTTCCCCATTCTGATGCTCGGTCTGGACTGCAGCAGTTCCTCTTGATGATGTCTACTTGCCTAAATGCATTGAGTTGCTGCCATGTGATTGGCTGATTAGAAATTTGCGTTAACGAGCAGTTGGACAGGTGTACCTAATATCCTATCTTCTGTTTTAGTGATCATGATTTTATTTCCTGGTTTATTTTAAAAAGCAAACAGTGCATTTAACAATCATAAATGTGTTCAAAGAAATCACGAAAACAACTGGATTTGGAGGGCATGGACAATTTGTATTTGATCTTTATTAATTTTTGTGTATTTGCTACAGAATATTTTTGCAATTATGTTGATATCTACGATGTTTCACTCTATTTTCTTTATAAAACAACCGTGTGAAGCTTATGTTCCTCACAATAGCTCTGAACATTCATTTCCTATTTATCTTGAAGCATGCCCCACTTAAACTGTGATGAACAGTCTTTCAGCAGAGCTCTAAGCAGAAGTGCTCTACTGCTCTCTCAAGGCTGCTGTGTAGAAATGCATCTCACAGTGAATCACATCTGAAATTGCAGTGTCTTGAGTTGTTACTTATTTTTAAGGAGTAGTTACTTTGTAACAGCTTATAAATGAAGCCAGTTTTGTGTTGTGTGAATGGATTCTCATGTCTGTTGTCTAGTCATTTGACCTAAGATTAGTTGCTTCGCTTACATTCACAAATCCACTCTTGTATAGTAGTAAATAGTACCAGTAAATGTCCTGCTTAAAATAAAAACATAGAAAATAAAACTATAGCAATATACTAAAAAAAACTGTATAGGCATTGGAAGACTAAATTATTAGGTCACACTTTATTTTGACGGTCCGTTTGTTGAATTTAAGTTACATTGCAACAAATTATCATTAGATTATAAGTAGACTGTTAGGTTGGGGTTAGGGTTGGGGTTGGGGTTGGGGTTAGTGTAAGTTGACATGTAATTGCAAAGTTTCTTATAGTCAGTTAAATGTCTGTTGAAGGACTGTTAAATGTCAGTGTCAACAGATATTAAGTAGACAGTCTACTAATACTCAAATGGACCATCAAAATAAAGTGTTACCAATTATTAAACTCTTCTGTGAAATCTTTGCTCTTTTTCAAATATTTCCTAAGTAATGTTTAACAGAGCAGGGAAATTTATCACATTTGTTCCAATAACATTTTTCTTCCGGAAAAAGTTTAATTTGGCTGTAAACCATAAATATAAATTTGTTACGTTTACCTAACTGAATTTTGCAAACGCATTACCTTAATTCAATTAAGTAATTTCAACTAAAAAGGTGGGTAAACCCATTATTTTTAAAGTGATTAGCTGACTTTACTTTTAAAAAGTGAGTAAACGCATCTCTTTTAAAGTGATTAGCTGACTTTACTTTAAAAAAGTAAGTAAAGCAATTGACTTAAGATTGTTAAGTAAATAAATTATGTGCATATTTCTAAAAAAAAATAAGTCAACTTAACCTTGCAAAGTTGCAACGGATTTACGCATGTTTCATTTTCCACGTAAAGTCAACTTGTTGTTTTTAAGGCAACAGGTTTAGTACTTTTTTAAAGTATAGTAACTAATGGCTTTTGCAGTGTACTGAGTGTCATTTACATGGATCATTGTTGGCTGATTTAGTAGTTTTATCATTGTATTTTTATAGAAATCTCAATATAACATAACATTAAAGTCTAAATCATGGGGTGTTCAAAAGCACTTCATTTTTTACATTTATTTTCCAGTCTGACGCAAAGCATGCTGGGAACTAGAAATCTGCAAGGTTAGGAAAACTTGTTAAGTTGTCTAATACATTGAATTAATTTTACAGTGCAATACACTTGGGTTCCACACAATTTCTTTATTTTATCCCAACACAAATCGATTAGGTTAACTTAATTGTTTTTACAAGTTTAAGTGGATTAAACATAAAACTATTAAGTTCTCAAAACTCAAAAATTGGTAACACTTTATTTTGATGGTCCATTTGAGTATTAGTAGACTCTCAGCTTAATATCTGTTGACACTGACATTTAACAATCCTTTAACAGACATTTAACTGACTATAAGAAACTTTGCAAGTACACGCCAACTTACACTAACCCTAACACTAACCCCAACCTAACAACCTACTTATAATCTACTGAGAATTAGTTTCAATGTATCTTAAATTCAACTAACGGACCATCAAAATAAAGTGTGACCCAAAAATTGTGTTGATTCAGCTAATTTTAAATTAGTTTGAACAAGCAGAATTGTTTTTGAGTGTATCATGTCATGCGATGACTGTTACACTGTAAATAAAATGCAGGGTTCCACACAATTTATTCATGTTGTCCCAACACAAATTGATTAAGTGAACTTAACACTCTTAACAAATTGATGTGGATTGAACATAAAAAAATTAAGTTGTCCCAATGAAATCTAAAGAATTGTGTTGTTTTAGCTCATTTTAAATAAGTAGTTTGAACGAGCAAAAATATTTTTTTCAGTGTATGTGTTAATTATTCGAGCAATTTAATCACTGTTAAAACATGAAGCCATACGTAAATTAATTATCTCTCGTCATATACACAAGTTTAATCTGCATGTTTACAAACACACTTTCTTGAAGCACACACTTCATAGTAAATGTAATGCAATTTCTCAAACATGGTATTTTGACTTGCTTCATTTAGAATTATCTGTTGTAATTCCTAGGTTTGTTTTCTAGGGGTTGTGTGTGTGTGTGTGTGTGTGTGTGTGTGTGTTTGGGGGGGGGGGGGGGGGGGATTGTTTTCTGTGTGTATTTTTCATTTGTAGTTTATTATTTTAAACTTTATTAATTTATTACTGCATTTATTTATTTCCAGTTTTATTTTGTATTCATTTATTTTGCTTCGATTTCTTTTAGCTTTCTTTTTATTTCTGAGCAAAAATAAATTAATATGGAAATGAATTAATGCAATATTAAACAAATAGGGGCGACACGGTGGTGCAGTAGTTAGCACTGTCAGCTTACAGCAAGAAGGTCGCTGGTTCGAGCCCCAGCTAGATCAATTGGCAGTGTGAGTGTGTATGGGTGTTTCCCAGTAATGTGGCTGGAAGGGCATCTGCTGTAAAACATATGCTGGATAAGTTGGCTGTTCATTCCACTGTGGTGACCCCTGATGAATAAAGGGACTAAGCCAATGGAAAATAAATGAATGAATGACTGAACAAATGAAAAAAAAGCACAAAAAATAAATATAAAATACATTTATTCAAGTTTAAAATAACAAAATATAAACAAAAAGCATGCAGAAATTAATGAATGAAGGAAAAAGTTATAGATAAGTGAAGGATTAGGCTTTTATTAAATCTCTCATTCATTCATTCATTTTCTTTTCGGCTTAGTCCCTTTATTAATCTGGGGTCGCCACAGTGGAATGAACCGCCAACTTATCCAGCACATGTTTTGCGCAGTGGATGCCCTTCCAGCTGCAACCCATCTCTGTGGGAAACACACTCATTCACACACATACACCACGGCCAATTTATCTTACCCAATTCATCGCGTTGCCCTTATTAAATCATATATTAGTTTATCATTTTTTTCTATTAATACATTTACCTATCTATCTAATTATTTATACATTTATATACACATATACAGTTGAAGTCAGAATTATTAGCCCCCCTGTTTATTTTTTTCCCCAATTTCTGTTTAACAGAGAGATTTTTTCAACACATTTCTAAACATAATAGTTTTAATAACTCATTTCTAATAACTGATTTATTTTATCTTAGCCATGATGACAGTAAATAATATTTTACTAGATATTTTTCAAGACACTTCTATACAGCTTAAAGTGACATTTAAAGGCTTGACTAGGTTATTTAGGTTAATTAGGCAGCTTAGGGTAATTAGTAGGCCCACACAGAATCTGCAAGCGCAGAATTCCGTAGATTTACTGCAGATTTTTTGCCCATCATTAATTCTGTTTATTTACTTGATTAAATGTGTGTAAATCTGATTTTATTCAGTTTTTAAATTACACATATTTCACATATTAAGGTTTTAGTTGTGAGACTCCCAAAATAATTCAGCAGAAATCCACAGATTTTTACCAAAATTCCCCACAGAAATTGCAAAAAACGTCCGCAGATTCTGTCTGGCCCTAGTAATTAGGCAAGTTATTGTATAACTATGGTTTGTTTTGTAGACTATCGAAAAAAATTTAACTTAAAGGGGCTAATAATTTTGTCCTTAAAATGGCTTTTAAAAAATTCAAAACTGCTCATATTCTAGTCAAATTAAAACAAATAAGACTTGCTTCAGAAGAAAAAAAACATTATCAGACATACTGTAAAAAATTTCCTTGCTCTGTTAAACATCATTTGGGAAATATTTAAAAAAGAAAAAAAAATTCAAAAGAGGCTAATAATTCTGACTTTAACTGTATATGCGTTTATTTTTTTGTCTGGTTTTCCATATTTGGGACCCTACTGTATGGAGTCAATCTAGGGTCATATATACTTGCCAAATAAAAAAAGTTTTGCAAACAAGCAAATCAAGCAAAAATAAACAAAAGCGAATCTCCAAAATTTGCAAAGCGAAAATTAATTTTTGAGAAATAATAATAAATTTTGATAACAAAAGTAAAGAACTGCAAAGGGAAAATTTGGTTTTGAGAAATAAAAATGAAATTTGCAAACAAAAAAAAGAACTGCAAATAAAAATCAAGCAGTGCAAAAAATCCATATGTATTTGCAAAACATTTTTATAGTATTACCTTTACAAACCCTGTCCAGTCAATTGTTATGCTCATTTTTAGCCTTTAGTCAGCCGTGAGTTTGCGATGCTGTTTTCACTTCGCACTTCACGTTTCTGCGCATTTCACTTTGTGGCCCTGATTTGACAAAAGGGCGGAGTCAAGGAAACTTGGGTGTTTATGGCAGGCCTGGACCAGCTTCCATTTAAGCGATGTCATCGCCTGAAGACACCACCGAGGTGGTCTTACAGACCAATAGGTCCGAACCTGCCATAAACGCCTAAGTTCCCCTTGACTAACTTTGTCAAATCAGGGCCACAAAGTGAAACGCGCAGAAACGTGAAATGCAAAGTGAAAACAGCATCGCAAACTCACGGCTGACTAAAAAGCTAATCAAAATGAGCATTGAACTTGACTGAACAGGTTTTGTAAAGGTAATGCTATAAAAATGTTTTGCAAATATATATAGTGTTTTTGCACTGCTTGATTTTTATTTGGAGTTCTTTTTTTTTTTGTTGCAAATTTCATTTTTATTTTTCAAAACTTCATTTTCTCTTTGCAGTTCTTTATTTTTGTTAGCAAAATTAAGTTTTATTCATTCATTCATTCATTTTCTTTTCGGCTTAGTCCCTTTATTAATCTGGGGTCGCCACAGCAGAATGAACCGCCAACTTATCCAGCATATGTTTTACGCAGCGGATGCCCTTCCAGATGCAACCCATCACTGGGGAACACCCATACACCCTCATTCACACATATACACTACGGACAATTTTATCTTAACCAAAATTAAGTTTTATTTCTCAAAAATTAATTTTCGCTTTGCAATTTTTGGAGATTTGCATTTATTTATTTATTTTGCTCGATACTTTGTTTGTTGTTTGCAAAACTTTCTTTTATTTTTGAAGTATATATGGCCCTAGATTGACTCCATACTGTTGTTTTTGTGGCGCTTTGACTTTTGCACTTTTAAACTCCAGTGCAGCAGATGGCGCTAACATGAATTAACATACAAAACACGTCGACGTCACGTGACACAATGCTGCTTTTTTTCTTTTTGCAAACCGAAGACATGTCACACTTGTGTAATATGAAATTATAGTATTATAGTACTTATGCATAATGCATAAGTTCTGTTTGTTGCTGCACCAGCAACATATAAGTTAAACAGCAGGTTTATTCCTCGTCTCGTCATGTTAAAAGACAATAGATGGTGATGATGAGCTGTATGTTATGAGGATGTATTAATGAAAACTAAACACAATGAAGTATCATTTCAGTAGGTGAGATCTGGGTGGTTTGGATCAGTCGTTGGTGAATTGAGGTAAAGTTGATTTTATATTCACACTGTTGGACTTTCTCTTTGATAATATAATTCAGAAAAGTATTGTTTGCAAATTCTAAATTGTGAAATCATATTAGCAGCCAATGACTATCAAAGTACAACAGTGTTCACAGTCAAATAAATAGTGCTAATGTTGTTTTCAAGTAATACATGTGATTTCAGACCGAATATTTAAAGTACCATGGTAAACGATATATGGAGCATGTCACAAGTTGTCACATAACGAATGTTTTTGAACGAACTTTACTTCAGTCGGTGCTGGTGAAGATGGCGGGTGCTCTGCTGGAGTATGAGACAGAGATGTTTCTGAGTGTGTTCAGCACAGACGGGCTGCTGATCACGGCTGAAGGACTCGGCATTGACCGCCTTCTGCTGCACTTCATGAAGGTGTATTCCGAGGAGGGCAGCCTGGTGCTCTTACTGAACACCAGCACTCCTGAACAGGTGAAACTGACACATTTCATAATCTACTACAGTAACTTAACCAAGCAGTGTAATGTGTCTTACGTGTGTAACATTTTGTTATAGTGTATAGTTATTGTTTATGCTGTTTCATGTTCTTATGGGAACTGCAAATAAGCTAAAAGATGATTAGAATAAGCATTGCATTTAAATAAGCATTGCATTGTATAATACTGGTGAGCCTAATTATAAAATTATAAAATAATTTGTGAAAGTTCTAATTAATATTTTTGTTATTAAACTTTTACAGATATGTCAAAAACTTTGTATATGGTTTTTATGTTTTTTTTATCATATTTGAAACAGGCAGGAATCGATCACCTTTATGGCAAATCATATATAAGACATCTAGTAGAGGGTTTATATTTGATATAATATATCAAATATATATATATATATATATATATATATATATATATATATATATATATATATATATATATAATTATGTAATTTGTATTTCATTGTTATTTATTTTAATATGTTTTTTAACAATTATTTTACGCTTAATTTGGATCTTTTTTGTTATAACATCACATAAATACAGTGACTGAGAGAGCTTAATGCACTGTAATTAAAAAATAACACTTGCAATTACAAAAAACGCCAGGAAATTGAGAAAAGATCATCATCTGTTTGACAGCACACATGCTACAAATCCTCAAATCCTTTTTAAAAAAAACACGCTGCATTTTCTCACAATGCAAACAATTTACGGAACATGCTGCATTTTCTGACAACACTTTTAAATACAGAACACAATGGAAATGTTTTAAGGGGACAATAAAACATGACAGACCTGGATATTTAGGTTATGGTTATTTAGCCTAAAATACAAAAGACAAGGGAATCCGGATGTTAAAATAAACAAACAAAAAACTCACCTTTCAAAGATCTCCTACAACTTCACTGAGCAATAGTCACGACAGCAGCGTCCGTCACATTTTTGTTTCCGTTGTGTAAAAATGCAGTGCTTTTTTAAATGTGTATGCATTGTGAGGATTCGCAGCATGTTTGCTGTCAAACGGATGAAGATCTTTCTTAATTTGCTGGCGTTTTTTTGTAATTTTGTAAATTGAATTGCACATTTTCTTAAATTGCAGCACGTTAAGTTCTCCCGGCCACTGTATATAAAGTAATATAATTGATGTGACTTAATTTAATTTAATTCAAATTTATATTTGAATTATGACTTAATTTGACTTAGATTATTTTGCCTTTTTGTCTAATTTTCACTTTTATCTTATAATTATCATTTAGTATGTGTCATTGTTTTTGACTATTTTTTCATAACTTTTTATGTTTTAAAAGACTTAAAATTGTTGAATTGTGAAGTACTGATATTAATATTATCACTAAAATAATAAAATTAGTTTTATTATTATTATTATTAATAATATTAACATATCTTTAAGCAAAATGTTTACAAATCTACCAAAAAACACTGAAAAGGTTAATGATTGTTTTGTATAGCAGAGTACTACATAAAAGGTGTGTAATTTATAGTTGTCACTCTATTTACAAATATCCGTTAAATGATATTCAAAAGCATAAGTTTTATTATTTATAGCTGCAATACAACAATCGCACAAATACACATTCGATCAAGCCTAATGTATCATTTTTTGATACTTAAATCAATACATTAGCTGCATGGCACGGTTTCTTAAAAACATTATGAATTGACCATTAAAGGGCATCTATGATGAAAAGCAACTTTTGTAAGCTGTTTAGACAGAACTGTGTGTACAGTTGAAGTCAGAATTATTAGCCTCCCTGAGTTATTAACCCCCCTGTTTATTTTTTCCCCAATTTCTGTTTAACAGAGAGATTTTTTTTCAACACATTTCTAAACAGAATAGTTTTAATAACTCATTTTTAATAACTGATTTGTTTTATCTTTGCAATGATGACAGTAAATTATATTTGACTAGATATTTTTCAAGACACTTCTATACAGCTTAAAGTGACATTTAAAGGCTTTATTAGGTTAATTAGGTAAATCAGGCAGGTTAGGGTAATTAGGCAAGTTATTGTATAATGATAGTTTGTTCTGTAGACTATCGAAAAAAATATAGCTTAAAGGGGCTAATAAATGTGTCCTTAAAACGGTGTGTAAAAAATTAAAAACTGCTTTTATTCTAGCCGAAATAAAACAAATAAGACTTTCTCTAGAAGAAAAAATATTATCAGACATACTGTGAAAATTTCCTTGCTCTGTTAAACGTCATTTGGGAAATATTTAAAAAAGAAAAAAAAATTCAAAGGGGGGCTAATAATTCTGACTTCAACTCTACAGTATGTGTAGTGTGTCCACTGTCATATTGGAGTCATATAAACCAAATAAGTTTCTATTTTTTAAATGTTTTTATTAACGTTAAAATAGGATCCCAGTGATTTTGAGATTTTCCCCACCCACCGAATTAATTGACAGGTGCCATGTCTCCATAATAACATGTACAGTTGCAATCAGAATTATTGAACCCCCTTTGATTTTTTTTTTCTTTTTTAAATATTTAAAACTACATAATTATAAACTACAGAATGGTTTGCAGTGATTCAGTATGGATGCTGACTGTGTGTGTGTGTGTGTGTGTTGGTTTCTGCTGAAGGAGTATTTGACCGAGCGGCTGCGAGCTGAAGGGGTCAGTCATCTTCCTCAGACTGTGACCAGTGATGTGCAGAGCGCTGACAGATATAACGTCTACACTAAAGGAGGAGTGCTGTTTGTCACCAGCCGAATCCTAGTGGTGGATTTTCTGACCGACAGAATCCCTGCTCACCTCATAACAGGTCAGAGAAAAAACCTATAATAAATAAATCTGTGTTCATTCATTACAGCTGAGATATAATGAGTATTACTGTGTGCTTGGACAGGAATCCTGGTGTATCGTGCACATAATATCATTGAGTCTTGTCAGGAGGCTTTCATTCTAAGACTTTATAGGCAGAAAAACAAGACCGGCTTCATCAAGGCCTTTACAGATAAAGCCACGTCTTTCTCTTCAGGCTTCTGTAAAGTTGAGCGCGTCATGAGAAACTTGTTTGTGAAGAAACTTTTTCTCTGGCCAAGGTAGGACGGCTTTAATCAAGAAAATGTTTTTTTATATAATCATGACTTTTTTACATTTTAAAAGCATTGTTGAATTTTGAATTACAAAATTAACTTTATCACTAAAGTAATAATATAACATTTGTTGCTAAGTTTTTGTCAAAGTTTTCTTTGCAAAAATGGTTGCAATGCAACATGAAGGTACTGTAGGCATATAATGGTGTCAACTTTTCTTGTTTATAGAATTGCAACTGTGTAAAACAAGCAGACAGCTGTCAAACAAGCTTATAAATGCTGATGTACAGAGACATTTGTGACTAAAAGGCCACATCTCTAAATTAGTTCAATATATATTATATATGTCTCACAATATTTAAGTAAGCTGCAAAAAATATTTATTTGAAAAGGTATAATAACAAAAAGAGGTACATCTTTGTGTATTGCTTTAAGTGTTCAGAATACACATATTTTTTGAACAAATTGAATTGAAAAAATTATTATGAATTAAAATAAGGTCTCATTAGTAAATGTTATTAATGTATTAAATAACATCAACATTGAGAAATAGCTAAATGTCTTAAACTTATTGTTCATGTGAGTTTAAAAAAAGTCTACTGAACATTATTAGTTATTAGCTTCATTAAGTAAAACATTTAAGACAGAGATGTTTTGATATCCCAGTTGATTATTTCAGCTCATATAATTGAACAAAAATGTGATATAAGTTTGATAAAAAGGCGTTTATTTTTAATCAAACATTATTTTAGACAGTATGTCCTGTTATTGATAGTATTTTCCCATTATTTTTGATCATCTAATTCTAATGCATTTAGCATTTTGATCAAAGTCATTTCAGACCTTGCTTTGCAGCTAACCATATAAAATAAACATGGTGCATATATTTATATTTGCAGGTTTTAGTTTGCAGGCTCTTTGTTTATAAAGACAAATAAAAAAACAAAACAGGAAAAGTCATGTAATTTTGAGATGGCATTTTTTGGGCTGGAAAAGTTTTGAAAAAACAAATGAACCCACAATGTTTTGGAAAAGTCATGGAATTGTGTTTAACAAATATTTATGTTTGAATATAAATTGTATGTAAATATAAATTGTATGATTCTACAAAGCCTTTTATTCTATAATTTGTTTTCAGTACTTTTCTTCTTTATTCTATTATTTTGTGTATAAATTATGCTTAAGGGTAGGGTTAGTTGTCCCAACCTCTTTACTTCTTTTCTGTCCTTGGCCAATTACATGCTCTCACTTAATATTTAACTAAGTGTTTTGTAAACATACATTTTATATTATAAATGACATAGATTATGTATTTTAATAAATTTAAACATGCAATTTTATCCTTATTTAAGACGTAGGCATATACAAAGACATTACATGAAACATTATGTTATGAATTTTTACCCGAACGTTTTGCAAAGTCATGGAATAGTACACATATTTTAGTACGAAAAATGTAGAAACCCTGAGTGACAGTTCACAAAATTCGAATATATTGTTCTTTATTTTTTGAATAATTATTGCAGATCATATTTCACTATTTGTGCACCCCTATTGTAAATCAAGTTGTAAATGTGTTTTTATATGCTAGATTCCAAGCATCAGTAAACGCAACGCTGGACAAACACAAGCCAGATGTGGTGGAGCTGCATGTGACTCTGACTCCAGCAATGAGAGCCATTCAGAGCTCCATTCTGGACATCATGAATGCCTGTCTGAAAGAGCTTAAGCGCTACAACCCCACTCTGGAAGCAGAAGACCTTTCTCTGGAGAACAGCCTGGGCACTGCCTTTGAGAAAGTGAGAAATCCTTTTATTTACAATGCTATGGATAATACTGCATGTGGAATAACTCACTATATCACTAAACTATATGTATAAATATGTATGTATGTATGTATGTACAGTTGAAGTCAGAATTATTAGCCCCCCTGTTTATTTTTTCCCCAATTTCTGTTTAACAGAGAGATTTTTAAATATAATAGTTTTAATAACTCATTTCTAATCACTGATTTATTTTATCTTTGCCATGATGACAGTAAATAATATTTTACTAGATATTTTTCAAGACACTTCTATACAGCTTAAAGTGACATTGAAAGGCTTAACTACAGTAGGTTAATTAGGTTAACTAGGCAGGTTAGGGTAATTAGGCAAGTTTTTGTATAATGATGGTTTGTTCTGTTGACTATCGGAAACAAAAATAGCTTAAAGGGGCTAATAATTTTGTCCCTCAAATGGCTTTTAAAAAATTTAAAACTTTTATTCTAGCCAATACTGTAAAAATTATTTTGCTCTGTTCAACATAATTTGGGAAATATTTAAAAAAAGAAAAAAAAACATTCAAAGGGGGGGCTAATAATTCTGACTTTGTCTGTCTGTCTGTCTGTCTGTATGTCTGTCTGTCTGTCTGTCTGTCTGTCTGTCTGTCTGTCTGTCTGTCTGTCTGTCTGTCTGTTTTCCTCCCTTGTTTCATTTTAGTATTTTCAGATGTTGATACTTAAATTTTGACTGTTAATGATGTTTTAGCAGTAAGGGTTATAAATACATATTATAAATATAGTACATAAATGGGCATTCATTTAGAAAGTGATAAGTTGTGTAATTTATATTTCTGTTTATAATATTATATGGAGTAGAAAAATTGGTAACCCTTTACAATAAGGTTGTATTAGTTAATGCATTTACTAACATAATTGTTCAATGAACAATACATTTACTACAGTAGTTGTTGATGTTAGTTAACGTTGCTTAATGAATATAGTTGATTGTTAATTTAATTCTCGGTGCATTAATGTTAACAAGCAAGAACTTGGATGTTAGCAATGCATTAGTAAATGCTGAATTATGATTACTAAGTGCTGTACAAGTATTGTTCATATATAGTTCATGTTAGTAAATGCATTAACTAGTGAACCTTATTGTAAAGTGTGACCGAATAATTATATTTATTTTTCCCTTTTTTAATAGAAAATAATGAATAGTACAATTCGATCTTATTTTCACAGTAATTCCTGTTGTTGTTGTTGTTGGTTTTGTTTGTTAATTCATTTTAAAGTTAGATCAGGTCAGGTTGTTTTTAAAAGAAAAAATAGAATAGAAAATGTTATGTTAATTATATCTAAACATAATTAATTAATTACACTAAATGGACAAATAAAATAATTGCATAAAGGAGGAAAGACTTGATTTAATTGTGATTTTTATATTTGATGATTGTGAAATACTATTAAATTTAATACTAATAATTCTTCTATCCGTAGACAATTCGTCATTACCTTGACCCACTGTGGCATCAGCTGGGGTCCAGGACCAAATCTCTTGTTCAGGACCTGAAGATTTTAAGAACTCTTCTTCTCTACCTCACTCAGTACGACTGTGTCACCTTCCTCAATCTGCTGGAGTCTCTGAGAACCAGCCAGAAAAGTTTTGGTAGTAATTCAGGTACAGTCTGCTCGTCTGCTGCTCTATTTGAGATGATTATACAGCAGAAATGTCACCCGATTTATTATTTTATTTTATTTTTCCCAAATCAGGTTGGTTATTCCTGGACTCAAGCATGTCTATGTTTGTAAATGCTCGCAGTCGTGTGTATCGCATTCAGGAGTCAAAGAAAAAACTGAAAGTTGGAGAGACTGAGCAAAAACAAAACCTAGGTACAAAATGTTTCATATTTTTTTCTGTTTACAAATGTGTTTTAATATTTAAACATGTACATGCTATTTTCATCTTTTTTATTTGTGTATAAATCTAGCACCTCCGAAAAGAGAGCTTGTGCTTGAGAAAAATCCAAAGTGGGAAGCACTAACAGAAGTGTTACAGGAGATTGAGAAAGAAAACAGCAAATCTGAGCATGAACCGGGTAAGAATAGATTACGAATGAAAATTACTGTTTATTTACTCATCCTCAGATCATCCAAGGTTTTTTCTTCTTCAGCAAGAGATTTTTAGCTGATGCTGTTAGCCATTGACTTTTATTTTATGAATCGCCAAGACCACAGTTTCAAGTAAAAATCTTCTCAATTGCTCTACTTAAGTAAGAAGATGACTTTAATGTGTAAATGATCAGTAGATTATTGTTTTTTTTTTGCGTAAACCTTGTATAAAGCATAAAGTTAAAGGGGACAGTTTACCCAACAATTTAAATTGTGTTATTAATTACTCACCCTAATGTTGATCCAAATGCCAGAGACCTTCATTCATCTTCAGAACACACATTAAGATATTTTAGATGTAAACAGAGAACTCCCTTATCTGCAATAGATGGTAACGGTTCTGACTTGAAAATACATCTCAAAAAATCCATGTGTTTTCAGTGGCTCAATCGGAATATTATGAAACTACAAGAATTCTTTTGTGCACAGTTAAAACAAAAATGACTTTAAACAGTTTCTACTTCTTAATGTCAGCATGGGGTGTTCTTTTACAAGCTCTGTGCGCTGTTGTATAGGGCTGGGTATCATTCAAAAATCTTTGATACTGGGTACCAATACTTTGAATCCGATATCAGTTTCCGATCGATACTTTTTTCGATAGCAATTTTACAAAGTTTGTACACATACAGTATTACCCTTTTCCCTACTCCTAATACTCATAATCTCTTTTTTTCCTGTTTGCAGTATTTTTCTAACTCTTAAAATCATAAACAAACAAAATGTAGCCAAAACAGTTAATCAGGCCAAAAAGATTTCACAGATTTCAATTAAACATGAACAATTTATTGTCAGACTGACAGACAAGACAAGCCTGAGAATTTAATATTATACAAGCAGACAAACAATCCTGATACCAGAGAGGCTTTTTGGTTAATGAAGTAAAGATTTATTCCAGTGTCGATGCATTCAGATTATTTAAATTAAAAGATGTTCTTTGAAAATAGACATGGCTTCTTCATCAGAACTTATTTTAATCTAATGTCATTAGTGACTTGTTGATCATTGAATAACAGGTGTTCAAACTGCAGAATTCATGAAAAGTGGACATTTTACAATTTACAAGTTATAATTTACCTCAGTGTTACACCCGTTTACACCAGTTATCACGATCCATTATGTGATTTGGCTCTCTGATCTTTCAATAGTGTACAAAAAGTACTAAATCAGATAAATGCTCCTCATGAATTAGCTACTTTATGCATTAAGTAATGTAAATAAAAACAGATCATTTTTTAATGTTACAATTATAAGTTCATGAGGTTGTATTAGTTCATGTTAGTTAATGCATTTATGAACATGAATGAACAATGAACAAAGTTTCACCTAAAATATCTGCATTTATATTCTGAAGATGAATGAATGTCTTGGGGTTTGGATCGACATAAGCGTGAGTAATTCATAACATCATTTTTATTTTTCAGGGTTTCCGTGGGGTCTTAAAATGTCTTAAATCTCAAAATATTTTTATTGTAGTTTTTTAAACTTTTAAAACTTTTAAAACTTTTTTTTTTTTTTTTTTTTTTTAAGGTTTATGTTGGGAAAAAAAAAGTGTTAAACGTTAAAACATTTTATTATTCATTAATTATATTATTATTAAATGTATTAAATTATAATAATGTTTTTGATGGGGAACATAAAAATCTTTCTCATCTAGGTCATTTTTTTAAATTCCGGCCCTTTATGAGTCTAAAATTTCATTCATAATGGTCTTAAAATGTCTTTAAAAAAAGTCTTAAATTGAACTTGGTGAAACCTGCAGAAACCCTGTTTTTGGTTGAACTAATCTTTATAGTTTGTTTTCTGTACACCAAGGCCGAGTGTTGATATGTGCCAGTGATGACAGAACCTGTGCTCAGCTGAAGGAATACATCCAAAAAGGGCCAGAACACCTACTGAACCGCCTTTATTCGCGCACTATTGGAAAAGAAGATCCTCAGCCTGATTTACTGAAGCTTGACAAAGGCTGGCAAAAGAAAGACTCTGCTAAGAGCAAAGGAAAAAACAGCCATCAGAAAAGAACCAAAGCCAACTCAAAGAAACAGGCAAAGATGGAGAAACTGTCAAGAGTCTCTCAGGACGATAGTGCTGATAAGGACCTGAATGAGAACAGTGAAGATGAAGGAGAGCTGATTGAAGAGGCAGAGGAGGAAGAAGAGGAGATTGTTCTGGATCTTTCTTCTGATGATTATTACGGTATTCTGAAAGAGCCCCTGACTGTCATTCACCCTCTGAAGGGATGCAGTGACCCCTACAGTCTGACCCGGGTGCTGCATGAGGTTGACCCCATGTTTGTCGTCTTGTACGATGCTGAACTCAGTTTTGTGCGGCAGCTGGAGATTTATAAAGCCTGCAGGCCTGGAAAACCACTCCGGTGTGTATTTCGGCTTTGTTAATTGTTGTTTAGCAAAATAACAATTTCTTTGAAAAAATGTTTTTGAAAGAAGACATTTAGGCTTATAAATGCTGAAATGATTTAATTTAACATAGCGAAGTTAAAATTAGTACTGTCAAACAATTAATTGCGAAATTAATTACAAAGATGCATGTGTAACAAAATGATTTACATAAATATTTGTATATACAATTTGTATATAAATGTTGATATATGCACAGCACATTTATTCATTTACACATTATATAAATACAAAATTTTATTTTGAATGCGATTAATTTATAATTATAGATTAGTGTTTTGAGTAATATGTGCAGTTCTGTTTTATAAACTACTTGTAATGTCAAACCTTCAGAATTTCAAATAAGAATATTAGCATTTAGAGTCTTTAAACTATAATGTATTTTTTATGAAAAATAGAAATGTATTCATCCGTCACATTTTCTCAGTTTTTTTTTTGTGGAATACATAAACAAAAAAAGTGTATTAATTTAGAAATTCACATAAGTATGAAGTTACTTATATAAATAAATACTAAAAACAATATAAACCATTTATAGAAATACAGTATTTCTCGAGTTTCTTACGTTCTTTTCTGCTTTAGTGTGTATTTTCTCATATATGGAGGCTCAACAGAAGAACAGAGGTATCTTACAGCATTAAACAAAGAAAAGCAAGCATTTGAGCACCTCATAAGGTATGTCAAATATATCTCATTTAGCTGAGAAATTCAGTGGAACATTCAGTGGCCTTCATCTTATTAAAAGCAGTTGTTTTTCCTCCTTCAAACAGAGAAAAGGCCAGCATGGTTGTGCCAGAAGAACGAGAAGGTAGAGAAGACACCAACCTAGATCTTGTCCGCAGTCAGGAACCGGCTAGTGCCGCCACCAACACCCGCAAAGCAGGTGAACCTCAGCTAATACACCAAAATATTAACACAAAGGGTTTTTTACGAGTGATGGAATTTCTGAGAAGTCATAGAATTTTACAAGGTCTATTGCAGACATTGAAAGTCAGGGAATTTTATATTTCTGTTGTCCAAATCATGGAATATCTGGGATTTTTGTTTGTCATTTAAAATTTTGCTTTCCATTTATCAAAGGTTTTTTTTTCTTTGTATTTCCCTGTGCAGATGAGCTCTACCTATATCCAAATATAATGTCATTTAATAGAAAACAATGCAGATGGCGCAGCAGGAATTTGAAAAGTATCTTGACTGATTAAAATTTACAGTTGAAATCAGGATTATTAAACCCCCTTTGAATTTTAAAATGTGTTAATAAAACTATTATGTTTAGAAATGTGTTGAGAAAATATGCTCTCCGTTAAACAGAGATTGGGGGAAAAATAAACGTAGCCTAATAATTCAGGGAGTTTATTCATTCTGACTTCAACGGTATATGCAGCAATTCAAAAAAATGCAGGCACCTCTACATTTTTGGATTTTGTGTTTGTTTTCATCACGTTTAATTGCAGAATGGCAAAATACTGGAGCAACACAAGAGCTGCTTTTTTTATTCATTATAGGTCATTGAATTTATGCTTGAAAGTCAAGGAATTTGACATTTTACTTCGATTGGAACCCTGAACACAATACATATTTTTGTCAGCTCAATTACATCTAAAGGCTTTGAAACCAAGCCAACTATTTGTGATTAATGCTGACTGTTTTCGTCTTTCGTCTCCGTTTTATTAGGGTTAAGCTTGACAAAACACATGTTATGAACTGTGCTTTCTTGTTATTTATAATCTTAACTCATCATTGCAGATCCTGCGATGTGATTATTGCAGATTCGAACATTGCGATATAAGTCATGAAGCAATATTTATGTTGTATAGCACATTAGTCCAGGAGAAATGTTGTTTAATTTCACTGTGTACTAACTGTATATGCTTGAAATGACAATGACAGCCTGCTTGGCTTGACTTTGACTTTGACTTCGTCTTTGACTTAACTAATTCTCAATTCACACTGGGCGTCTGCATTAAATAAGTAACTATAAATTAGTATGTAATAATGCGCTTCTTGAACAAAAAAAATGCTGTATATGCTTGAAATTACAATAAAAGCCTGCTTGGCTTGGCTTGGAATGGCTTAAACTAATTTTCCATTCACATAGGGGGTCTGCATCAAATAAGTAACTAGATGTTAGCATGTAGTAGTGTGGCGCTTGAACCAAAAATGCAAGGGCTGATTTTCTCATGGTGTTCCCTCTCACTTCTTACTTTTTGACCACATAAGTGTCTGTATCTCTGTCTTAAACTGTTTTGACTTCAATTAGGAGGACTTGAAGAGGTTAAAGAGCCTCATCGGATCATCGTCGACATGAGAGAGTTTCGCAGTGAACTTCCTTCGCTTCTGCATCGACGTGGTCTGGACATCGAGCCCATCACCTTAGAGGTCGGCGACTACATACTGACGTCTGACATCTGCGTAGAGCGCAAAAGCGTCAGCGACCTCATTGGCTCCTTACAGAGTGGACGCCTTTACACACAGTGCCTCTCCATGACTCGATTCTACCGTCGTCCCGTGTTGCTCATCGAGTTTGACCCCGCTAAGCCGTTCTCCCTGGTGGCCCGCAGTGACTTTCGGCAGGAGATCTCAGCCAATGATGTCACCTCCAAACTGACCCTCCTCACCCTCCATTTCCCCCGCCTGAGGCTCCTCTGGTGCCCTTCGCCGTATGTGACAGCAGAGCTGTTTCAGGAGCTCAAGCATGGCCGTCCCGAACCGGACGCCAGCACGGCTCAGGCAGTTACAGCGGAATCAGAGACTGTGACCGAATCTGCAGATCTGTACAATCCTGGACCTTACGACTTCCTGCTGCGTATGCCTGGAGTCAATGTGAAGAACTTCAAGAGTCTGATAAAACACGTTTCCTGTCTCGCTGATCTTGTGACATTTAACCAGGAGACGCTCGGTGAGATTTTGGGCAGCAGCAGCAATGCCAGGATGCTTTATGAATTCATACACAATCCCATGGATGTGCGGCCCATTCAGAAGAATAAGTAGATATCGTGAGGAGGAAAAAGGTGTTTTTATGGTAATCTCAGGTTTGGGCCAGTTGTGGATATTGTGCCTTGATAAAAGGGTTTATTTTCATATTTATTGTGAAATGATTGTATAAGATGCAGTGAATGAATTATTGTATTTCTGAATATTTAAATGGCTTGTATGATTGAAATGTAGTGTGTGTTGGAATTTGTAGTGACTTTGCATGTAGTTATAGATGTTCATTGTAGATAACTTTACGTAACTGTACTGTACAGTCATTGGCTAAAAGGTGAGTTTTATATCACCACTCTTTTAGAAAAATGTTGCATTTTTTTATCGAGATTGAAATAAACTATTTCTGAATATTAATTCTTTGTTTAATTTGTCAGTGTATATCTGGAGCCGCAATAGGTTTCCTGATGTTTAGAGAAAACCCATCAAAATTTGTATAGATTATTTGTAAATTAAGAATTAATTTAATGAAGAAAAACATTAAACCCATATTATAAACAAATGAATGTAAATTTGATAATGATAGGATGATATATAAATGTATAAATTCATTTTGAATTCAATTTCATATGCATACACACACATACTTTCTCATATACAGTTCTGTCTGGTTCTCAAATCTAATTGGCTGATAGCAATTGCAATAATAGCACAAGTACAGCCTCTTCACTCCTGTGTATTACTCCGCAAACACAGTGAAGCAAATCAATAGACTCACTACAGTTTGACAAACAGTGCAGCTGTTGGACAACATAATGTGCTTTGAGGCTTTTTTAGGAGAGGATGTAGTTGTTTAGATCGCAACTATGCAGTTTATTTATAAGGATAGTGCCTATTTCAAATATTTATAATTTCAGAGATACAGCACGTCGGCATCTATCAGCCTGTCATACTGAGCAGAGCAAAGATAGTTGATGTTCCACATAAGAAGCACGTAGAGGAGAAAAACTCAGCGTAATTTCTAACTACAGCTGATCAAAACGTTATAAAATTTGTGAGTGACATTCTAAGTTGATGTCTCTTTTGTATGTTGTAGTGCTGTATTTATACCATAGTAATTGTAGTGTATTGAGTGTGAGAATGGACTCGCATATCAGGAATTTATGTATTTTGTGTTGGCCACTCTTTGTATAACCCTGAGTTACTTTTTGGTTGGCCATTGTTTCTAATGAGTCTCTTGTTTTTGTTACTGCAGACTAGTTCAGTTAAAAGAAAGAAAGAAGAAATACCCGCATGTGTTTTTCCTTATCGCAGACACATCAGGGGTCCGTTCTTCTTACGGGCATTACTCAATTAGCTGGATTGGGTTATTAACGATTTGACACGATCCAGGATCATTTCGTTCTTCAAAACTCATCCAAGAGTTGTTGTCATAGCAACAGTTCTGGTAGCTCAAACCTACTCGGGAGCAGGTTCATTTAATATAAACAGGATTAGATCAGGTCTTTTCAAGCTAAGGTAATACTGAAAGTTTTTTTACAGTATATATTTTCTTAAAGTAGTAGTTATATACACTTGGGAAAATAGTAAATATGATTTATTGATATGAACTTTTTAGATACAAACGCGTACAATCGCTTTAGTACAATTTGTGTATGATCTGCCAAATCATCTTAGATCATTTAAGCGAGGTACGGAGGACGGACCCCAGTAATCTGGTAGTGTTTGCGTTGCTTTGGCTTTTTCGGGGTTAATTATTGTGATCTCCTGATTGCAACATAGAAATACTGGGAAATCTCTGTAGACTGATGGCATTTCATGCCGTTCAATCTTATAATCTTAAAATGTGAGAAAAATCACCTGTTTTGTCATGACTTTAGACATTACGCTATAGAATTATTCAAACACTAGCTCTAAAATGACGTTGGTGAAGTAGCAACGGTTTCTGCTGTTCTGATGTCAGCTGCAGATGTGAATGAATGGCGGAAGAAATTAGCATGCACAATATTCGACTTATTTTTTTTTATACATTTATGCAGTCAAGAACATGTTTTGACAGCTAATATGACGGTGATTTGATGCTTCACAAAAGTTGCAGACACCTTTACCAACAGAAAAATGCTACATTTATTTAAACAGCCAGATATTATTTACACCGATTAAGAAACCGGCTACTAATAAAGAAAATCCGCTCTAACTGTAAAACTAAATAAATTGCTAAATACTCTTGACACATGAAGGTGTAAAGACTGCAACCCACAACAAAGTTGAAAAGTTATTGCATATCATATTTAACAAACTGTTTACTGCTAATTTTATGTAATTTTGCTCACATGGATAATTGAATATTAATCAGAGGATGTCATTACGCTGCTGTGCTGTCAGCCAATCGTTGCATTGCTGATCATGATTTTGAGGATCAATAGATCTGTCTTTCACAACACACGCAGCGATCTCAGATCAGTTCATCCAGACATTTTAATCTGATTCACGAACTTGTTTGAAGAACCTAATTAGCCAGACATCAGTTATCAAGACTAAAAGATCCAGGATCTGCCAAATCATCTTAAATCATTTAAGTGAGGTACGGAGAACAGACCCCAGTAATCTGGTAGTGTTTGCGTTGCTTTGGCTTTTTCGGGGTTAATTATTGTGATCTCCCGATTGCAACAGAGAAATACATGGAAATCTCTGTAGACTGATGGCATTTCATGCCGTTCAGTCTTATAATCCTAAAATGTGAGAAAAATCACTTGTTTTGTCATGACTTTAGATATTATGCTAGAGAATTATTCAAACACTAGCTCTAAAATGACGTTGGTGAAGTAGCAACGGTTTCTGCTGTTCTGATGTCAGCTGCAAATTTGAATGAATGGCGGAAGAAATTAGTTCCTCATACAAAATGACTTTTGAGACCCTTCATGTTTAATTCTCTTTTTTATACACACAATTATGCGGTCGAACTGTTGTATAAACGCAATATCACACTGGCTGTCACTGGTGGGACATTAGAGCACTTGGCCTGCAGCCTCGAGCCAACGCATGCCTGCCACCAGTGCCGTTATACAGCTATATTGCACTGCTACTTGTGTGATATTGCTCATACACATACATACATATTCATACACATGGTTCATAAAAGTGGAGAAAAACATAAAAAATTATACATTTATTAATTTTATATAAACAAACAAACATTGGACTAAGATTGATAAATGAATAAGTAATAAAATCTTTATACAAAAGGGTTATTTTGAGTTCACGGAAATGTTTAAACTGGAGAAATGGTACAAAAAATATAAATACATTTTTAGTTTATGTAATATAAATATATATGTACTACAAATGTTGTTTCAAATAATACTTTATTACCTCTTGGCATTTTCTGCTAATAAATATACTATATGATGTGTTATTTTAAATCTTGAAGACACATTATGAAGAGTTTATATAATAAAACACAAATGTTTAATAAAAAAAATAACCAAAAAGAGTACAAACGGTGATGACAAATCGTATTTATTTATTTATTTATTCCCAGAGCTGTTTATGTAAATAAAAACCCAAACTATAAACAAAATGAAGACAGATCAATGGCGCCCCCTGATGGTGACCGACCTCTAACACCTCTGTTTGCGTCACTGAGTTCAGACGAACACACCAGCAGCGGCCATCTTACTTCCTCCAAAAAAAAACTTCAGTCCCAAAGAAAAACAGAATCAACCCCAGGATACATGGGTGACCACATAAAGGACAGTTATGGAGCATTAAACCCAGGGGCCACGACGAACAATCCTGACGCAGCAGTGGGGAACAGGGCAAGAAGCGACCATTATATGACAGTAAGAGATTTAACGTATAGCGCTGGAGTTCTGCTGCTAGCCTGTTTGCTGATGTGAGGATTGAATGTGAAACACGACTGTCATCTACACTCGAGATACACACGCGAAAATTAAAAAAAAATATTAACCAGATATAGGTTTAATATTCTCTATTGAGCTTTACATAAGTTGTTTATCGTGGATTATTGGATATTTACAGTTGCACACTAGCATGCTAACTTACAGAGTCTATATAAACATTGAGTTATGATGTGTGTGGATCAATACTGACATGATGTTTATGGTAAGACAGTGGGATTGTCATGTCACATTTTTCATTGTCATATACCATAGGCCCGGAAGGAAGGCTTTTTTGGTGATTAATCATTTGTGTGAGGATAAACTATTGTTTTTTTTTTGCGTCCTGTTTGTGTCTCATTGACTCGCTGAAACTGAAACTGCTTGTGAATGAGAGTAAACAACCTTACAGATCTGCAGTCTTCAGCCAACTTCAGGTGTAACTTTATAGGAGGTACACTGTGACTGTACACACTTGGCATCTTCACTTCATGTCATCTCCAATGAATGTTTGAAATCAAATTATGTCATGAGATTTAATATCTGCCCTGTGTTTTTGATTTAAAATTAATATGTAAGAAGCCAAGCAACCAAATTCACCTGTTAATATATATATATTTGACATCTTTTAAATCTAAACACGTTTAGCAAGTTCATAGTTTAACAAAGAATGTGTACTAAGTGTGAAATCTGTAATTTTTTATAATTTTCACTTGCGCTTTTTTATGATTTATGACTTTTCAGACCAAAGTCCTCTTGGTGAGATTATTACATAATACTGCATGTTCACTTGCAAATAATAACATGCATAAAACATATTAATGTAGTTTCTTAAATACTTATGTTATAAAGCTGTTGATATTTCTGTTTGAAAGTTAACATTGTTATTGTTAAAATAAAACAGTTCTTAAACCTAGAACTATTAATAAAGTGTTTTCATTTTTTGAAATAATGCTATGAATCAAATAGAACAGTTTAATAAATAACAAAGCTAATGTAAACATTTTGAAAACTAATAAAGCTGATTAAAGCACATATTAGAACTGCTAAATATGAAAAAGTATGTATTTTAAGCTAAAAATCTAAAATTTAAGTTTGAAGCTAATTGTAAATGATAATGAACAATATATTATTGTATACACATGGTATTAAAATAAAACTGCAAACAAACTGCAATCAAAATCTTCAGCTAAGATTTCAAAACTGTATGTTTTCATTTATATGCCTTTCATTTGCATGAAAACAGAGTTTTGGGGGCCTGAAAATGATACCCTTATTGAACTCCTAAAGAACAGAGGATATGTAAACAGTGTGACAAAAATCAAATAGAGGATGAGACACACTTCCTTCAAATACACCACAACTAGAGAAATATTTATTTTCCCAATTTGAAACATTAATTAATTAATTTTTAAATTTTAAATGACTGAAAAACTTTACCATGTATTCGGAGAGGATGAACTGACATCTAAACTAGCTGCAAAATACGTCTACAACCTACACACCATAAGAAATGGTTAATGTAAATTCGTTTATCTTATTTAAATAAGCTAGACTTTTATTATTATTGTTGTAATTGTTCTAATTATCAAATGTATTATCTGTTTTTTTGTCACTTATTTCTTATTTACTGTATATTTTATTAATTTGATGATGTTAATATATTACAAATACATATTTAAAATGCTTTGGCAATACTGTACAAATTGTCTTGCCAATAAAGCAACTTGAACTTGTTATACCTCATATAAAATGTGAAAGCCAAATGGTCATAACATGCGCATTTGTACTACGTATTTTTTTAAGCATGCGCAAGCACTTGAATGACAACCTAAAGAACACCACTGGCCTGGCATGTGTAACAATGCTTTTTTTAAAGCACAGCTCTGTGTGAACAGGATAATATAGACAACTCTATGACATATTTTCAAGACGTTTATGTTTTTAGTACCTGCATTTTAGGGCTGCATGATGAAAATGTGATATTATTATAGGTGGGCATAGATAAATTTTTTTAATCTAGATTAATTTCTAAATTAATCTAGATTAATCTAGATTAAAATGGCTCATTTGAATTCTGCCGAAGGCATTCAGAATATGTGTGCTACCCAAATAATAAGTCTTTGAGAACGGGTTTCTCAAGCCAGGTGACGCATTAGACCAGGGGCTCATCTCCTGTTTCCAAAATGCATCACAAACTGCTTGAGAAACTGTTCTACTATGATAATTGGTGATGAAAATAAATGATGTTCAATAAGATGTACTTGTGTTTACTAACTGTTTATTCAGTTAAACATGAATGTTGAACTGTAGGCCTACATAAGCTCAGTGATTTCATACTTGCTTTTGATGTACGTACATACAGAAAATGCTGCTTCGCAAAGGCAAGGTCACGGAGCTCTGACGGTGTCAATCATTGAGTATGTTTACATGGGCAACACTACTTTAATACGATTTTAATATGATTAAAACAATACTCTGATTAAGAGTCTACCATGTAAACAGCGATTTTTGATTACTTAATGCGACTAAAGTCATAACTGCACTAAACAGAAATGGAATTGAGACGTGGAGCATATTTTCCGACAAGATCCACACAGGCGGCTGTCAGTAAAGGACTGCACAGACACACAGACGCACACACACACACACACACACATCGCGAAATGCGGAAGTTTTTTTGATCTCATTTGGCGTGCGTTATTAAATTCCATAACACTCTCACCTGTCCTTACTCATTTATTTGCGTCTAATACCCCAGTTTGTCATGAAGGCATGAATTAAATGTTCGTGAGTTAAAGTGAAACTGCTCAACTGCAGTTAGAGTCAGGGATCCTACTGATTTGATTCAGAGGGGCACTTCTTTCCCAGACGGCTCACCGGTCAGGTATACATCCGCGCTAAACTATCAAGGTGAAAGTCATCATAGCCTGCGTAGAAAAGACCCAGCTTTCACCCAACTTTGAGAATAGATTAACGGCGATATTTTTTTTATCGTGCGATAAGAGTCTCGCGTTAACGCAGCACGTTAACGCCGATAACGGCCCAGCACTAGATATTATGATATTTTATTTTTCTGCAATAAATATTGCGATATAAATACCGTTTCACAAGATAGATTAAATATAAAATAACTGCCAGCTAGCTCTCTGCAACTCTCACATGGTCACCCACTGAAGCTAAGCCGGTCAGTACCTGGATGGGAGACCACATGGGAAAGCTAGGTTGCTGCCGGAAGTGGTGTTAGTGAGACCAGCAGGGGGCGCCCAACCTGTGGCTTTTGTGGGTCCTAATGCCCCAGTATAGTGACGGGGACTCTATACTGCTTAGTGAGTGCCGTCTTTCGGATAAGACGTTAAACCGAGGTCCCGACTCTCTGTGGTCATTAAAATCCCAGGATGTCCTTCGAAAAAGAGTAGGGGTTTAACCCTGGCATCCTGGCCAAATCTGCCCATTGGCCTCTGTCTATCATGGCCTCCTAACCATCCATACCATAATTGGCTTCATCACTCTGTCTCCTCTCCACCAATCAGCTGGTGTGTGGTGTGCGGTCTGGCACAATATGGCTGCTGTCGCGCCATCCCGGTGGATGCTGCACACTGGTGGTGGATGAGGAGATTCCCCCAAAATTGTGTATAGCGCTTTGAGTGTCTAGAAAAGCGCTATATAAATGTAAGAAATTATAATTATTATTGTTTTTAAATAGCACTATTTGACAGTTTTCTAATGAGTAGCTACTGTAATTAATCACAATTAGACAATTTGTCCCATTTCTTGTCGAAATATCAAAACATTCTTAGAGCAAGTAAAAATATTGTTTTGTTTTCACCTTCAAAAGAAATAAGCCAACATTAGGATATTTTTCTTAAAACAAGCAAAATTATCTGCCAGTGGCATAAGTAAAATAATCTTGTTTTTGCTTTGAAATTGAGATTTTTTTTTGCATAAATCATAAACATTCTATGTAAATACATTAATTAAATACAATTCTGCAGCTCTTGGTCAACTATTGACCAGCAAACTAGTTCAGACTCAACATTGCATCGATGTGTCTATTGCAGATACGCAGATTGAAATATCGGTACTGAAACGATATATTGTGCAGCCCTACTGCATATGTTGTAGTGTCATGTAAACTTGCACTTAGCTTCAGTTTTGACCTATAACTTTTGCTTTGGTAATTTGCTTATTTCTTAATATTAGATTGAAATATAGGAAAGCAACAAATTATATAGTCCCACCCATAGACCTTTCCTTCAAAGAAATAAAAAAAAACTAATAAAATAATAATGTAAACAGGAATGTGTCTCTCATCTGCTTGTTTTTCAATTGATCACAATTCATATTAAAGTAACACAGGCTAGTTAGAAATACATGCTTTCGCCTACAACGTTGTGAAGTTGCGAAAACATACTTAAACATACACTAAAAAATGCTGGAATCCACACAATTTGTTCATGTTGTCCCAACACAAATCGATAAAGTTAACGTCATTGTTTTTACAAATTGAAGTGACCTTTTATCAACGTTTACATTTTAAATAAGTGGCAAGAGGAGTGGGCTGCATTGGAAAATAAATGACATAAAATCCAACCTGACATCTCAAACAGAGTTTGAAGACATTTTAAGACTAGATTTGATCAAGTGAATTTTACCAGATGTCGTTTTGGACATACAAGATTAACCCACGCCTTTTTACTTAAAAGAGGAAGACCCCACTCAATGTTTGTACTGCACAATTCCTCTTACAGTCCTGCTTTTAATGATTCCAGAAGTCTTTTTTTTTATGAAATGAACTCTCTTAAGGACATTTTTAACAAAGTGACACCAGGAAAAAATGTAGAATTCTTATCATGTATTAATACTAAAAATCTTATTTAACTTGTGTATTCATTTGTTTGTTGTGCTTAATTGTTTATTTATTATTGAAATGTTCTTGCCATGAAAATAGCCTTGGTTGCTGAAATGGCAATAAATAAAAAACATACATGACATATTACAAATTGAAGTGGATCAAACATAAAACAATTAAGTTGTCCACAAAAAATCTTAAGAATTATGATCTTTCAACTAATTTTAAATAAGTTTTTTGAACAGGCAGCAAAAGTCATTTTTTGAGAGTAAGTGCGTATTCACACTAGAGCTGCACGATTAATCGAAAAAAGATCGCGATCTCGATTCGACCCCCTAGACGATTGTAATTCAGCATTTCTACGATTCTGCCAATCATATATTCAAGTTCAGGAGAGAAGCAAAGGCGGCCGCACAAGCCTTCACGTTGTTTTACATGAGTTGCTCAGCGACATGGACACCTCCAAATGGTGTTGAAAGCGTCACATACCGTATTTATAAGGTATAATTCACCCAAAAATGTAATTTCTGTCTTCATGTAATGATGTATTCCCGACCGCGAAATAACACATGACGTGAGCTGCTACCACAATGATAGACGCACGCGCGTCTACTTTAGTGAACAGAACCTGCATAGGCTGTGAATGACAGGTAATAAAGTTGTAAATAACATTCAGTTTGTGGCACAGAGTGATCGTTTGGGAGCCGCGCGGGAAGTATGAACAGCACTTGGCAGTGAAAATTAAACTGAAAGCATGCACATCATTTAAATAATTATATCGCATTTTACAGTTATGATTGCGACAAGTGTTTAATATGTTTCTCTTTCATATCGAACACTCGAGTGTTGTGCATGAAAATAAATGTTTAACAGTGTCAGTATAACTACTCTAGCCTACACTCTCAGAAATAAAGGTACAGTACCTGGGGCAGTACCTTTTCAAAAGATACATATTTGTACCCAAAGAGTCCACAGTGGTACAGTGGTACCTCAAAGGTGCATATTAGTACCCAAATGTACCTAAAAAGTACCTTTGAGGTACCAGTACAGCTCCTGTACCTTTATTTCTGAGATTGTATGTTGAATATAAAGCAAGAGGGAATCAGATAGACAAATGTCTGATTTTACCAGTAGAAAATAAGGTCTAATAATGTTGTCAATGACAAATGGCAAGCATATGTCTCAAACATAATAATTCAACTTTAGAATTATGAATATTCTGTATTCTGATGTCATCACTTTACTGTGCATTAATGACCAGGACAAATTTAAAGTCTATTTAAGTCCACCGTTCAAAGTCTATTCAAAATTTAGCATTTTAACCATCAGTATACACATAATATTATTATTGTTGTTTTACCATATGTTTAAGAAATAACAATAACAATAGCCTACTCATATTACCCTTTATTTTACATCCATAGAATCGTGAGAAAATCGTGAAAAAATCGTGATCTTGATTTTAAGCAAAAAAATCATGATTCTCATTTTAGCCAGAATCGTGCAGCTCTAACTCACACTATGTCCAGATGCCTTGAATCATGCCAAAGCACGCACCCCTCTCCCCCCATGGCCTGCACTCACATTGCATCTGAGCAAACGTCATCGATGATGCGCTGTTTAGTTTAACAGAAGAAAAGCTCTCGCTCAGCACAGTGGAGATTTCTTTAGTTATATCGTTTTAGTTGTTTGAGATGCATTGTCACACAGTCAAATATTTCGCCGAACACATCAGCCACTTTTGGCGCTCATAAACAATCATAAAAGTCCTCGTGCTGCAGATATTAGAAGGTTTGCTAAAGGTGCAGTGAGGGGTTTGCGTCTGTAAAGGGTCACGAAACACCAAAACACATTTTTTGAGCTGTTGACAGTCATATATGTGTCCCACGCTGCTATAAACACTATTAGGACACATATATTGCACAAAAAAGTGAAAATTGGTTGTTTTTGCGTTATTTTGAGCAAATTCGTTCTTCCAGTTTGAAACGAATTTTTGAAGCTGCGTCACGGCCATGAGATACTTGGGTGTAAATCCAGCTGGAGAGTGGCTGTCTGTCTTTTCTAGGACGTTCTGACGTATCTGAGTGTGCAGTATTAATTCATGAGAAAGACGTGCTTCAAACCAATCAGCGTGCTCTATTGTGTATGACGTGAAACTTCATTAATATGCATGATAGCTCCGGAGACTGTTTACCAGGTTACACTGTTCAGACGGCAGAGAGACGCCACGTTGTGTTGCCAAAACAAGTGAAAGTACAAGAATTTCAAGACAAAATTCGTAGGTGTTATTAGTGTGTTGCAACGAAGGTTTTGTTTTCATTTTCCCTCTATGAGAGAGCTGCTGGACTCACGTGTGGATTACAGTGCACGCGACACGAGACAGAAACGCGTTTGTAAGGAACGTTTTTTACCCGAGAGCTTTTTCGTATCTGGAAATGGTGAAATCCGGATCGATGGCGCTCGTCTACTTTTAATAAAAAGACACAGCTCCAGTTTGATTGTCTGTCTACAGATTTGGTAAGTGTTTGCAGTGGACTGCCCTTTGTTTAAATGCTGCTCTCCGAGTGTAAACATGTAAACACAAACTATTCCTGTCGTGCAGGATTTTCGCTGCAATTTGTGACAGGATAGTCTATACACACACGGCTTTCTGACGCTACCTACCGAGTACATAAGTTACAGAGAAATGCGGAGGATTTTTTTCTCTTATTCGCCGTATCAAATCAGCCTCTGTGTGTTTGTTTTTCCTGTCAAACTTAGCGCGTGCCCAAATGTTAACTCCCTTCTATGCAAAATCTTATCCTCTTTCCCTCCCCCGACACTCCCACACTCCCAGAGCTGGACACGCCCAACTTTCCTGACTTTTTTCAAAACAGAGGTGTGAAAACACCCTGCTGAGACAGGGGGTTTCGTGGCCCTTTAACAAACGACGACAGTTCACATTCATTGAACAGTAAGAATGATTAATAAATTCATAGGAAGCATATGAAGCAACTTTTCTGTCATGGTCAGTTTGCTCGGTAGCAAAAAACAAAAGTTAAAGCTATGTAGGCACAGTGCATTCTTAGGACTCATTCACAATGAACATGTCTTTGCTTCTAAAATGTGAGAGGCAATGGTTTGGAATGGTTTAAAAAAAAGCACAGCATAAAGCACAAGGGTATCTGGACACAGCCACTGTGCACCCTGTAAACAGAAACCTGCAACAATTGCCCCGCCTCTGAGCTCTTGTGATTGGTCCACTGCTTTGGAACTGAATAAGCTGCGCTGCGTGTAAAAGTTGAAGAACTTTTAACTTCACACCGCGTCTAAAAAACGCAGTGCTTATGTGTGCTGTGC
Organism: Danio kyathit; assembly: GCA_903798195.1. NCBI lineage: Eukaryota > Metazoa > Chordata > Actinopteri > Cypriniformes > Danionidae > Danio > Danio kyathit. The sequence continues at coordinate 21,895,999 of LR812530.1, read as the reverse complement.
TTCATAAGACGCAAGCGCAGTCACACACATCAGTCGAGCACATGTTTAGATTTGAAAAACAGTAGAAAATTAGTGCGTTTGGAAGAAAAACTGTTGCTGTGTCTCATTTCAGAGGCTGCATCCTCCGAAGGATGCTTTCAAAGTGCGCGGAATCATCGCGGCGCAACGAAGGCTGTCTCATTTTAAAAAAATTTGAAGGCTCCTTCAAACGCAGCCTCAAAATGCGTCCTTCGTTTCCCAGGTAATGAAGGACACAACCGATGGATCCTTCGTGGCCTTGAACATCCCAAGATTCATTGTACGCTGATAACGGAAGGACGTTTTTGAAAGAAAACTCCTGATTAAATGTATAAATTAGGTTTATTTTACTTGGACATCTAAACACATGTTGAAAAAACTAAAAGAGTATGACTAAAAAGTGATTTTATAGAGAGTTTACATTTTTGTGTGTACATGTATGGATCAAAGCAAATATATTTCCAGCTTCTGTATACCTTGTTTTGTCTTCAGATCGCTTAAAATAAGTTTTAAAATCACTTTGAAAAAGTCATTACAAATTCTATCAGCGCTTATTAACAGCAACTGTTACGGTTGCCTGGTGACGAGACCTGTCGTCTGTAGGCTAGATCGTCTCATTTCAAAACGCTAACTTCAGCCTGTGTGAATTTCGAAGGACTCACCTTTCACCCTATCTTCGGAGGATGCAGCCTTTAAAATGAGACACAGCTTGTTTTCCCCTTAGGTTTGCTTTTAAAAACGCTTAGGGAAAGGTTTATGTCTTTGGTTTCCTGATCTAGCTGATCTGTATGACAAGCCCCGCCTTCTTGTGGGCATGTTAAAGAAGAATGTGTATCTGAAACACACATGAGCAATATCAAACTCGTAGCAGTGCAATATGGCTGTATCAGCACTGTATATCGTGCGTTGACTCGAGGCCGAAGACTTGAGTTCCTTAGTGTCCCACCAGTGACGTTATACAACCATATCACACTGCTATGAGTGTGATATCACGTTTATACAACAATTTGACGTCATAATCATGTATATACAAAAGAAAATCAAACACTGAGAGTACGAAAAACCCTTTTGTATGAGGAACTACTTTTTTCCGCCGTTTATTCACACGCAGATGACGTCAGAACAGCAGAAACCATTGCCACTTCACAAATGTCACTTTAGAGCTAGTATTTGAATGATTCTCTAGATTAATGTCTAAAGTGATGACAAAACAGGTGATTTTGCTCACATTTTAAGATTATAAGGCTGAACGGCATGAAATGCCATCAGTCTACAGAGATTTCCCAGTATTTCTCTGTTGCAGTCAGGAACCCCGAAAAAGCCAAAACTACCAGATTACTGATGTGTTTGCGATAAGGAAAAACACTAAACATATGTGGGGATTTCTTCTTTCTTTCTATTTACTGAACTAGTCTGCAAAAACGAAAACAGGAGACTCATTAGAAACAAACAATGGCCAACCAAAAAGTAACTCCAGGTCATACAGAGTGGCCAACACAAAATACATACATTCCTGATATGTAAGTCCCATCTCACACTCAATACACACTGTAAAAAGTAAAGGTGCTTCAAATACCCTGTTGAGTACTCAAGGAACTTTAAAATGTATTTTAAGTGCCTCAAAGCTCTTTCTCTCAAAAAGGGGTTCCTTGAGGAACCACTGACAGTCTTTGCAGTACTTGCAGGACCCTTTTGCAGTAATTGGGATCCTTCAAGCACTTTTTGTCAATACTGAGGTTCTGGAGTCACTGTTTCCTTACACTAAGACCTCGAAGCACTTTGAAAGTTATTAGAGGAACTCAAATTCCAAACAAGAGTTACTGTAAGATCTGTAAACTTATATCATGGTTCCTGGTGGATCTAGCTTCTAAAAGCTAGCACTTAAAGGAACCAAGAGATTTTTTTTTGTGATAATTAAAAAGGACAATTATGGAGGCCAGAAAATGAGATGCATGTTCACTTACTTAATATTTACTTAGTTATTTGTGCTTTTAGAATGATATGAAATTTGGTGTGTGTTTTTCTTTTTTGTGTGACACTCACTGTGAAAACATAAGAATATCATTGATTAGAGTCTACATGTTAACTTGATTGCAGTTAGGAGACTGACTAGGAAATTGTGAAAAAATATGAAAATGTAAAAGTAATTTTGGAGGGTAAAATACAAATGAGCCACAACAGAGGAAAAAGAGACAAAAACATGCACAGGCATGTACAATTATGAAAATGATAATTATTATAGGGGACTAATTAAATTTTCTGTCACTTGACCATTAGACCCTTGAATTTTGACATTTAAAACAATAATAAGAACAACAACAACAGCTGCAATAATAATAATAATATTAATAATAATAGCTACTATTATTAATATTATTATTATTAAATGAAACTATATAACACAGTCCTTCAAAAATCCCCTCATGAAAAATAATTAAGATAATACTAAACATAAATATATAGGCTATGGGCTCTGGTTTATTAATAAAAAGTATCCCTCCAGTTTGTTTTGATAAACCAACAAGGATAACTTGCTAATGAAAGCAGCATTTTGTACATTTTTAATTTTCTGAATTAAATGTTTCTTCATATGTTTCTTGGATTAATGGAATGGAATGAATTGTGTTGTCAAAAAAATAAATTAATTAACCGGGACTAATAAAATAATATAAACATGACGCGGACGCGCGCACTTGGATCTCCCCAGTCGTCATGCACGCGCAGGTGCAGGCCGGAGGAGCGTTTTCAAATAGCGCTTTGAAACGGCTCCTTCCTCCATTTCATGACAGCTGTCATCTCTAACACACGCAAGGTGAGTAAGTTGGCAAAATAAATATACAAATTAGATACGATTTGCACACAAATATCTACACTTACACGCATTATGTCGTGTAAGCTGTTTTAGGAACGTCTCGCGAAACGATTGCTGTTGTATAAGATAAGGGTATTATTTTACGATAATAACAATCGGCTGGATATACATAATCACTCAAATTACACGTCTACCTCACACAAATATAAATAATTTGATGTGAAATATTGATTTATGTCGAAATATTTTATTGTCACTGAACACGAAGCCTCCCTGAAAGCCATTGCAAGCGACCGTTAATTTCAAATTAAACAGATAACGTTATACATTCATACTGCTTATTAGACGGCTTTTTTCCACAAATATATTATTTTATTTATTTTTTCGTGCCTTACATATACAGTATGTGAAAAGTGTCTTGAGCAGGGTTGCTTATATGATTGTTTTAGCCGCGATGCTTACATTCTTTCCTCATATATTTTGTAAGTAATATTACGCATTTGTTATTATTTGCGTTTCTGAAACAGTTACCTGTGTGACAAATTGTGTCTAAGTTATGTACTTTAATATTTTTTTTATTCATTCACACCACTAACGTAGATAGCCTTTTTTCTCTTCTCAGAACATCCACATAAACCCTGAAATTGTTCAGTGTTCTGTCTCAAACAGCCGTTTGAGTCACCTCAAATGTAAGTATTTTTTAAGTAACTGAATTGGAAATAAATGTAAGAAATACATACTTAATTTAACAAACAATATTATTTAAAAATCATTATCCAGCTGGGTAACACTGAACTGATAATAATAAACTTTTAACTTAAGTGTTAAGTGTTTTAAAATCACCAACTTATTTTCTCATTTGCTTATTTCTGATGTATCCATATTAGGTGTAAATCATTGTGACAGATATGGACTAGAAATTTAAAGTTTGCTGTATCAAATCCAGGTAGCAGAGGGACTTTGGGAGCCTGATTGAGACGGTCTGACCCACTTCACTTGCAATGCAGATCATCATTTCTGGACAGCTTTCTACTAACTGCTGTGGACATGAAAGGTTCAGTAGACGTTTTGCTCTGAATGAATGGCTAATAACATGGTGTGAAAAACAAAAGCTGATCTTTATTAACAACTGGAATCTTTTCTGGGATTGTCCTAGGCTTTCCCATGCTGATGGGCTGGACCACAGCAGTGCTGGAGCTGAATTCCTGTTAGACAACATCTCCAGGATGCTTCGTTCTGTTTGACTAGTAAGTGAAAATTCACATTTATAGTTTTTACAGAGTAGTGAGTTAGTTAATACCACCTCACAAATAAACATGGTTTAAAGTAAATTTAAAATTTGTCATCATTTACCCACCCATAATATGTTCCAAACCTGTTTGATTTTCTTACTTTAGTTCAGCGCAAAACATTATATTTTGATTAAAGCTGAAAATCTTTAACCATTATCATAAATTATAACCATCATAACAAAATTATGAAAGACAGGGGTTATAGGTTTTCTGTTTTCAGTTCAACAGATGAAAGAAACTCAAATAAGTGAAGGTTGAGTAAATGATGACAAAATTAAATTTTTTGGGTGAACTGTCCCTTTAAAGGGGAAGTGAAGCACTCAGTCAAGTTTACATTAGTTTGTAAATTGATTTCCACCTTAGTGAAAATATATTAAACAAGCTCGATTAATGTAACCATTATTGAAGAAAAGAACATGTTTTACTATAGTTTATATTTTTAGAGCTAGGGTGCAGCTATATATCGCTGTGTCTGACGTCACGGGGTTGGTTTCGTTCCCTTAGCTGAACAGATACAGTGGAAGTAATGGACTGAACACGGAGACTGGAAAGCCTAATTTAACACAATGCATGAAGTATTGGATGTGCATCACAGAGCAGAAGCAGCCCATACAGTCACATGTGCTATAAATTTTAAGGAGGAGTGTAAATATTGTAGTTATGACAGAGTTAAATGTGCTCAGATGAAGAAAAAAGCCGACAAAAAATCCTTTGATCACCTTAAAATGAGAGTTAATATGTATGTATTTTTTTACACATTTATTCACACTTTTGCATTACTGAGAGCAGAAAAGAGACAGACTGCACTGTTAAGCAGTATCCCCATAATATCGTTTAATTAAAATAAATGATCAACAAATTAATCTGTCTTTACAAGTGAAGGCATTATCTACACACAATATAAAAACTATAAAATACTATTCATGAAAATGCTTAAATAACAGACCAATCCAAATGCCCAACGCAAGCGAGCTGCGTTCCAGACTAGCTCAGCTCGATGACGTATAATGTCTCCGACACTGCCTGTAGTCCCATTTAGCAACTTGTTAGCAACCGCCTTATTAAAAAAGCGAGTGTGATGTAACTGATGTGCTTTATGTCGTAGAATAAAACGTGAAAGTGTCTTGAGTTTGTGTTAGCCACAAACCTTATTTAAGCGATTTAACTGAAATCCCTTTGAAAAAACCCATTGACTTTGGGACGAAGGAACTGGAACTGCTAAAATGCTAACTCGTTCTACCCTAGCTCTAAAAACTACAGTAAAACATGCCATTTTTTTCTAAATGGTTACATTATTCGAGTTTGTAATATATATTTTCGTTAAAGTAGAAATCAATTTACAAAATAATGTAAACTTGACTGACTGCTTTACTTTTACTTAAAAAACAAGACCCACTTTATATTACTGCACCTTAACTATAGTACTTAAATTTAAATTAATAATATGGTACAATGCACTTAAGTACTGTATATACATGTTTTTACATTGTACTTTTTTAATCATCTGCATGTAATTACATCTATTATTAATTTCTGTATTTCAGAGGCCACTTAAATTAAGTCCAAAAATAATATTTGACCTTTATGCATAATCTATTTACATTTTTAACTCATATAATTTTCTCTTTATTTAATGTGTTTTTAATAAACTAATGGTTCATTTAAAAAAGCTAATAACTACAACCTGAATATAATAATAATATATCGCATATGCAGTACACTCAAAATTATAGTGCATTATCTGTGTGAATGTGGGAAAATATGTGGGGTGCACTAAGGAAGGAGTGGTTTCAGACACAGCTTTTGTGTTGTCTTATTTCTGCTTGTACTCAGATATTTGAGAGGTTTACATTATTTGGATTTTGCCTTTATTGATGTATATAGGCATTCTGCAAGCAGTGAAAAAATCCTTTTATATAAATTGAGACAATTTCTGACTTTATTCATGTTTCCTTTTGTATTCATGTTCTGCATATCTTTTGTGAATGTCTTGATAAGTAAAAAAAAAAATGGCTCTGGGAATGTTGTGAATTTCCTTTGTTTTCATAACTTCTCATGTTAACTACTTTTTAATTTACTTTTATAGGGACACCTCGAATGTGAACAGTGGACGGCTGAAGATGTTGCTGGCTGTTATTGCTAGACATTATTTAAATTTGATTGTTTGCATTAAAATGTATATTACGTTATTAATCATATTATGTGAATGTAATTGTGATGTATATTGATTAATAAAAGTGATTATTTATTGAAAATGTTATGTATTTTTTATCTAGATAGATAGATAGATAGATAGATAGATAGATAGATAGATAGATAGATAGATAGATAGATAGATAGATAGATAGATAGATAGATAGATATTATATTTATGATTAAACATGCTTGCATAAACAAATTAAGAGGAATGGGAAAAACAAGCATAAAAAATAAATAAATGGTGCTTCAAAGCACTCAAGGTGGTTCCTGGTCATTCTTAATAAGAGGGTTCCTCCAGGAACCCTTGAAGTTTCTCAGAGAACTGCCCCTTTTGAAAGGGTGCCTAGAGGTGCCTAGACCCTCTTTAGAGGGTTCCGCCGGTGTGGCAATGTGAAGAACCCCAAAAGGTGCCTCCAGGAACCTTTAATTTTTACAGTGCACTACAATTACTATGGTATAAATTAGGGTTGAGCCGATAGACGTTGCCATCGTTCATCGCCGATGGCCGATAGACATCACGATGCTGAGCCGGCATCGCCGATCCTCCACCCGGCCCCCGTCGCAAACCCGCTTGTGAAAAATACACACTCAGGCCCTGTTTACACTAATACAGCTTACTTTTAAAATGACATTTTATAACTAAAAATGATCCATGTCCACACTGGTGTTTCATCTAGCATTTCTGAACAGCCCTCCGTCCGCTGAAAACACACATCACGTGACCACACCCACGCACACACAGCAACACACACACTGTCATGCGCTCGTCTGAGCTCCAGAGAACAGTGTACGTCGGACAATTATCAAGGATGTATCGCTGGATCCTGTCTCACTATAGTTGTTAAACGTAATATTTAATTAATCTTGTCTCTATCCAGGGCTTAATTTGTGCCGGAACACGCTGGATTTGGATCCGGGACCTCTAAAAACTGATCCGGCATCTCATTTTACCGATCTCCCTCCCCAACCGCTGTTCATTTTCACTTTCTTCCGCGACTCCCCAACCCTTTTTCACTTTCGTCCCGGACACCCCCGCGCCGCTCACTTTCGTCCGCGACACCCCTCCGCACCAAACAAATGACTGACACTGATCACTCTGCCTACTCATGCCAGAGTCCCGCGGAAAAAGTGATTGACAGGTGATAATTTGTGTGTAGCTTATCTTTATTTGTTTATGATTTGGTTATGGGTAAAACAAAGACCAGGTAGTTGAAACGGTAGGCTACAAATAATGAATTCCTTATGAATTAATTAATTATTCATAAATAGTTAATTCACCTCCGCCTATGAAGACGATGCCATCGTCCATCGCGATGTTTCACATTAGACATCGTACGATGCTAAATTGGTCAACATCGCACAACCCTAGTATAAATACAGCACTACAACATAATAAAGAGACATCAACTTAGATGGTCACTTACCTGTTTAATAATGATTTGATCAGCTTTAGTTTGAAATTATGCTGAGTTTTTCTCCTCTAAGGGCTTATTATGTGGTCTCTGTCACCATTTTGTGGATGGACAACGTCAACCATCTTTGCTCTGCTCAGTATGACAGGCTGATGGATGCTGATGCACTGTATCTCTGAAATAATAAATATTTAAAATAGGCACTATCCTTATAAATAAACTGCATAGTTGCAATCTAAACTACATTCTCGCCTAAAAAGACTCGAAAGTACATTATGTTGCCCAACAGCTGCAATGTTTGTCAAACTGTAGTGAATTTATTGATCTACGGTCACTCTATGTGTTGCGGAGTAGTACAGAGGGGTGAGGAGGCTTTACAAGTGCTGTTATTAAGGGAATATCGCTCGACTATCAGCCAATCAGATTCGAGAACCAGACAGAACTGTTGTGTAAAGCAAAATATAGATTATAGATCAGATAAAAAAAATGTTTGCAGCGCCCTCTAGTGGATTTGTCATCGGAAACGTGCAAAGGAATGTATCGGGAGCAATAGAAATGTAGAACACACACTTCCACTGAGCCTGTCTAAACACCAGGCGTAAACAGGCTGTAGAATTTATTGACAAAATTGTCAGCATACATGTGCAAACATTTTATTAATAAGTGGCAGGAATTATTAATGGACCATTCATAAAAAGTTAATCCCAAAGTTTGCCATTATCCCTCTTTGAGGAAGTCGAACACAAGCACTGGGTTGAAGTAAAGAAACATTTATCCCGTGCCAGTCCACCTTGCTTACTTTCCTTTGATGAACACCTGGAAGTCATTGCTTATGTTTCTAGTTCGGCACATGAAAAGGATCAAGCATCTGGGTTTGCTTTTTAATTGGAGTTTGATATTTTCCAGAGTATTTAGTCATGGCTCATACTTTGCTGTCTCAGCAGAATCAGGTTCAGATCCCTGACATTAAAGCCATTTGAGACAGATTAAATGTTGGCCACTGTGAAGGAGAAGCTGTTGTGCTAATAGTCTGAATGGAGAACTAGAGCTTGAGGGCACACCTTATTGAAGGAGAAACAACAGTGTTGTAACTTCCTCACCAGAACAATGCCAATATTGCTGCAGCAGCTTTAAAACAATATTTAGTTTGACTCCATTGAGCAATGATTATTCTTTGATCTGTCCCTTCGTTTGATTATAACTCAGAAATTATCCAGGTAGGATATTTTTCATTATTGTGTTGAACAGTGTTCGTGACATTTTTACACTGGTAATCCTGTGAAATATAATCCATTTTAAGCTCAAATGTAATCCCTGGAATGAAATGTCGAGAAGATCTAGCTATGCTAGCTTGATTTTAAAAGCATTTTTTCAATGTTTCAATTCAACATTTGCTTACCATTTGCTAATAAGGAATTTTAATTCATTATCAGTACAAAAAAGTATTCTTTTTTGTTATTTGGCTGTTCATTGAAATTACACTTCAAATGTTCAAGGGCTTCCAAGATTCAAGTAGTTTATATGGATATTTTAAAAGTGTTCCATAACAAAAGTCTTCTGAAGAAATACAATTTGCCAAATTTCACAATTTAATTGGCAAATATAACATCAGCTAAAAAATTAGCTTGATGACATGTGAGAACAATTAAGTATTGTTCATGCATGCCAAGCATACAGTACAATGCATTAATGTAGTTTCTGAAGATGGAATTTTCAGTGGTTTGGACAAAAATGAGAAGATGTGAAAAATATATTTGCCTGAATATAAATAAAGCTCACACCATGGCATGAGGATGAGTGATGACAGATTTGTACATTTGTATGAACTCTTCCTTTAAATAATTATCTGACGGCATCATGAAGGTTAGTCTTTTCTCAATGAGGTGCCATTTGTTTGCAAACCTGTCAAAAAAAAAATATATATATTTATTTATTTTTTTTTTTTATATGAAACCTTTTAGGTTTAATGTTTTAATCTCAGACGTGTTAACATTTATTTACAGCTGTGGTGAAAAGATAATAATCTGTTCTGCATCTGCATATGTTCTGTTATCTCTTGAATTGCTTCTGAGCTCTGCTTACATCCAATTCCTTACAAATTCCATACATTTGTGTGTGTGTGGTTATAAACTAAAGCTCAAAATTCTTTTAAAAACTAAGCTCAGAATAGGGCTGGGTCAATAAATGATATATCAAATCGTGATAAAATCTGTCAATAACAGTGATAAGATCTGGACATTTTACTCTTTAATAAACTAAGATCCAATCACACAGCAGAAATGTGCAACAATGGTCATTAAAAGTGTGTTGATATTAGAGATGTATCGGATTTTTGGCCATTGAAAATGTATCGGCCAAAAATATGTACAGTATGTCATTTAAAAATGTTCTAATATTTGTGGCTTCAGTCTTTATTGGGGTACTCTTTTAAATCTGGAAGCATTAACTACTTATGTCGAAATATATATCGTTATCGTGTAATATGGAAAATAATTATCGAGATTGCATTTTTTGCCATATCACGCAGCCCTAGCTCAGAATCAGATTTCTCGAATTATTTTTTTGCCACAGCTTAGTTTTTTTCAGTTTAAAGAAGTAGAGGGAGATCATTCTTCCTAGCAAGGACAAACTGTTCTTTTTGAAGAATTATCAGATATATTCCACATGTGGTTAATGTTTTATGTTGAGGAACGGTTACAGTAATGGACCCTTTTTGTTATGACGCCTTTGACAGTCATCATAATCTTACATTTTTAAAAGTGTTTAATATTTTGATTTTAAAAAAATGTATGAACTTTTAAATGCTTTTATTAATGTATTATATCATCTTTGTGTTAAATTACAAAGAACAAATTACCTCTTATGCGAGGTGTTTCTAATGCAGCGTCTGTGTGGGCTGAGAGTAAATTTGACGTGGTTCGTCATCAGTCTCACACAATTTCTTTCCTTTTTTCTGAAGACATTGATAACACCATCATGGAGTTTTTTTTTGACTATTTCAGCAAATAGGATTGTAAAAAAAAAATATTTGTTGTACTCCCTGTTTCACTGCGCTCTAAGGGTGATTTCACACTTGGTTCAATTGCCCGGACGGAACCCAAGTTTGATTGTTCCCCCCCTTACCACCTACTTGGCTGGTTTGTGTTCACACTGTCTTTTTACCTTCTGAACCCTGGTACACTTGCATCATCAAGCTGCTGTTTTATGTACTACTGTTGCTAGGTGACAGCCACGAAAGCAAAGCGACAAAATGGAGATGTTCGCATATTTTAGTGAATCTTTTGGTTTTGTCACCAAAGCCAAAATACAGAGAGCCACTTACGTCCATCTGCCACAAAAAAACATTAAACGTTCAGAATATCACGTGATGTCTGCAGAAGTTGTTTTTGGTGGAGACAAGCAGACATTATCACTGTTTGCACTGGGTCAGTCCCAGTTGTCGCCAAGGTAGGTGATACACAGATATACACACACAAACGAACGTTATGAAAATGATAGTTTGCTGTACAGTTGGCAGTTCACGTTCGTTATTTGGTACGATTGCATTCATATTGGAAGTAAACTGTACCAGAGTTTGCACAAACCATACCGCAGACCATCTCTTTCAGGTGGACTCGGGTACGGTTCACAGGTGCGCACCTAAGTTCAAGAAGACGCGTTCACACTAGCTAAACATACCGTACTTTGACGTCAAATGAACCCGGGTGCAGACCAAAAGTGCTAGTGTGAAAGCACCCTAAGTTTACCCAACTATGACACCTTCCACTACTGAGAAACTTGGAAATGTGAAAAGGGTCTAATGGAGAATAACGCCCACATTAACTGAGCTCTAAGTTTTATTTATTTATTTATTTATTGTATAATTAAATTGATAGGATTCTATAGTTTAGAAGTGAAGTGGAAAAGCAGATAGAATTATGAAATCCAGTTATAATAGAATTTGCTGTTTAAGGCATAATTTGCCAATGCTTTATTGAGTTAATAATAAGTCGGACCATCACTGTACACCTAATCAAACAGTGACCTGGTTTAGTTGCTGTGAATAATAAACAATAAAAACACAATTTAAATATGAAGTCTGCATCTTTTGCATTTGTTTTTGTTTTTACACACACTAAAGCACACACACCACATCACACTCGTGGTGTTTACAATGTCTGTCGTCTCACTTTAACATTCGAATTTGAATGCAAAAACAAACACATAAACGTAATCACAAGAGCTGCTATGACTATTTCACAAGCATTTCTCTATTTCATTTGATGGCTTCCAATAATGATAGTAATTATTACAATTACCAAACTTTATAGAAGGAATAATAAAACAACTCAAATACTGAAATTCAATACAGTTTGTAGAAATGTCAGAGAATTGCATAGCAATTATTGGAAAATGTTAAGTTAAATTAGTTTACTTTGTTTAGTTTTAAATTTATGTTTACTTTGAGTTTATGTAATAACTATAATGGCAACATCGGTAACTAGCTGAAATACAATTAAAGAATGTTCATATTTTAGTATTTTATTGCAATTGATGTTTATTTCAAGTAAGATTATTTGTATTTTTAGTTTTAGTCATCAATAATAACTCTGGTGGAACACCTTTAACTAATATTCATGATGGCCCTGATAAGTTTACCTAATCAGTTTTGATCTACAGTTTACCGTTCAGTGTTTGATGTGTTTGTGGTTTGAGGTTGGATGGAAAATGGTTGAGCCTTGAGCTCTAACAGAAACAGTAGACCACAGAAGCAGCTCTGCTCCTCTATTTTGTAATCTAAGATCTACATTGTTACTGTAACTCTTTTGAGCAGATGCATATCTCATAGATCACTCGCTGTACTGTGTATTTAATGTGGTGTAAGCCAGATGTGCACTTTTTGAGTATGTTATTAGTTGACAGTGGATTCACGTCAGATGGCAAGTCTCTTTAAGACAAATGCAGTGGGGTTTTTTTATACATAAACATGTTTTAGTGTTACTGAAGAATATACAGGTATTTTTTATAATATATACATATATTTTCCAGTGCTGGGTTGTGGCTAGAAGGGCATCCTCTGTTTAAAAATATATGTCACAGTAGTTGGCGGTTCATTCCACAGTAGCGACCCCTGATAAATCAGGGACTAAGCTGAAGGAAAATAATAAACGAATATGTATATGCTCTACTATAGCAGTGACTTTCGTTGCTTCATGTTGCGTCACTGTTGCATGTGACATTGAGCCAATTATGCATAAATATTCACATGGTGTCACACTACATCATAAGCTCCACAATTCTGTCATTCCATAAATTCAGCCATGATATTGACAGTAAAATAGTTTGTAAATAAAATTAGCACTATAGTTTAGTTTGTCCAAAATGAATCTAAAATATGTGAGATAATGTAGAAATAAGTGGCAAGTTTTTTTTAAGTTTTAAGAGAGTATATATTTAATTCACAATTATCTTTTATTAATATTGCGATGCAAATTTCATGGTTAGCATGTTGCTTTACCATTGCATGTGATAGTAAAAATGCCACACATTGAGCTGATGAGACACATAAATATTCACAATCACATGGTGTTGCAATTAGGGTTGTGCGATGTTGACCAATTTAGCATCGTACGATGTCTAATGTGAAACATCGCGATGGACGATGACATCGTCTTCATAGGTGGAGGTGAATAAATTATTTATGAAAAATTAATTAATTCATAAGGCATTAATTATTTGTAACCTACCGTTTCAACTACCTGGTCTTTGTTTTACTCATAACCAAATCATAAATCAATAAAGATAAGTTACACACAAATTGCCACCTGTCAATCACTTTTTCCGCGGGACTCTGAGTGTAGCATGAGTAGGCAGAGTGATCCTTGTCAGTCATTTGTTTGGTGCGGTGGATGGCGGAGGGGTGTCGCGAATGAAAGTGAGCGGCGTGGGGGTTGCTCGCGGACAAAAGTGAGCGGCCCTGAGGTGTCGCGGACGAAAGTGAAGAGGGTTGGGGAGTCGCGGAACAAAGTGAAAATGAACAGTGGACGGGGGAGGAAGGCGGTTGAGGAGGGAGATCGGTAAAATGATTCGGATCCGGTGAGTTCTGGCACAAATTAAGCCCTGGATAGAGACAAGATTAATTAAATATCACGTTTAACAACTATAGTGAGACGCGATCTACTATCATCCTTGATAAACTGTCCGATGTACACGTGTACACATGTTCTCTGGAGCTCAGACGAGCGCATGACAGTGTGTGTGTGTGTCTGTGTGTGTGTGTGCTGTGGGTGTGGGTGTGGGTGTGGTCACTTGATGTGCGTTTTCAGTGGACGGAGAGCTGTTCAGAAATGCTAGATGAAACGCCAGTGTGGACGTGGGTCATTTTCGTTCTAAAATGCCATTTTAAAAGTAAGCTGTATTAGTGTAAACGGGGCCTGAGTGTGTATTTTTCACGAGCGGGTTTGCGACGGGGCAGGGCGATGGATCGCGATGCCGGCTCAGCATCGTGTTGTCTATCGGCCATCGGCGATGGACGATGTCATCGTCTATTGGCCCAACCCTAGTTGCAATAAATCATGTGCACCATAAATTTGTCATTCTATTAAATATAGATTTTTCATTAAAAAAAAATAAACCACACATGCAACAATATATAGTATGTTAATAGTAGTATGTTAATTTAAGTTTTTTGAAAGCAAAAAAGTTTGATTATTAGAAATAATAGTTTAATTTTAGTTTAATTCAAATTTCCGAGTTCATAGGAAAATGAGTGACTTTGTGAAATGATTTTTTTTAAAGCTGTCAAGAGAATATACTTAATTCACAATAGCGACTGTTGGAAGTTTTGAGATACAGTGTCATTTAGTATGTTTGGGTCATGGTTAGGTCCCTGGCTTAATTTCTTAATTTTGTTAACATTTGTTGTTACGACATCAAATCTTTATGGATTTATATTTACTATTTTGTAGAAGAGGTACACCTGAGATTTGGAGCCAAATGACAGCAGTGTAAAACTTACTTGTGAAAGATGGTTGCATATTTGTTTTATTTTTAGGATAATCAGTTGACTTTAGTAGCCTTTATTGCTTTATATGCTAATCATTGGTAACAGTAAAAAACTAGGTCAATGTTTCTCAACCACGTTCCTCGAGACCAAATGCATGTTTTGGATGTCATCTTTGTCTGTCACACTCATTACAAGTCATTCAATCTTTCCTAATGAGCTGACAATCTGAGTCAGGTGTGTTTGGTTAAGGAGACATGGAAAATGTGCAGAGCTGGTGGTCTTCCAGGAACGTGGTTGAGAAACACTGCTGTAGGTAAAAGGTTTTAAGGTCTTTATAAATTTTTGATATAGGTTCTTCTTGGCAAACATTTTGAAAACAATGGGTCACTCACTACATATACCGGCGTGAAATTTAGTATTCTGGCTTTCATGAATGTTTGTTTTCTTTAGAATAAAAGATCATTAAGAATTTAACAATTTTTAGCCTTGGTGTTTTTTGTAACATTTTGTTTGTTTGCTTGAAATTGATCCAATTAAAACAGCATAAAATGTGACATACAGTTAACACTTTTTATGTTTTAAGCTGTTTGATGAACCACGCCTACAGTACAGTAAAGTATAACTACACTCACTGGCCACTTTTTAGGTACACCTGTCCAATTGCTTGTTAACACAAAATTTCTAATCAGCACATGGCAGCAACTCAATGCATTTAGGCATGTAGACATGGTCAAGACAATCTGCTGACGTTCAGACCGAGCATCAGAATTGGGAAGAAAGATTATTTAAGTGACTTTGAATGTGGCATGGTTGTTGATTTCCACACGGGCTGGTCTAAGTATTTCAGTAACTGCTGATCTACTGGGATTTTCATGCACAACTATTTCTATGGTTCACAGAGAATGGTCCAAAAAAGAGAAAACAGCCAGTGAGCTGCAGTTCTGTGAGCGCAAATGCCTTGTTGATGCCAGAGGTCAGAGGAGAATGGCCAGGTTCGAGCTGATAGAAAAGGCAACAGTAACTCAAATAGCCACTCATTACAACTGAGGTAAGCAGAAGAGCATCTCTAAACACACAACAACTCCAACCTTGTGGCAGATGGGCTACAGCAGCAGAAGACCACACCGGGTGCCACTCTTGTCAGCTAAGAACAGAAAACTGAGGCTACAATTCTCACAGGCTCACCAAAATTGGACAATAGAAGATTGGAAAAATGTTGCCTGGTCTGATGAGTCTCGATTTCTGCTGCGACGTTCAGATGGTAGGGTCAGAATTTGGCGTCAACAACATGAAAGCATGGATCCATCCTGCCTTGTATCAAATGTTCCACAGCCTATCTGAGTATTGTTGCTGACTATGTCCATCCCTTTATGACCACAGTGTACCCATCTTCTGATGGCTACTTCCAGCAGGATAAAGCATCATGTCATAAAACATGAATCATCTTAGTCTGGTTTCTTGAACATGACAATGAGTTCACTGTTCTCAAATGGCCTTCACAGTCACCAGAGCTCAATCCAATCGAGCACCTTTGTGGGATGTGGAGGAACAGGAGATTCTCATCATAGATGTGCAGCCGACAAATCTGCAGCAAGTGTGTGATGCTTTCATCTCAATATGGACCAAAATCTCTAAGGAATATTTCCAGTACCTTTTTGAATCTATGCCATGAAGGATTAAGGCAGTTCTGAAGGCAGAAGGTGGTTTAACCGGTACTAGTAAGGTGTACCTAATAAAGTGGCCAGTGAGTGTACATACTGTAAAACTAACTTTTTTCTTTACAATTAAAAAATTGGCAAAACATTCAGTGTGCCAGGATTAAGTCTGCTTTTTTAATAATCTTACTTTGGATGTTTTGGTTTTCAAGAAATATTTATATGTGGTTAACCATATGAAACCATATTTTTAACAATTAAGAGGCTAATTGAAAAAAAATTTGACAAAGATTGTAGTGTTTATTTCTTAACCCTTCATTCTTTTGCGCATGCTTTAACCTCTAACTGAGCCTGTCCTGTTTGAGTGATCACCAAACAGCGCAGTGCTGAGAGACCGAGCGCTCCAGCAGCTTGAGTTTATTTGTGTGGGAGACTGCTGTATCCTAGCAACAGTGACAATCAAGGACTAATAGCAGACTTCATTTCACTTCCAGTGTGCCGAATGTTCAAAACATAAACAATTTGTGCATTGTGTTGACTAAGCTGTTACTGCGTAGAGGGTTTGAAATCTGGAAATACAGAGGACGAGTAGATGACATTTGCTGGTGGTGTTATGTAAGAGTACACTGAGGCATGGCCTGATAGTGATGTAGCTGCACACTTTTGTATCTAAATGTGTGATAGCCTACTTTGTTGGTTATGTTGGTAGCCATTAACATCGTGTTTTCTCACGTGGATTCGTTTGTTTATATACAGTTGAAGTCAGAATTATTAAACCCCCTAAATTATTAGCCCCCCTGTTTATTTTTTTCCCCAATTTCTGTTTAACGTAGAGAAGATTTTTAAACACATTTCTAAACATTATAGTTTTAATAACTTTCTAATGATGACAGTAAATCATATTTTACTAGATGTTTTTCAAGACACTTTTATAAAGCTTAAAGTGACATTTAAAGGCTTAGGTTAAAGGTAATTAGGTTAATTAGGTTAGGGTAATTAAGCAAGTTTTTAAAATGGTTTTTAAAAAATTTAAAACTGCTTTTATTCAAGCTGAAATAAAACAAATAAGACTTTCTCCCGAAGAAAAAATATCAGACATACTGTGAAAATTTCCTTGCTCTGTTAAACATAATTTCAGAAATATTTAAAAAAGAAAAAAAAAATCAAAGGGTGTCTAACAATTCTGATTTCAACTGTACATTTGATACTTTATAAATATATATATATATATATATATATTTCACGGTTGTAACAATACACTCATGTCAAGTATTCGATACACATCTCGATGCTGAACTCACAGTACAATATTATCTTGGTATTCTTTGCTATAATAAAAGAGTTTGTATTAGGGCTGCACAATATTGGTCATTGCGATATTTTATTTTTCTGCAATTTTTAGCTTATGATATAAAAAAACAATTTCACCAGATGACTTGAATTGGTCTATTTAGAAAGAATTCAGTCATTTTGATTGATTGAGATAATTCTGGGAGTGAATCATGTATACAAAATAAACAAACAGACAAATACAATAGAGCTAAGAGAAAAATGAAATAAACAATGCTTTACGGTTTTATGGGGAGTCTAAAAGTGTTATCGAATTGAAAAATCGAATGTGAAATAATACTTATAGTCTTTATTGTGTACGTAAAATGTGAAATAACACTAATATAGTCTTCATTGTATGAATAATCCAATAAAATTCATCTTTATTAAAGCTAGAAATGGTACTATTTATTTTGCCTTAATGTTTTAAACTGGTGAATATAATCCTGACTCAACATTGTGCATCCTGCGATGTGACTATTGCAGATGAGCACATTGTGATATAGATGCTTAACGATACATTGTGCAGCCCTAGTTTGTATCTTTTATTAGTATTGTTTTATTATTTTACTTAGTATTATTTAGGGCTGTGCGATATGATATACAGGGGTGGATTTAACCAATAAGCGAGGGAAGTGGCCGCTTTTTGGCCCCAGGAAATCTGGGGGCCCTCAATAAATGTCTAGAAGTATAAATTATACCTATAAGCTATATATAACATTGTTTTCTACCGTATTTTGTATGGTGAGAGTTAAAAGATATTTTGAAATACAATTTTAACGTAATTAAATATTATTTAATATACAATCGAATATAATATTATTATTATTATGTAATGTTGTGTAGTAATAATAATAATATTACAAAATAAAATATCCATCATGGCGGTGTCCAGCAGTAAAATTTATAAAAATATATATTTATTTATTTTATTTGTAAATTCATTTTAAGAAAACTAATCATTTAAAATGTAGAGATTGCATTAATTTTAAATGTCGAAAAGAAGATTGAGTGATATAAAAAAAAAACAGCAATATAAATAAAAATTAAATAAATATAGAAAGGGTGTATTTCAGGACTTGGACCTACAGTATATGGCTGGAATTGATTTTGACCTCAAAATCACTAAATCCGCCTCTGATGATGTATTGTATGGATGAAATATAAAATATGTCGTTTCATATACAACATGTCGCAAAATACAATGTTTATGGCAATCAGGGCTCAACCATAAAAATGTCCTGGGGATAGTGCGAGAGATGCTAGGCAGAGTACAGTAGACAGGGTTGACAGTGCTGGCTTGTCACTAAGGTTTAGAATTTGCCCGTGTGTTTCAATATGCATGCAAATGCAATCTTACAATTGAGGAGCAACATGACTGACACAAATAAAAGTGTTCAGGTGAGCAAAAGGGGGCAGGTGAAAACATACCAAGCGCAAGAATGATTGAGCATGCAGTGAGACACAGACATCACTCATTAAAGCTTGAGTTGCACGCAGAGATGATGTGATACGTGGTGCTGTAGAGGTGAGGATGATGTAGATAGTAAAGGCCCCATCTGATTGGTCAGATTTGGATAAACAACCTATGCATGATGCAGCACTCAAATGCTTGGCACATAGAACTAATTTATAGTGGTGGCATAAGGATTTTTTAGTCACTGATTGGACTATTTTTCGGATCAGCCCAAAAGGGGAGGAGACAAATGTAATTTGCTTTCCAATTATTACAAAAAAAAGTACTGTGAGACACTTTTGGTTTTTACAAACAGAATTTAGAACCTGTAATTTTACTAAAAATAAAATGAAGAAATAATCCGCTGAATAAAAATAAATAGTAAATTATTCAGTACTGTGAAAAATTCACTGTTACTACTACTGTTGCTGATAACGCTAAATGTAGAAATCTAACATTACAACCCATATTTATTATTAGTCTCAATAAATGATTCAGTTATTCACAACTTCATGTTTCATTGCTAGATGGATAATTTTTGAAGAATGTTTTAGTGGCCTCTTTTTGATGGCTGGTCACCTATTGGTTAAATAATGTAATTGCTGCCCACAACTTTCATTTTTGAGCATCAAGTTAAATGGATATGATGGTGATTTTAACCTTTACTATAAACATCAGTGGTTTTATCTAATCCTTACACGGTTATGCCAGCACTTCGGTGTTATTTGACTGTTTGTAACTTCATAACTAACTCAAAAGACTCTTTTAGACTCTTTCTTGATTTTTGCATTTTTCAAACACAGATTTGAATGCAGCGATTCGAGGATTAATAAACATATGCAAATCGCCATCATTTATAATTTATTTTGTGTGGTGATTGGGATCCCGATCTTTTTATGATTCACCATGTAGCTTACATTGAATGCATTAACTCAGCCTAAACAAGTGGTGACAGAAAACACATTTAATAACCTAAGAAACCCAGCACATCCCGTATAACCTACCACAACATCTTCCATCATCATTATATTTTACAGGAAAGCCTAAATCATGGGTGTCCAAACTTGGTCCTGGAGGGCCGGTGTCCTGCAAAGTTTAGTTCCAACCCCAATAGCTATTCAGGCTCTCACTAGGCTTTCTAGAAACATCCATGCTGGTGTGATGAGGTAAGTTGGAGCTAAGATCTTTAGGACTCTAGGACCGAGTTTGGACACCCTTGGTGTTACAAATTTAGCGAAGTAAAAAAATTTTTTATTAATCCACGGGCCAAGTGTGTTCCAAATCTTGGGTTGTGATCCGTACGAATCATGGATCAACTGCAATCCATTACACCCTCACTAATTAAATTTATTTCCCTGCGATATGGATAGTACACATTGTCATGACAACAATACATTTTTGATTTATTGTGCAGCCCTAGTTGTGTGTTTCTTTATCAGTTTAATGCTGGCTTCACTCCAGATGCTAAGCACTACTTAGCAGGATTATTAGCAGGTTGTTTTTATCTTGGGATTTTTTTGCTTGAGTTGAATTATAACTTGCGATTAAGATACGATTGAGGCAAATTCCGCAGGTTCACACCACATATTTTAGAATCAGTTGCTCCACTCAGTGAAAATTTGCCTCTGTAGTGACAGTCTAGCTTAGGTTTTTAATTTTATTTACTTATTTTTTGCAGTCATTATGTGTTAAAAGACTTGCGACTAGGAATGCGATCATTAAAAAAAATAATGTGAAAATGCAAAAATACATATGTTTTTCCAATTTTGTGTTGTATTCAGTGACCACAGGAGGTACTGGTTAATAAGTAAATGCTACCATTCTCTTTATGCAGAGGTCATATCAGGCGATACTGCTTTTTTTTTTCAATACTCTCCGCTTCCATGTCCAAATATGCTTTTGGATCTTTATTTGGCCAGTGACCGCATGTCCCACAATGTTTTACTCGACGCATTTTTGTGTAAATGGCCTGAGTCATTGATAAACCAGGAAAAACAGCTGCCATTCCTGTTTAAAAATCTGCCATTCTCTTTGAAATGCTGGATCAGTCTTCTGAAGGAGACAGTTACTTTATTGACAGTTATTTCTTTTTTTTTTTTGCAATATGAATCTGTTACTTTTCACAGATGGCAGCTTGAAAACCAAAGCCCTCACTTAGTGAAAATGTATCACTGTTTGCTTGAGTAGAAATACTCTGCTTTATGAATCGATCTGATATTTGTAAAATTAGCAGCTGAAAAATGATCCTCTCATTGGCCATGACAGGAGGTTTTGAATGGTGAGCGTTTCATGGGAATGAATGATTGTGGTTTGCGCTGATGTGGTCTTAGTGTATTCTAGCATTTTACAGCACCATGGTGAGCGCTGTGTTTATGTTTTTATTGGTTTCACATCTAAACCACTCGGATGATGTAAAGTTGAAGTAATGATAGGCTAGCAAACACAACGTCTATTCATTCACAGGCTCGTTTTTATTATTTGTTAGCGCTGTGATATATATATATATATATGCAACAGCAGCAACTGTATATGCTGTAGATTCAACACATCCTCAGTGTTTTGAAAGGCTAAAGTGAAATTACAGACTCTACCACATCCTTGACCTATTACATCATCCCCAAAATCTCCATTTCAACTATGATCGCTAATATACAGCCTGCAAACCTTGGACCAAGTTTTTTTGCTCACTTTTTGCAGACCTGTAATGAATATGAACTTTGTTTTTTGCAGAAACTGAAGTGACAAGCTTCCTGTGGCCGCTTCTCCTGCTGATCCCCCACGAGACCCTTGACTCCTCAACTGAGGAGACATGGAGGAACAGGGGGGTGCTGCGATTGGGGGTCTGTTGGCACCCAGCCCACAGAGTGAGGCTGTAACCCATGAGATGGGTGAACTGTCCCTGCACCCCAGCCAGAGGCTTCCTCCTCTCAATGAGCGCAAAAATGGTAAGTCACTTGCTGAGATGAACTAAACAAACTTTTGGCTTAAGTCTTGTAATGACTGGGATTCACAACATATCATTAGATAATTGGTTACTGGCCACTAAAGAATATGATTCATTAAAGGGATAGTTCACCCAAAAAACTGAAAATTCCATCATCATTTACTCACCCTTCACTTGTTCTAAACCTGTTTGTCTTTCTTTCTTCTGTTAAGGCTGGTTTATACTTCTGTGTTGAGTGATCGGCATCGACATCTGCCTTGCGCATAGTCATGCATTTATACTTCTGCATGCTGTTTGTGTTGCTCTGCAATCACACTTCCGAAACGCTAGCTGGCAGCAGGTTTCTATGTTTCTCTGTGTTACTTTGTGGGTGTTTTATTTTTTCTGAACGCTACCTTAATGTACAAGTAGCTAAAACTTCTCATTGAGAGGCGGGAACCGGCTGACGTGCAACAACTTTAATCATGAGGTAAACAAAAAACAAACGTCTCCATCTGGAGCTCCTTCACAAGACTCTAAACCAGTAAACACTCGCTCCAACGAGTTCACACGGTTCTTGATCCCGCCCATACTGGTCACAGCCCACCAAGCCGATTAATCACAGAGCTTGCACGGCTCACGTGGGTAACGAATAACAAAAAGACTATTTTTTTTTTTTTAAATAAGTTTTAGTCTAATCATCATGTCAGAATACAATAAAAGCAATAATATTGGGAATCCTATTTCAACTTAAAATACTGGGGGCTGTTCCATAAACCAAGCTTAGAGAAAAAGCCAGGCTTATTTTGGTAATTTATTAATATTAATGTTTTATTAATGGCGGATTCTGTTTCATAAATCAAATTTAAGATAGTTCAAACTCTGGCAGCTTATGCTGGGAAACTAGCCTGGTCCGGGGCAGGTTAACTCCCAGGCTAAGTCAAGTTCAAGCTTAATCAAAGTAATGTTAACATTCTCCTGCCATAATTTAATGCCATTTTATTTCACTTAACCTCTTAATTGTGATTAAAACTTTAGTCACTTAATAGTAAATATATAAATACCAAACATCTTTAAGAATAGAACCATTTATACATTTTAATTTAAAATAAGTTATTTCAAACAACAAATACGAACTACAGCATTTCACTTCATTTTTTAATGTTTATGTTGATTTTTTTTGTTCCTGTTTATTAAAATTTTACTTATTTTCCCTCAGCATATTAATTTGGGTGCACTAATTTTTGGACCGTGATCTTCAGTTTATTTGTTGTTAGATTCGTTCCAAATTTTGCTTTGGTACTGAATAGACTGTATATGCACAGAGGATTTATTGTAAAGCATCCTGTAGAAAATAATAATTTAAAATATTGATTTGTGAGGGGTGTACTTTGCTATACTGTATATGTATATGAATTACTAAATTTAATAAAGAAAATATTTTAAGAAAGCACTGACTGATATAAAGAAGTAGGCTACATTTCTTAAAGAATGACTTTAAAGCTCAAGCTGTAAACCCTGAGTGGAATAATCGGGTGGTGGATTCGGGCCGAGAAGTAGCCTCACTTTAATATAAAGATATTTTCTCATGGGGCATGGGAAATTCACGTGTCAAAGGGAAAGCAGCATTCTGCAGCGGTTTCGGCAGCAAATTAAAAATCCCACCGCTTCTGCGCGCATGACTCTTGCCTTTATTTTAAACTTGATGTGCTGAAGTTAAGCACATTTTGTATGTTACAGTGAGCCTACAATGCATTATAACTTTTCCTTCCAAGCATCAATTGGCTAGCTCTCTCTCTCGCATGCGCGCGCAGTCAAGCACAATTTCGACACAACATTTGTATTTCGACAAACATTTAATTTAACGTTAAAAGGTTAACGTTAATTGAGATGATCTACAATTTCATGTCAGCTTCTCTCTTGCTTTGTTGCAAGCCATAGTTTTTGATTATTATTGTTTAAATTGTTTAAAACCAACTCGCTGTAAACAGCTGTGTCTCATTTCAGAGCTCTTTCATTTCTCGTAGTTGCCATGGTTGCACACAACATAATCTATAAATTATTATCTATAAACACATCTATGTTCGACCTTCAGGGTTTCACGACAGTAACGTGCACGAGCAGTTATCTAGATTATTTAAACTGAACTCAGATTAGTTAAATCAAATGATCTTCAACTTGCTGTTATGGAACCAATTTGAGCGTGGACGTTTAGTTCGGCTCACTGAGGTCAGGTTTTTGTCTTTAATCCCTGCTTTTCTTAACCACTTTTATGAAACAGCCCCCTGTTTTATGTAGTTGTTATTTTTGCTTATCTCTGAATTATTTTTTCATACTTCTGTTGCTGATTTTATTATGAAAGTTGTGCTGTTTCAAATGTTTGTATGTTTTGTATCTTTAAATAACAGCATTTATATAAAATATAATACTTTGCAACATAATAATTGTCATTTGCTGCCACTTTTTTTTAAATTTTAAGTAGAGCTGTCAGAAAATTAGCGCGTTAGCGCATGCGATTAAACGTGTTAAAAAAAATGCAATTAACGCAGTTGCAGTTTTTTTTTGTATTCCTGTTGTGGCCGACGTGTGTTTAACGTGCAAAGAAATATGGATAAGACCAAGGAAGCACTTTTAGAAGGAAAGTTTCAGTATAAACCAATTAATGTCACATCACCAGGCTATCCAGCGTTTCCTCCAGAGTTTCATGCAATTTCGGGTGTTTCGTTTTTAATCTTTAGACTTTAACTGCAGTTCAGCAGTTCACTTTCATTCAGCAACATATTGTTCATGCCCAGTGACAATTATTGGATGAAAATATGAAGTAAGGACTGCTGGAAGAGTGCTGTTTTAATGGAATTTGATTCCGTATGGCGAACGGAAAAAAAAAAACCTACGCATTTTGTGACTCAGGTGGTCCTTTAAGGTAATCAAAAATCGCTGCTTACATGGTACACTCTTAATCCGAGTATTATCTTAATCATAAAATCGAAGTATTGGTGTCCATGTAAATGTACTCCGTGAAAGTGCCAGCAAGCTGTCAAAGAAAGCCCATTCCTCACCTTTAAGTTGATTCCATGCGCCCTTAAATGTTTCATTAAGTTTGACGGGTTTCCCCCCTACACGCAACTTTTGTAAATCGTCTGTTTCACGTTCCTGTGTCAGAATCCTTGCTTGTAAAATACAGCCATACGCTTAGTTTAAGCAAATTTGATGAACGCGATCGTACGTGTTGATGAATCTGAAGGCAGTCGCTCACCGGGTGCGCTGTACTGCGGTGTGTGTGTGTGTGCATGTGTGCGTTTCCTAGCAACAAGAGCAAATGCCTGACATCGCTGATGGTGTTATTTTAGGGTGCTTTCACACTTGGTTCAATTGCCTGGACCGTACCCAAGTTCAATTGTCCCCCCCCTTCCCACCTTCTCGGTTGGTTTGTGTTCACATTGTCTCTTTTCCTTCTGAACCTCGGTACGCTTGCGTCATCGAGCTGCTGTTTTGTTTACGGCTGTTGCTAGGTGACAGTCATGAAAGCTTTTGCTGAATCTTTTAGTTTTGGACATACAGAAAGCGACTCACGTCTATCTGCCGCAAAAATATTATAAACATTCAGAACATCACACAGTGTCTGCAGAAGCTGCTTTTGGAGGAGACAAGCAGACATCACTGTGTATCACTGTGTTTGCCCTGGCTCAGTCCCGCTTGTCACCAAGGTAAAATACGTGACACACACACTCACACACACACATGCACACACACACACACACACACACACACACACACACACACACACACACACACACACACACGAATGAACATTATGAAAATGATAGTTTGTTTTACAGTTGGCGGTTTACTTCCGTTATTTGGTACGATTGCATTCACATCTGAAGTGAACCGTACCAGAGTTCGCATGAACCGTACTCCAGACCACCTCTTTCAGGCGGACTCGGGTACGGTTCACGGGTGCGCACCCGAGTTCAGAAGACACGTTCACACTAGCTAAACGTACCGTACTATGACGTCAAACAAACTCGGGTGCGGACCAAAAGTGCTAGTGTGAAAGCACACTTAGAGTGCAGGCATGAGGTTGACTGACTGTTTACACAGCACAAAAGTGCGTGCTTGTAGGGGCGTGACGGGAAGCCGGTCCGCGAATAACAGCACATTATGTTAGCTGACCAATCAGAGTCTCTTGAGGGCGGGCCTTTCGGTGGCACTAGGAAATATGACAGTCGATTTCATGTTAGCTGAGTAGCTGTATATAATCAAAGTAAGATATATGAAAAAAATAACAACCAGATTTTCTACAGGTGAAGCATGAGCACCCATTTTTTTGCATCTTAAAAACACAACCAAGCCTTAAAATCACATTCTAGACCACCCCTTTAAAAACAAATGCTGTTGTGCTGTTTCATATTTTGTATGTTTTGTATCTTTAAATAACAGCATTTTAAGAGTTCACGCTTAGATATTGCTTCACACTATTAGCAGGTTTGGCAAGCTGTCCCGGGAGAGAACCCTGTGCTCAGAGATAATTGAGCCCAGGGGCTCCTGCCAGATCAATTACCATGTAAGGGGGTCCGAGAGCAGAAAAATGAGGAGATGGGGTGGAAGGGGGGATTCTTCCAAAACAAAGATAAGGCAGTAGGGTGAAATTGGTCTATTTATTGTAGGCTTGGATCAATCTGATTGGATTATTGCTGATTACGGATGAGAGACCACCTTTGATCAATCATATCACATGCTCTTCTCAAAATTAATTAAAAAAAACTTCATTTATATAAAATGAAATACTTCGTAACATAATAATTGTCATTTGCTGCCACATTTATTGAATTTAATGTTAAGTTAATTTAGTGTTTATTCAGGCAAAATGGGAAAGAATTCTAATGTAAACTTTTGTTAACCTAATGTAAAAATACAAATCAGGCAGTAAAAATGTTAGTTGCAACTCAGAAAAGTCATTATCTGAAGCCTGGTTTATATTTGATGCATCTGATGCTGGGAACAGCTTCATTTATCAGAGATTTTGTTGTTAAGTAAAACAGAATGATATTTAGCTATTTGTCCTTTTAACAAAATCACAGAAGATATCAGATTTATGTGTCCCTCTTGGCTAGGTGTTCGCCATCAGTCCAATTTGTTGCCCATTTTTGGTGAGCTTATTGAGAGATTTAAAATTGCCCCTTGTTTCACAATGGTTGCATAAATTCAGCCAATAAATTGTAATCTTGGCTCTCTGACTCTCTGCCTAGTTCAAATCGCACCACATCCTGATTACTTTTGCCTCTATTTCCAGGTGATTAGATAACGCTTTATTTCTGTACCCGCTGAAAAAACAGAAGCTCTCTTTCCACTCCGTCATACACAGACGCTGCATCCAGAATCCTGACATTTCTTTGCCTCTTAGTTTTGGGCTCGAGAGTTTTGATTGACATGTGAAAGGTCGACAGGACAGCGGCGTCTGCATTCAGTGGCTCAAGGCTCTATGTGTTCTGCACCTCTAGGTCTCTCGCTATGCTGAGGTCACACCGCCACAGTGAGTGGAAATGTAAACGTCTTTGGCAGAGCGAGACCCGTGTCAGTTACTCATCCTCTGGCTGTCTGTCAAACAAGATGTTTACCATGTTGATGGAGAGGAGAGTTATTTCAGCTGAGAGCGAGTCTTTGTTTTTACTGCTCTCAAATCTCAAATATAAAGCATGCATGGTCCACTAGCTTTTAAATCGAAAACTCAGTGTTCTTCTAAGTCCCTGTTTGCACCTGATATTAAGTGCACTAATTTGGCCACAAGTAGACAAGGGCGACAGACTGCACGTCACACCTGTCATTTAAATGTGTCTCTTTTGTCCACTTTTGAACTATTTTTTGATTAGGTGAATGTCTTTGGGTTCTCTTAATTTTACACTTATTTAAATGCCCTTTCTGTCCTCTTGTGTTGATATGCATGTATATACCCAGAGCTACGGTGGACGAGAGAGCCTAACACGCTGCAATTTAAGGCCCTGTTTACACTAATACGTTTTAGTTTTAAAACAGCGTTTTAGAACGAAAACAATCCACGTGGCATTTCATCTAGCGTTTCTAAAAAGATCTCCGTTTACACTACGCCGCTGAAAACGCACATCATGTTACCACACACACACTCTGGCATGCGCTGCAGCATATGTGGATGTCTGAGCTCCAGGCAGTCAGCGGGTGCTTTGAGCACACCTCCCCAAGTGAGAGCAGCGCATGTCAGACAGTTCATCAAGGATATACAGCTGGATCTCATCTCCATATAGTTCTTAAACGTGATATTTAATTCATCTGGTCTCTATCTAATGACTCTTTGGTCTTTGAATCTAATACTCGTTCTCAGGTAACGTATATTGTATAAACTTAATGTATGTTATACTTTTAGAATGGCCATTATTGATTATTAAAACTTATTCAAATTATAAAAGCAAAAGAGACGGCGTATGTTTCATATTTTCAATGAAAATAAAAGGAGGCAGTTATGTTATAGGCTTCGTTTTGTTATAAATATGCTTGAAGAGGACGGTCATAAATTTATACAGATACACGATGCCTTAACATTTTGGTGCCTGATAAGTTAATATCAAAATAAAAACAGGCAGTTCCTTATATCATGTTTTCAGTTTATTGTTAAGAAAGTGAAACAGTGTAGCCAGGGTGATGTGAATGATGTTACAGAGTAGCCTACACTGTTCCCTTTGAAGATTTACCCGACGTGTCTTCAGGAGTTTGTTTTTCATATCAAACTTGTGAAGACTGAACTTACAAGGAAAGGATGCAAGACTGAACTTTGTGTACTTAATATTGAGGAAAAAGCCCCAATCGGCGAATGTCTGCAGCCATGCCTCCGTTTTCAGATGTCTCCGTTTTCCCCCATCCACACCGACACTGAGCAGCAGCATTTTAAATCTAAAATGACCTCTTCAGCATTTCCAAAATGCTCCGTTTTCAGGCCTAGAAAACTCTGGGGTAGTGTGGACAGAAGGCATATTAGTGTAAACAGGGCCTAAGAAAACGCATGCAAATACAAAAAAATTGAGAAAAGATTTTCATCCGTTTGACAGCACACTGCATTTTCCCACAATGCAAACAAATTAACAAAACGTGCTGGATTTTCTCACAACACTTTTAAATAGCATGAAACACAAGAGAAATGTTTCAAGACCTTACAACGTGACAGACCCGGCTATTTAGGTTATGGTTATATAGGCTAATAAAATACAAAATCAGGATGTTAAAATAAACAAACAAAAAACTCACCTTTCAAACATCACTTACAGCTTCACTGAGCAATAGTCACGGTCCTGCACAGAGCTCCTGTAAACTCAAAACAAATCCCTTGTGCATTTGCACACTTGGTAAATCAAGTTCATTCTGATTCTGATCTTGATCTTTCAGGAGCCATTTACACAACAACAATATCAGCCAAAAACACATTTGAAACACGTCATCAATTCTCTACAGGTACTGTTTACTAATAAGGTGAATGTGCCAAATACTGGCCTGGCATACACATTTGTTTGCATCGCTTCTTCACTGTTTTTGGCTGTTTTCGTGAATATGTGTAAACACAGATTGTTTTGAAAACATAACCTTAATCTATTACTATGAACAGAAATTATTATCATTTACTTTTTTGTCAACATTTATACAGTTAAAAGTTTTAAATCTATTCAGTTCATTGAGAATTGAGCATGCTTCTATGCATTGAGTAATGTAAATAGAAATATCAATGAAATTTCATTAATTCATTCATTTTCTTTTTCCGCTTAGTCCCTTTATTAATCCGGGGTCGCCACAGCAGAATGAACCGCCAACTTATCCAGCACGTTTTTATGCAGCGGATGCCCTTCCAGCCGCAACCCATCTCTGGGAAACATCCACGCACACTCTTTCACTACGAACAATTTAGCCTACCCAGTTCACCTGTACCACGTATTTGGACTGTGGGGGAAACCCGAGCACCCGGAGGAAACCCACGCAAGAAAACATGCAAACTCCACACAGTTTCATTTATTCATTCATTTTCTTTTTGGCTTAGTCCCTTTATTAATCCAATTAAACGTTTTTTTTTTGTTAGTTTTTTTTTGTTTTAACATGTTTATACATCATTGTCTACATTTAAACTTTTTTAGAATGTTCAAAGTAATTATTCTAACTCTTATTATAACTCTATTCTAGAGACATTACAAACATCTCATTTGTAGTCAAATGCTTATTTATTTTTACGAAAGAAAAATGTCAATTCATTTATAAAAGCTATGTGTGACCCTGGATCACAAAACCAGTCGTAAAGTCCAGTTGCAATTTTTGAAAATTGGTATTTATACATCACCTAAAACCTGAATAAACCTATTTTCCATTGATGTATGGTTTGATAGAGTAGAATAATATTGGCCTAGATGCAACAATTTGGAAGTCTTCAGTTTAAGGGTTAAAAAAATCCAAATATTCAGATAATCACATTGATTTTTTTAATATATATATATTAAGGGAAGGAAGTGTACAAAATATCTTCATGAAAGGTGAAATTTACTAAACATTTTATTCATTTTAAAGCTATACTGAATACGTTTTTGGAGTCTATGAAAGTTCATAATAAAGACAATGGGAAATGGCAGCTTTTGTTCCTGATCTAAAAGCCACAGAAACTACATACTGAACCCTTTAGTTTGTTTATGTTTAATTCTGTACTGGTAAAAGAACGTTCTGCTTTTTAAAAATAGTTTTGCCTCCAGGACAAACTTCTGGAGAACTTTGCCATGTGTATGGCCAGTGTGCTTTAAAGGGTCACGAAACACCAAAACACATTTTTTGAGCTGTTGACAGTCATATATGTGTCCCACGCTGCTATAAACACTATTAGGACACATATATTGCACTAAAAAGTGAAAATTGGTTGTTTTTGCGTTATTTTGAGCAAATTCGTTCTTCCGGTTTGAAACGAATTTTTGAAGCTACGTCACGGCCATGAGATACTTAGGTGTAAATCCAGCAGTACAGTGGCTGTCTGTCTTTTCTAGGGCGTTCTGACGTATCTGAGTGCGCAGTATTAATTCATGAGAAGACGTGCTTCAAACCAATCAGCACGCTCTATTGTGTATGACGCGAAACTTCATTAATATGCATGATAGCTCCGGAGACTGTTTACCAGTTTACACTGTTCAGACGGCAGAGAGCGGTGAAGTGCAGTGCCCTTTGTTTAAATGCTGCTCTCCGAGTGTAAACATGTAAACACAAACTATTTCCGTCGTGCAGGATTTTCGCTGCATTTTGTGACAGGATAGTCTATACACACACGGCTTTCTGACGCTACCTACCGAGTACATAAGTTACAGAGAAATGCGGAGGATTTTTTTCTCTTATTCGCCGTAACAAATCAGCCTCTGTGTGTTTGTTTTTCCTGTCAAACTTAGCGCGTCCCTTCTATGCAAAATCTTATCCTCTTTCCCTCCCCCGACACTCCCACACTCCCAGAGCTGGACACGCCCAACTTTCCTGACTGTTTTCAAAACAGAGTTGTGAAAACACCCTGCTGAGACGGGGGGTTTCGTGACCCTTTAACAACAAATCATGTTATGTTTAAAAATAAGGTTAGCAGGCAGTGTGCTTTTTTTTTTTTTTTTTTGTGGCTGTTTAACCACATGTGTGTCTACACTACAACAGCAGTCAAAACGAAGGTCACGTTCAAAACTATTCAACCCCATTGTGAACATATCAATGAAAACGCATCTTCTTCCCAGACATAAGCAGAGTCTATCTTTAAATTATCTTCTGTATATATGATATTCAGTGACAGGGAGGAGTTAAAGTCTGGTCTTTCTGCTCCCTCCTCTCCGCCTGCTGCTGGAGCAGAGATGTTTTCTTCTGAGTCTCAGTTTCACAATCAATGGAGAACCCAGAGGAACGAGGCCCTTGTGCTTTTTTCACAAAGTTCTGCTGCTATCAAGAGCCCACGTTGAGGTACTCAGGACAGGCTAAAGGCATGACCTGCTTAGGACTGGAGACTCACCAAACCTGCAGAGGAAACTTCTTATCAGGTTCTGCGACTTGCTGCTCGAGTTTGAGAGGTGGATTTTGAATGGCTTTCATTCATTTACTTTAAAAAGTAGGAATTTGCATAACAAGGTTAGGAGGGGTAGAATTGATTGGCTATTTATTAGAGCTGTGCGCATTTGTGCATTCAGATAATCATGGTAAGCTTGTGGCAAATTTTCTATCAGGTGCTCGACAGGAAGGTCAATTATTGTTTTAAATAACAGCAGCAGTAGACACGGCATAGATTGGCATGATAGGGATGCCAAAAAGCTACTTAATTTAAAAAATGACTAGTCCACTAATAGGTTGAGAGGAAGTGCTGTGGTTTGAGGTTCACATGAGCTTGATTAGATGCTTTGTTTGTTTTTTTGTAAGGGTTGTTTTCATCAGTTATGATGCTAAATTGTTAAATTGCTAAATGAAACTGAATGCAGGAATTTTAAGACTCAATGAAAACATTATCTTGACTTGAGTAAAAAAAACTGGATTGGATGCACATTTTTACTTTTTATATTGTTTCACATGAAGAACCTAATTAAGCAGCCACACTAAAACTATCAGCATTATGTAGTTAATGTTTTGATTATTTAACACTGCCATCCAGGTTTGGCATGTGTAAGGGTTTAATGTTTTCAAATTGGTATGTATCTTTTCACCAAGGCTACATTTACTTGATCAAAACTAAACTATTAGCACATTTAAAATAACGGTAACACTTTATTTTGATGGTCCATTTAAGTATTAGTAGACTGTCTGCTTAATATCTGTTAATGCTTCTTCAACAAACATTTAACTGACTATAAGAAACTTTGCAAGTACATGTCAACTTATACTAACACTAACCCCAACCCTAACTCCAAACTAACAGTTTACTTATAATGTAATGAGAAGTAGTTGTAACTTAAATTCAACAAACGGACCATCAAGATAAAGTGTAACCATTATTTTAAATGTGCTAATAGTTAAGTTTTGATCAAGAAAATGTAGCCTTGGTGAAAAGATACATACCAATTTGAAAACATTAAACCCTTACACATGCCAAACCTGGATGGGTTTAAATAGGGTTTTCTATTTTAACAGATTTTAAAGTGTAATTTATTCATGTGTTTTTATTAAAAAAAATTAAGTTTACTCCAACTTGTATGTATTGTATTATATGTTTAAGGTACTTATTTTTGCTAGTGATGCAAAATACATCATCAGCCATGCTGATATCAGGCATGACCGTTTAATGCTGTTGTTTTTTGCTCGACAAGGATGGATTATTTCATCAGTTGATCTTCAGATGCATGCCATGAATGTTTTGGTTGGTCCCTTCTACCTGATCACATGACATGCCACAACCAGCAGATGTGTGCTTATGTTAGAGCTTATGCTAAAAGGAAAAGGTTACTAATCATGAAAAAAGTGAACTACAGAATAGCAAGATTAGTAGCTATCATTCGATGATTGACTTTCAAATATGTTTATATTATTATCTGTCAAAATTTCCAATTCAGTGCATCCCTTATCCTTTAATGTAAACAAAGAGTTTAAAAGAAACGGCACTTATTCTAATTAAACTAATTGTTACTTTTTGTAACACTATGAAAATTTTTACAGTCACTTTTTATCAATTTAAAATACTAAATACTAAATAAATGACTGGATCCAACTTATGTATGTATACCTGCTATTATATAATAATATGAAATACATCAATTATGGCGCACATGATTTCAACATACAGGTTGATTCTGGGTCAGTGTATCTTTTGGTCGTTGGATTTTCATTTTAGAAACAGATAATTGAAAAACGAAAATTTAAAATTCAATGCGTTTTTTGATTTTGGTTTTTGCATTTAAAAACAAAAATCAAAAACGGCTTGTTTTTCTTTTTTCATGGTGAAAAACGGAAAAGCAAAATTCAAAAATGATTTGATTTTCATTTTTTATAACAGAATAACAAAAAAATAAAATCACCAGAAAACAAAAATGACTTGTAAAGACTTGTTTTTTTATATTCCAAAACCAGATAGGCCGACTCATTTACGGTGACGCAATGCTGACCTGCTAGCCTACTATAGGATATTATTTATTTCTACTTAATAATGTTATAAAAGGTATTTTCTTGTTATAACTGGATTTTGTTAAGACATATTTTCCTCACTGAAGCCGGTTATATGGAACAACATAATGGACGATATATGCATTATTTGCATTGCTGAACAGTTTTCTGAAAATAAAGTTTATTGTTAAAATCACTTCCACTTCAGGAGTGACAGTAACATTGGACATTCGTTTGGAATCATTGCTCATCTTTTCGTGTATTTTCGTATAATATTTAAGCTTTCTTTTTAGAAAAGGGTTCAGTAAAGCAACCTAATGCTTGCATGTAATGTCAAAATAAAGGTTGTTTCATTTAAAACATGCTAACAAAAAATAAATATATAGCCTATAATTGGCCTTTATATGAGAAATATGTTGTC
This sequence comes from Danio kyathit, assembly GCA_903798195.1. Lineage (NCBI taxonomy): Eukaryota > Metazoa > Chordata > Actinopteri > Cypriniformes > Danionidae > Danio > Danio kyathit. The sequence continues at coordinate 21,861,398 of LR812530.1, read as the reverse complement.
TTAATGAGAAAAATATGATAAAATCCAGTTATAACAAGAAAATAGCTTGGTCACACTTTATTTTGATGGTCCGTTAGTTGAATTTAAGATACATTGCAACTAATTCTCAGTAGATTATAAGTAGGTTGTTAGGTTGGGGTTAGGGTTGGGGTTAGTGTAAGTTGGCGTGTACTTGCAAAGTTTCTTATAGTCAGTTAAATGTCTGTTGAAGGATTGTTAAATGTCAGTATCAACAGATATTAAGCAGAGAGTCTACTAATACTCAAATGGACCATCAAAATAAAGTGTTACCAATAGCTTTTATAACATTATTAAGTAGAAACAAAATAATAGCCTATGGTAGGCTAGCAGGTCAGCATTGCATCACCGTATATTAGTTGGCATATCTGGTTTTGGAATATAAAAAACAAGGTGATTTCTGGTGATTTTATTTTTTGTTATTCGAAATAAAAAATAAAAATCAAATAATTTTATTTTACTTTTCCGTTTTTCACCATGAAAAAAGAAAAACGAGCCGTTTTTTTATTTTAGTTTTAAAATGCAAAAACGAAAATTAAAAAAACTCATTGAATTAAAATTTTTGTTTTTTAAATTTAAAACGGAAATAAAAAAACAACTCGTATTACTTTTTCAATATTTGTTTCTAATATGAAAATCCAATGACTAAAAGTTACACTGACCATCCTGGAACGACATTACACTCAACCAATCAGATTTGAGGGAAATGTTTATAGTAAATCTCAAGTTTAAGCTTACAACTGTGGATATTGGCTTTCTGCGCTGTTCTTGTTCATAAATCATTGCAAGACAAGTTCTGGGTAGAGTTGGGTTTAGTGGTAGGGGTATGGTTAGAACTGTGTTTTTAAATTCTTGTTCAAGTATCAAGTAAAGAGTATTGATCCAGTAACATATCTTAATCTGCAAAATTTTTTCCTCATAGCTGTCTTGAAACCATCCAGTCATTGTGTTTGCTGTTTTTGAGGAAACGTTCAGAACTCCAAAATCATTGAGGGGATCTTAAAAAGTGCTGAGATCATGCTGTCTTGAGTTTGGCCAAGATGATGTAAGGCGTTTTGCTCATCGTAGGGAATGACCCAACCTAAAAAGCTGCACGTTATGTTTTGCAATCAAGGAGACATAAACATTTTTTTCCCTCCTTTGCCACAAGTAAAAAATTAACCTGATTAGGATCAAGGTCAATGTTGAGTCATTTGTAGTCCAGGCACCAGGAATGCAGAGGCCCCCGTTATTATCTACTTCATGGAACATTCTGTCTTCTCCTCAGTGTCATTTTTCAGTGTAAAGTATTTTCTCAGTCATTACAATGTATTTAGAATTAATAATACAGTCTGTGTTTATACAGATCCCTTTGGTGGCACAATTGGGGAGAACTTGCACACTTCAGCTTCAAGTGTACCGATTCATAGTGAAAACGATAAAATGCCATCTATGTGTTCTCAGCAGCCTCTAAAGTTTCGTTTGCTTAACCTCAGCTGACCTTGTTAACTGTAAACTGACTCATAGTGGGCATAAAATGTGTTTTTTAGTCAAGCTAAACTTTGTGTTCCTTCATTCAACATTTTTGTAGCACTGGCACAGGATTACAGCAAGTTACAGCAGTATGCATAATGTATGTGTATAAAAGATCCTGTTTTGGTCTACACATGAAATTTAGTTTGAAAAAAGATTTCAAGTAAAGTGTCTGCTTCAATGTTTCAAATAGCATATGTGAAAGAAAATGTGAAAATATAAGTGAAATTATGTTATAACATCTTCATTCAAGGTTTAAAAATGAAATAACATTTATTTTGGCCTATACTTAATAGAAAATATAAATAATGATACTATAGTTTTATTCATGAAGTTGTTAATGGAAAATTGCAAAGTGTTTTTGTAAAAACGTAAAATAATAATTTAATCCTTATAAATCAATAATTTACTATTTTAAGGCTCTGCTTTGATCCTTAAAGTGTTAGTTGATCTAAAAATTACTTAACCTCATGTTGTTCCATACATCTGAGACCTTCAGTTGTCTTTGAAAAGAAAATTAGGACATTTTAGGTGAAATCTGAGAGCTCCCTGATCCTCCGTAGACAACAAAGGTTACAAGGTACTAGAGATGCCACAATTCTCAATACAATATTGAACCGTTCGGTACGACATCCACGGTTCAATACTCGCTTGTGAATTGCGTTGTTTTCGGTTTTACGTTTACATAATTTATGTGCGTTTTATTTCTCTCCGAATTGACTGTTTTTGTGTGCCTGTAAGTCTACGAGCTGAGATGAGGAAACTCCTCCCCGCGAGTAAATATTCAATCACTACTATGCTCTAAAGGTAGGGGGTGCTCAACCATCATTCCACACTTTAACATGGTGAGCTGTGGCGTCTTTCAAATCCGCGGTCTGGGGACATTTCGGTTACACGTATAGACTAATTGAACGGAAACACTTGACTGCAACATGACTGCACATCTGCTGCGCCATCACCCAGAAATATCACTGTCTGAAGGCAGGATAGCAGAGAAGGTAATAAAGTCCTTCAAAAAAAACAACAATCCCTTGCTGAATCCTTCTAGCAAACAAACCCAACTGGTTCCGAAAGACACATAAAAACAACAAAGGCAGTGTTAAGTTTAATTAAGATATATATATAATTAAAATATGTTTATTTGAAATGGTCAATTTATGTTCATTAACTTCACATGCATGTTTATTTTCAAAATGTAGGAATTTATGTGTTCCCCAGTTTGTACATGGGCTACCAGCAGCTGTGAGATTTCAGTGTTAATTGTTTTTATTATACAATACACTAGGAACTTGTGTACCTTTCTTGGCTTTGAAGTAAAATAAAGTAGTATTGCAATAAATCGTTTTTATTTTTTTCTCTTTCTTACTGTTCCTGTTGCCTAAGCATAGAATAACAAAACAAAAAAAAAAACACTTATGTGTCAAGCCATCAGAACCGAACCGAAAACCGTGTTAAATAACCGAGGTATGTATTGAACCGTAAGCAAACTGTATTGTTGCATCCCTACAAGGTACCAAAAAACATCCTGATGAGGAGAAGCAAATGTTGAATAAAGATGTTATGTTTTATTTGCGCTCACAAGTATTCTTGTAGCTTCCTAATGTTCTGATTGAACCAACTGAAGGCATATGGTCTGTTTTAAGGATTTTTTTTGAGAAGTTGAGATTCTTGCTGTTTATGGAGGATGAGGGCGCTCTCAGATTTCATCAAAAATATCTTCTGTAAAGGTTCTGTACGTAAGTTTTTGACACTTCTAAAACATAAAAATTCCATACTATGTTTGCAGATATTCAGTAAACATGCTAAGTGAACATTCTTGTTTATCTGAAAAGCATTGCTAAAGTCAGATATTCTGCTTTGAAAATGTGTTACGTGCCGGTACGTCTGTCTTTGTTTTGGTCATTTAACCCACCCAATGCCAGTTTAGCCAATTATATTTCAGCACCCCGGGTTGCCTTAGTGGAAAACCACGCATTTCATTAATTAATTAATTAATTAATTGATTCATTGATTCATTCATTCATTCAGAAAGGCTCTCAAACTGTGCATCTGTGACAGAAATGCAACCTCTGGTGGACAGTAGCAGACTCCGAAATGAGACTCAGATTCAGAATTCCACATGAGTTGGTTAATAACTAGCAAATAATGTAAATATTATGACATAAACATTACATTGCAGGTTACACTGTAACCCCTTGTTCTAACAACATGCTACATGACCAGATTTGCAGTGATGTGCAATTGGGCTCTTTGCACCAGACAAAACATGACAGAAATTTAAATACAGCCATTCAGAAGCACAGAATAGTGCACTTACTGCACTCCAACTAAATGGTAAGGTTTCTAATCTAATTAATACATATTAAACCTCTTTAACATTATTAAATATACATGCTGAATCACTGATATGTGTTGGCTTGCACTGAAGTTCCATTTCAAACGGTTTATTTTATTTTCCAGATCTGAGGTGAACTCTGCTGCTGCTTTCAATAGTATGGCAATAAATGTCATGCGAAATGACATTCAAACTCACATTATTAGCATTCAACACTGAATAAAGCACATGAGGTGTACCTGAGGTGATTGTCATAGTTTTCTATTTTTCTGCTACAAGAACTTGAAGCCATTTCTGATATATAAATTTCAGTTGTTGGTTAGAACAGAAACTTCTTTTAATACAGAAAATATTCCTTCTATTGCGTGTCATTGCTTTTATTTAGAACACGATTTAAATCAGCCTTCAGGCTCGACGGTCAGGCACACTGCTGTTGGTGTCGTCAATCTGGCAACCTGCGCTTGTGTTTGTTTTGAACCAGATGTGCAGAACCTAGTTCAACCACTGGGTGTCACGCCTCTACTAGAGCAAGCTGCTGATTGGTTAACAAGGCACGAATGTCTGCCAAAGTTCAGCAAAAGATTTTTTTAGCTTCAGTGTTTTGTGCTAATCATGCATTAAGGGCATCAAATGGCTGAAATGCTTAATTTGCGGCGTCATTCACTCGAATCACATCATTCGTGTGAATATTGTTTCAAAATGTCTGATCGCATCAATTCATATGATATATGAACTATGAATTAACATGTAAATCATTCACACTTGACGCTTCATCCATGACTGGTGTAAACGTACCATCAAGGGTTGGAATGATGTGGTGGTAATTAATAACATAATATTAATTTTTGGGGGCTGCACGGTGGCACAGTGGGTAGCACGTTGGCCTCACAGCAAGAAGGTCGCTGGTTTGAGCCTCGGCTGGGTCAGTTGGCATTTCTGTATGGAGTTTGCATGTTTTCCCTGTGTTGGCGTGGGTTTCCTCCGGGTGCTCCGGTTTCCCCCACAAGTCCAAAGACGTGGTACAGGTGAATTGGGTAGGCTAAATTGTCCGTAGTGTATGAGTGTGTTTGGAAGTTTCCCAGTGATGGGTTGCAGCTGGAAGGGCATCCGCTGCGTAAAATATGCTGGATAAGTTGACGGTTCATTCCGCTGTGTCGACTCCAGATCAATAAAGCGACTAAGCTGAAAAGAAAATGAATGAATGAATGAAATTTTTGGGTAAACTAACCCTTTCAATTTATATCAGATGATTTGTTTGTATTTGTGTTTTGATAAATACACCATTGTTACGCTTAGATGCAATCTTGTGAAAATATTCTATAAAACATGGTAAAAAAGTGTGATGGTCATAATGTTTTGCTTAAATAAATGTAACCGCACACATTCTTTTGTACAGGGAAACAATCAACTTTAGAGCTGTATTGCACTCTTATTATTTTGATGTCTGAAAACCCCATTTCATCTTTGACCCCTGCGCATGATGTTTCTAGAGGAGCTACAAGAACTCTGCATTCACAACAATGTGTAGCTGCGTGTTGGACCTGCTATCATATGCTTCTAAATTGCCTGAGCTCATGATTCTTGATAAATGTCAAGTGTTATCTTGTTTTCGTTCTTTCTTGACCAATTTGAGCTGTTTTTATAATCAGCCAAGTATATCCGGGAGACTCAACCGAAAAGGGCAAAGAAAAATGTCTTGAGAATTTTCCCAGGAAACCTTCCAAACAGCATCCTTCAAAAGGGTCGTTTAAGAGCCTGTTGTTTTGGTAGCAGGAAGAACGTCTAGTTTTTTTTTCCCTCCTCATGAATGGTGGCTCTTATGTAATGCTAGAGAGGAAATGTGTGTGATTTCGGTTGTGCAAAAGGTTAGATATCCTTTTGTTGTCTATGTGTGTCTGTGGGTAGGTGTGTTAATCAAGTGGAAAAGTCTCTTTTTTGTATGTAATGTAGTGTTGTCAAACCTATTCTTGAGGTTGGGTCAAGAACATAACCCTGCTTCTGCTTCTGTCCAACAGTTCTCCAGCTGAGGCTCCAGCAGAGACGCACCCGCGAGCAGCTCGTTGAACAGGGCATCATGCCACGTGAGTACTGCTTCTGCCATCAAAAGCTGCTGCAGGCACCAGCATAGAAGAGAGATGATTCATATTTACTCTTTCATGAAAACCGCTAATAAAAAAACAAATATGTGAAAATGTCAAGTCGTAGTTCTGTAAAGCCATTCTGTGATCAATTTTTCTTTTATAATCTAAAAAATATATGGTGTAACATGATTTGCAAAGTTGTGCTGAACGACTTATTGTATTTGCAATAAAATCACTAAATGCAAAAATCAACAAAATGTTTAAACTGCTAATGTTGCAATTACACCGTGGTCACATGACGTGAGAATAGAGTAGACTGCAGGATACGCATCGGGTTATGAATTTCCATATTTTCAGCCATCGTTGACAGAGTTGGGGAAAGTTCCTTTTGAAAGTAATTACAATATTGAGGTACTTCCCAAAAAAGTAACTAGTTGCATTACTTAGTTACTTTTTATGGTAAGTAATGCATTGCATTACTTTTGAGTTACTTTTTATTACCTGGCTGAGGCTGGATCTCTTTCAAAACTTTTTTTTTCTTAATTATTAAACAGAGGAGCTCTGCAATTAAAACGCACTAAATAACCTTCGTTTACTTCTTAAAAAACACATTAAAAAAAAATAATAATCCTGACCGCAGGTCTATACATGCCATTTACAGTTGACGTCAGAATTATTAGCCCCCCTGAATTATTAGCCCCCTGTTTATTTTTTTCCCCAATTTCAGATTTATTTTATCTTTGCCATGATGACAGTAAAGAATATTTGACTAGATATTTTTCAAGATACTTCTATACAGCTTAAAGTGACATTTAAAGGCTTAACTAGGTTAACTAGGTAGGTTAGGGTAATAAGGCAAGTTATTGTATAACGGTGGTTTGTTCTGTAGACTATCGAAAAAATATAGCTTAAAGGGGCTAATAATTTTGACCTTGAAATGGGTTTTAAAAAAATTTAAAACTGCTTTTATTCTTGTCGAAATAAAACAAATAAAACTTTCTCCAGAAGAAAAAATATTATCAGACATACTGTGAAAATTTTCTTGCTCTGTTAAAAATAATTTGGGAAATATTTTTTACAAAATTCAAAGGGGGGCTAATAATTCTGACTTCAACTGTATACAGATTAATGAATGTGAGTGAAAATTCACAGTCCGTTGAGACAATCCCCTTTTTCTTTTCTTTGATGCGTTCAAAATAATGAGAATACTTCCATAATAGAAATGTAAGACTCTGACATCTTGGTTTCTGCCTGTTCCTGCGGGGAGCAAATTCTCTCATTGAGTGCTGGGTTCAATGTGACTGTTAATTTTAATTCAATTTTTTTTTTTAACTAATTAATTCAACTAAAAAAAGTAACTCAAATATTATTACTTAATTTTGGTAAAGGGTTACTTTGCTCGTTACTTAGAAAAGTAATATTATTACATAACTCACATTACTTGTAATGCTTTAGCCCCAACACTGATTGTTAGGATTACCCGCATGTGTGTAATATACCCATATTCTGTTGATATATATTGCATACATTAGAGAGCTGCTGTATATATGCTGGATTATAAAATTGTCTTTAAAAATGCATGTTAATTTTTCACCAAGAATAACGCAAATTAATAGCACTATCTAGCAGTGGTGCATGCAGTTTTCTTGAGCCTTTGTCCAGTTTTTACATGCACAAATTATTGCTAAAATGAATTTTTGCTGGTGTAAAGTAGTGAAGTGATGTGATTTGTTAATCATATACAATTATTAGCATAAGAACGCTTTGCACACATGGATAAGCCAGTTTGATTAAAGATTCCTTAGGTTACTATTACAAATTGTAAACTGAAAAAACTAAAACTTTAATTAAAAAAAAAAAACATTTAATTGTTTTTATTTTTTTCTTGGCCAACATTTCATTTTGAAAGAATACACTAATATTGTGTTGGTCATAATATTAAAGGTGCTGCATGTAAGTTTTAAGTCTTCTAAAGCATAAAAATACCATAATATGTTTGCAGATATTTAAGAAACATGCCAAGTGAACATTCTTGTTTATCTGAAGAATTATGCTAAAGTCAGATATTCTGAAAATGTGCGTTACATGCCGGAACGTCTGTCTTTGTTTTGGTACCTTTAACCCACCCAATGCCAGTTTAGCCAATTATATTTCAGCACTCGGGTTGCCTTTGTGGAAAACAGCGTATTTGATTCATTCAGTCAGGAAGGCTCTCAAAGTATGTTTTCGTGACCAAAATGCAACCACTCTTGGACAGTAGCAGATGAGGTGGTTATTAATTAGCAAATAATATAAATATTACAAATGAAACATTAGGTGAGCAGGTTACACTGTATAGCCCCGTGTCCTAACGACACGCTACGTGACAAGATTTGCAGTGATAAGCAATTTGGCTGTTTGTACCAGACGAAACATGACAGAAATTTAAATACGGTCATTCAGAAGCAAAGAATAGTGCACCTACTGCACTTCAACGAAATGGTAAGGGTTTTAATCTAATTAATACATATTGAACCTCTTTAACATTATTGAATGTACATGCTGAATCTGTTGGCTTGCACTGAGTCACATTACTGAAGTTCAATTTCAGAAAGATTATTTTATTTTTCTCAATCTGAAATCTGAATCTAAATTTTTATTTATCTGAATCTGCTGCTGCTTTCAGTAGAATGGCAACAAATGTCATGTAACGGCATTCAAACTCACATTGTTAGCATTTAACACTGAATAAAGCACATCAGAATCATCATCAGAATCAGAAAGAGCTTTATTGCCAGGTATGTTCACACATACGAGGAACTTGTTTTCGTGACAGAGCTTCTAGAGTGCAACAGAATTACAGGAAGAAAAAAAACAGATAATAAATATATTTCAAAAAGTAGTGAATGCAAATATAAAAATTGACAAGTGTGTACAGGTATATTACTATATACAACATTATATGTGCGACACGGAGGCAGCCATCGTCGTCGGCGCCAGAGAAACATAAGATGTACCTGAGGTGATCATTGTCAGTTTAACTGGTTGTTTAGCTGCAAGAAATAGAAGCTATTTCTAAAATATATGTTGGTTTGGACAAAAAAATCCTTTTAATATGTAAAATTCCTTCTACTGCGTGCCATTGCTTTTATTTAGAACACAACTTAAATTAGCCTTAAATCAGCCTTTAGGCTCAATAGTCAAGCATGCTCCTGTTGGTGTCATCAATCTGGCAACCTGCGTTTGCGTGATTTGAACCAGGAGGGCAAAACTTAGTTTAACAACTGGGTGTCAAACTTGTACTAGCTTTGAAAAAAATCACCTTAAATAGCAGTCACAATATTAGTCAAAAATATTGCAATTTGCATCATATTGCATATTGCATCATCACCATGTTTTCTGTATTGCCTTTTTCTGGTCGCATTGAAGACTATTTCTTGATTAGTTACTGTAAATTAAAGATAAAACTTTTTGTACAACTTTATTGCAATAATTATTATTAGAATAAATAATCAAGAAATTGTACACAATGAGACCAGAATAAAGGGAATTGTGGAATCTAGGACCCCGGGCGTCGTAATCTCACAGCCTTTGACAGTCTCTATAATGAACCTCACTGTAAGTCTATAATGAAGCTCACTGTAGGTCATGTGAACAATTCTTTCTGTTTATGTGAACTTAAGAAAGGAAATCAGTTGACACTGTGGTTTTTTCTACCACGTCTGCTTTTGAATCAGTTGTTTTTACTCTCGCTCATAATTGTAGTTCAAAGCCTGGCACGGCTGACCAATGCATGTGTTTTTTTTTGAATGCTCACCTCAGTTCATTCTGTTATTGCTCATAATCATTTTTTTCCATTCAAGTCACAGAGCAGCATGTAAGAACTCTCACACTGAAACTTTTTTTTTTACTTCCTCTGTTAGTCTCCAAGCTGATGAATGAGAGTACCCTGCATGCTCTTTTATAACTTAATGTAATGTTAGGCACAGATTTTGGAGGGATTAAGAGTCCCGAAGGGCAGCGTTTAGTCTGTGTGCTAATCTCTGTGTGAGCCCTTCATCAGCTTATGAGGGCAGACACTACAGAGCAATTCCATGCAAATGTCAACCTTATTATTAAAAACATTAAGCTTTCACCAAAATAGTGAAACCCTTTCTAAGTTGTTTGTGTAGACCTGTATTTTACACTACTGTAAAAATACTAAGATGTATCTGTCAAGGTTTATAAACAGTTTATTTAGATTTTACCAAAGGCCAATTTCACATCTTTTCACATCCGTAAGTGAGAGATGTCTTGTCCATAATAAAGCTTTTTCATTAAAGATGCAAAAATCTAAAATAAAATATATAGTGCTGGGCAAAGATTAATTGGCAATAATTGCATCCAAAATAAGCGTTTGTTTTGTCATAATATACAGTGCTCAGCAGTGGTGTAGTCCTAAAAAAAAAGGTGGTATACTATTACACCCGACCCAAATTTTAAATAAAACTAGGCAAAGAAACGACGAAAGTCAATGCTTCTTTGATTCATTAGCTATATATATATATATACATATTTTTTTTTACCTCAGTTACCTGTAACCACTAACTTCCACAAAAGGAAAAACAAACACTATGTCAATGTAAGTCAATGGTTACAAGTTTCTTCAAAATATCTTCTTTTGTGTTCAACATCAGGAAAAAAAGACAAGTAAAGGTTGAGTAAATGATGACAATTTTCATTTTTTGCGTAAACTATCCATTTAAAAAGAAAACAATTCAAACAAATGTGTTCGTTTTAAAAGGAGATGCTAATAGTCTAATCCTATTTCAGGATTTATGTTTAGCTAATAGTGCTCCCCCCCAGCAGACTCGGAGATTGGCTGTATTTATACAGTATGTAGCTTATTTAATCATTTTAATATTGAAAAAAAGAGTCAATGAAGATAGTTACAACAATTTAGTTGACATGGAAAGACAGCTTTTTACTTTACATTTAATAGGTTCCTTTAAACATCAATCAGCCATTATTTTTGATTGTCACATTCGTGCATGCTTGTTTTAAACCAAACTATTAGGAGTCTGTCTTCTGTTGTCGCTATTATATACTAGTAGTTACCCTTTTAAATCGCATATAGTTACGCGATTTATGAGTAGTCTTTGCCTCATGGTTTTTAGTGTTTTATATATAGTGTTGTTCCCTGTAGCGGTAGGCACGATTAAGACATGTGAAATACTGTTTTACAGGGGCGATTTTAAGATTTCTCTTGCCCTGAACAGATGTGGTTTGCTGATTAAATGAAAAATGAGCTGAAAACAGAGCGGTGGAAGTCTGCCACTGTTTTCATATCAAAATTAAAAGGGACTGAGGCGATCATTTATTAGTGTACAGTTCATGAGCTAATCGCAAAACCTTTAAGGGTGGGCTAAATATAGGAGGGCTAAAGCGACGGCCATGCTTTTTCATAAATTTACCTGAACTGACTTGTCGTGGTCTTCGAAAAACTCTCATGAAATTTTCTCACAGCTGCTGCGGTCGTCAGGGGCGGCGAATAGCGAAAGTTAAACAAAAACGCACCAGTTGCAACAAAAATGCAACAAATTAAGATGCGAGTTAAAAAAACCTTTGGTATACAGTTAAAGGGGTCATGAATACACATCAATTAGGGAAGTTTAATCAGAAAAAGAAGTGAGTATACCGAGGGTAAACGCAATTATTTATCCCCAGAAGTGTTAATACCCAAACAGCTCATGGAAATAAGTAAGCATACTGAGTATACGTGCGTATAGCAAGGACTACACCACTGGTGCTCAGCATGTATAAGTACACCCCTCACAAATCTATCTTTTAAATTCATATTTTTTTTAGGAAGCTATACAATATTATATTTGTGCATATACATTAGACAAGTCAGTACTGAAGCCAAATCTGGAGCTTATCTAACAAAATAACTTACGATAACGGTTCAAAAACTAGTACACCCAAATTTATATGTTATAAAAAAATATTAAATACAAATTTAAAAAAGGAAAAATCAAGAGAAACAAAAAAGAAAAAAATTAGTTGAAATTTTGTAGGTTGTAATTTATTTTTGCAATATTTTGCTTGAATTTAATTGTATTATCTTTCTATTTCTAAATATGTTTGGTGACTAAAATATTATTTTAAAATATATATATATCTGTTTAATAAATCTGTTTTGTTTAAATGCACCAAAATACATTGCCTATACAGGGAGTGCAGAATTATTAGGCAAGTTGTATTTTGAGGATTAATTTTATTATTGAACAACAACCATTTTCTCAATGAACCCAAAAAACTCATTAATATCAAAGCTGAATATTTTTGGAAGTAGTTTTTAGTTTGTTTTTAGTTTTAGCTATTTTAGGAGATATCTGTGTGTGCAGGTGACTATTACTGTGCAGAATTATTAGGCAACTTAACAAAAAACAAATATATACCCATTTCAATTATTTATTTTCACCAGTGAAACCAATATAACATCTCAACATTCACAAATATACATTTCTGACATTCAAAAACAAAACAAAAACAAATCAGTGACCAATATAGCCACCTTTCTTTGCAAGCTCTCTGCCCTTTACCGATCCAGCCACGGACCCATCCATCTGGCCCATCAAGACGCACTCTCATTTCATCAGTCCATAAAACCTTAGAAAAATCAGTCTTGAGATATTTCTTGGCCCAGTCTTGACGTTTCAGCTTGTGTGTCTTGTTCAGTGGTGGTCGTTTTTCAGCCTTTCTTACCTTGGCCATGTCTCTGAGTATTGCACACCTTGTGCTTTTGGGCACTCCAGTGATGTTGCAGCTCTGAAATATGGCAAAACTGGTGGCAAGTGGCATCTTGGCAGCAGCACACTTGACTTTTCTCAGTTCATGGGCAGTTATTTTGCACCTTGGTTTTTCCACACGTTTCTTGCGACCCTGTTGACTATTTTGAATGAAACGCTTGATTGTTCGATGATCACGCTTCAGAAGCTTGGCAATTTTAAGAGTGCTGCATCCCTCTGCAAGATATCTCACTATTTTTGACTTTTCGGAGCCTGTCAAGTCCTTCTTTTGACCCAATTTACCAAAGCAAAGGAAGTTGCCTAATAATTATGCACACCTGATATAGGGTGTTGATGTCATTAGACCACACCCCTTCTCATTGCAGAGATGCACATCACCTATAATGCTTAATTAGTAGTAGGCTTTCGAGCCTATACAGCTTGGAGTAAGACAACATGCATAAAGAGGATGATGTGGTCACCTTGTCTCTTCAGTTCAGAATAACAACATGCGTGAAAATGAGTGCCGTATAGCTCTGAACAGATCTGATTATCATAATTTGTTTTGTTTACAGAGTTTGAGGTTTACTGTATCATTATTATTCACACCTTACAGGTGTTGATCTACCTTTACAATTGCACACACTTTGTAACATTTTATTTATCAAGTTTAAGAGTCTCTTTAACACTTTAATAAAATTTTATTATTTTATTATAAAGAGATGAGATATTTTGTTTAAATATTTTTGTTTTTGACTATTAAAACTATTTACTTTAGTAATGTTGGTAAATTAAAATTAGGTGCTTAAATAAATAAAATTAAAAATCCTAATATTCCTAAATGTATTGTTAAAAAAAATCAATATAGAATGATATGAAACATGATATCGTGATATTTTTTATTGCAATATCCCCCAACCCTAGTGTAAAATACAAGCCCACACAAAAAACCTAGCAATGGTTTTGATATTTAGGTGAAAACTTAATTTTTTTTCGTGGCAACATTGACGTTTGCATGGAATTGCTCTATGTCTGTGTATCACATATACCTAATAAATATATATAATTCACACACGTATATCATGTCAAAACTAACTTTTATTTGGATCGCACTTTTATTTGCGATTAACCTTTGCCCAGCACTAAAAATAAAAGAAATCATGTTTGTTCTACAGAGAGCGACAACTCTAATCTTTATAACAATTTTACTGTTTTTTTTAGTTTGTGCAGATTAATTCACGCAGAATTTCTACAAAGTATGATGTGTATACTGTAAATTTGCATACTTTTTCGGTCATCATGCATGTTTATTTCCCTCAATTAAAATATAAATCACGTTTACGGATGGATTTTTTTATGATCCCTCGACTCGGTGGTTATTTATTTTTCGGAAAATATAAACGGATGTTTCAATATACTGTTAATTTATGTTTCAAGTGTCACAGTTACATGAAGCTAGAATTACTCTACAGCATTAGACAGACTGAAGGAGACTGAAGTGTGTGGGTGATGGCCTTGTGTTCGCACAAGACTGATTTTCTCTTTCTTGACTGATTTCTTGCTTTTTTTGTGTGTACAGCCCTAAAGAGCCCTGCAGCTTTCCATGAACAGATCCGCAGCCTTGAGAGAGCCAGGGTAAGAGAAGTCCACCCGGTCCCATCTGGGGGTCTCTGATCCCTCCTGAATTCTCTTCAGGGTCCCCCAGCTCTCTGTAATGGGACACATGTGAACCTCTCAGTTGATTTAATAACTTAAGCCTTCTGTAAATGTGTTTGTTATTTGCAAAGCTCAGAGGAGATCGTTATGGTGGTTTCTTTCTGATCCCTGAATTACAGAGGGATTTAGTTTTCTGAAACTCTGTATCCTTTCTCTCTGTAGACTGAAAATTTCCTAAAGCACAAAATACGCAGCCGCCCAGAAAGGGCTGAGTTGGTCCGCATGCACATCTTACAAGGTAATCCTCCATTTACAATGCATGTAATGACAGCTAATCTGCATTTTGGGAAAAGTTTTGTTGAGTCTACTGCCCTTCTTGAACAAAGCTGTAGCCAATCCAGAACTATTGATTTTGTTCATTTAAGTCAGTTCTGATTCATTTAAATGATATTTTCCATTGTCTCAAACCAATAACAATGAGTTAAACTATTCATTCAAAAGAATCAGCTGATCATTTGTTTCAGGAATCTGGCTACATTTGATTCACTAAAAAGAATGGACAGAAAAGTAACTTTTTTGAGAATTAAACTACAATAGTAATGTTTTGTCTTATTAGTAGCCGTATGTTTGCTAGTGACGATAGCTTAAAATGGTTACTTAAAAAAAGAAAGAAAGTTGCAATATGCAAATGAAAACTGGATAAAATCTGAGAGATTAGTCTTTTCTGTTGAATGTTTATTGAGTCACAATTTTGATGATTACAGCTTTTCATAAAGAAATATATACAGTATACTTAAAAAAAAAAAAACTATTAGTGGAACAGTCTAGCACTTTATCTCAATAACAGATTTAATTTAGGCATAACTGTAAGGCATACAGTTGAAGGAAAAGTTATTCCTGATATTTTTTTGTTTTAGAAATTTTTTTATTTCTTTAAGTTCAGCTGGAATAAAAGCAAAAAAAAAATATTATTAAATTATGCTTAATATTATTAACAAGTGTTAACAATTATTATAAACAAGATTTTTTTTTTTCACACTTTATATTAAGGTAAATTTTTTGCTATTCACAAACCATTAATTAACACTTTTAGCCCAGTAAACTTCTAATTTCAGGGTTCTTACGGGTGCTGGAAATTTTGGAAAATGCTTGATTTTTAATATAATGTTTTCAAGGTTAGAAAAGTGCTTGGATTTTGGACAAAGTGCTTGAACCTGCTTGAAATTGCAGGGCTCGAAATTGCGACCGTTTTGGTTGCATATGCACCTGAAATTTTATTTATGTGAGCTCAAAATATATTTGGGAGCATTTGTGTGATTGCATAAATTGTTGCCGTGCGACCAGTTTTCATTGCAAAATGTTCACCGTGTGTGCCTATTTATGGAGCTAATATGCCAAAACAATCTCAATTTTAATTGTGTTCATTTCAATTATTAACAATTGTAAATTAATAAAATTGATTATTAAATGCCATTTAAAAAATGTTTTGAATTTGAATTTCTTAACTTGAATTTGAATTTCCTACCTTGATTATTGAACATCTGAAATTTAAGACAACTGAATTTATTTAAGTCAGATTTTTATAGACATATTTTCAAACTTCAGATTTTATTGGTTCTGAATTCATAGACTGCAGATATTGGGTTTGTAAAAATATAATTTTAAGTTTTCAAGATGAAGACATTCAGAACATAAATTTCAATATACTAAAATTCAAAACCAGAAATTCAGATTGTGAAATTCAGATCTCGCAGAAAGTAGGTCAGGGGTCATCAACAGGGAAGAGTAGATAGTCACCCCAAAGACAAACTAAGCATTTTGGTCAATCACAGAGCTGCGTGAGTTTGCCGGCATTTGCTTGGCCCAGGAGGAGACCATTCTTCTGCAAATTGACTATCGAGGGTCAGCTATTTTCAGTAGTTAACATACATGCTTCAGTGAAATTCATATATTTAATTAAATTACATCTCATTGGTTGAGCAAACTTACTTAAGCTTTCGGTGTTTTGAAGGATAAAGGATAAAGAGCTGATTCTGAGCTATACCGTCATCTTTTAGTTAAAAAATTCAAATTCAAAGCAGTTTTTAAATGGTATATAATAATAAGTTTTATTAACAATTATAAAATTAACAATTTTATTAACAATTAACAATAATAATTCAAATTAACACAATTCAAGATTTAAATTCAGATTGTTTTGGTATATTAATAGCTCCATACGTATTTAGGAGACATTCACCCAGAATGCATCTTTGCACCAAAAAAGCCAAACCAATGACCGTAAAAAATAGCAATGCACATGAAATATCATAAACGACTGATAATGAAAGTTTGGTACTACACCCAAACAAAATCTGACTGTTAGCTTGTTTTTTGAGATATCAACTTTAGGTAGAAAGAGACCAAACTTAAAAAGATACTTCATCCAATAACTGAATTTTTTTATTTATTTTTTACCATTTTTGGGTGAACTATCCCTATAAATCTATGCTCTAAAGTATTCAACAATTTAAGTTGAAATGCCATATTGTGTTTTTTAAAATAGCATAATGGATTTAAATGTGAAAAAGTACATATAGCATATATAAACGTAATTTACCGTGGTTGTCAGGTGCTGGAAAAGCATAAAAATGCATCAAAAGTGCTGGAATTTGAAGGTGGAAAAGGTGTAAGAACCCTGTAATTTGCGGCTTATTAATATTTAGTAAGGTAGTACTTAGTTTAAGTATTGGGTAGTATTAGGCACGTAGAGTAAGATCATACTTTATAAATACTAAAACCAGCCAACTACCTACAATATAGGTATTGTAATAAGTAGTTTATGGACCTATTTCCTGTTAGTAAAGAAGTAATGAATTAATAGGTGTGCATTTTAACTCCTTATGCATCAAATATGCACTCCAAACTTTATTGAGACATGTTGAATTCTTCTTCCATGATTTGAAATGTTTCCAAATTGCTTGATTAGGGATTTTTCTTGCCAATTTTTTAAATCTGTTTTATCTATTTTGTTCTGTAAAGTTGCTTCTGACCATGACATGTCCACACTACATGGTTAAGTATCTTATGTATCATACTTGGACTGAAAATGTGCTTTATGCATTAAAAAAGCTTGAAGCATCAGAATCGGTACTTGGTATCGGCTGATTACCATGACAAGGAATTGGTACTCGGTATTGGCTGCAAAAATCCTGATCGGAGCATCATTATGTTTAAAATGGATAAAAAAATGTTTTCTTTGAACAATAATTGTGACATATTTCAAAAGATTTTTAATTTCACAGGAGGACTATTGAATTTGAGGACAAGTGTTGGTTTGGGTGATTGCTGTTCTGATTGTCACTGGTTTTTGGTGGTTTGGCAGAGACCGTGGCAGAGCCTTCTCTGCAGGCCACCCAGCTGAGACTAAAGAGAGCTCGACTGGCTGATGACCTCAATGAGAAGATTGCGCAGCGCCCCGGCCCAATGGAGCTGGTGGAGAAGAACATCCTGCCTGTGGACTCCAGCCTCAAGGAGGCCATAATTGGTGAACATTCACACTTTTGTAGATTAATCAAATTGGGTTACGGGATAAACATATATGAAGTATTGTCATTTGTGTAATGTGTGTTCTTTGTGTAGATGGTCAGATGCAGTACCCTAGAACTCTAGAAGACCTAGTAGATGAAGACAGTGGAGATGCATTTTCACCAGAGCAGCCAGCCAGTCAGGAGTCCCAGGGATCTGCAGCCTCACCTGGAGAGGTCAGGACTATGGAGGAGACCTCACCACTGCCCAATAACTTGCTACAGGTAGTTATCTTTACTTCCTTGGACTTTAAGAATAGACAATTTAAGCCCAATGTATTCTTTAGGTTTCATACATTTGTGACAGTTTGCATAATTGCATGATGCAAAATTCTGCACCAGCATAGTACTCATATACTGTCCACGCATTGCCTGGTTTTTGTAACTAAGTTTACAAAGTAGGGGTGTGAACATACACTGGTCTTAGAGTTTAGAGTTTGGGTTGATTACAATTAAAATGTCATTGGTAAAATTCAAATCAATTCCACAATGCTTTCCACAAGCAAGTTCACCTATGATTGGCCATTGCGTTCACACATTCAACAGAAATGACTGTCATTGCACTTAAACAGCGATGATCATTAGTGCCAAACACAGATACATAAGCGGTTGAACGCCATGCCTATTAGCTGATGCTTCAGTGGATTGCTTATGTATCTGATGAAATATAACAGTACCTCATAGACTCGCCAGCAGGTTAAAAGCTCCAGACTGAGAAAGAGAGGCAGAGTTGGAACTTTAAATCAAATATTTGCTTCCATTTCCTCTCTAGTAATCAGTGTTGGTGAAACACTGTGCTGGGCAGGGGTCCCTTGTACTTTTAGGGGGCGCATTTTAACGTATATCACAAACTACTTAGACAACTATTCAAAGTCATTTTATTTTTCATGCATCACTCTGCAGTCTTCACAAACAAGATATTTAAATAACTTAAATTCTAAATAAACTTCCTTGTTTATTTATTTGACAAGTACCTTTGTATTGTTGTAGGATAATACATTTCTAACATTCAAGTACATCAAGGCACATTTTTGCACCTGTAAACTTTCACAGATACAGTTGAAGTCATTTTTTTGCCCCCCTGTTAATTTAAAATAATGTTTTCCAAGTGATGTGTAATGAACAAAGGAAATTTTCAAAGTATTTCCTATAAAACTAAAATAATTCTTCTGGAGTCATAATAAGTCTTATTTCTTATAGTTCATGTCTTGAATAAAAGCAGTTTTTAATGTTATAAAAAACAATTGTAAGTCAGTGTTATTAGCCTCCTTAAGAAATATTTACTGTGTATGATTGTCTATGTTATTTACTGTGTTTTGATTGTCTACACAACAAACCAGTTACACAATAACTTGACTAATTATTCTAACTTTCCTAGTTAACGGAACTTAAGTCTTTAAATTACACTTTAATCTGAATCAAAGACTACAGAATACTTAAAGGGAGTTTGTCTGAATACAACTATCTTGCAAAATAACTAGTAAAATATTATGCACTCGCTCACCATGGGAAAGATAAAAAAAGGTGATATTAGAAATTAGTTAAACTATTATATTTGAAAACGTGTTGTAAATAAATCATGTGTTGAAGACTCGTGCTTTATGTCACTACTCAAAACAAAATCGAATGAAGGCAATACTAAACAAGTATTACTTTTACATGAGCGTGACTGAAAACTAAATTTTATCAATGTGTTACATCTGTTCTTCGGTACTTGCCGAATGTTTGTAAATTTAAGACCGCTTAACGTAAAACTATGTACACTTAATTTCTGATTAATAATAGTCTATGCATAGCCAAGGACTTTCTATATTAAAAGTTTTAAAATCGCTATCGAAAACAAAAGTCTAACATAATCAACATTTTGATAGTGTTTCACAACATGAACATGACTGAAGTTGAATCTTTTTATGACGTGTCAATTTGGGGGATAACTTCTGAGGAATGCAGGAAACTGATGCACGCAGCATCGTCACTGACAGAGAGAGCGCGTGTGCGTGAAAACAGAGAGAGCTGGTGCGCGCAGCACCAACAGAGCACGCGAGAGAGGCCTCAGTCATATCTCTGCAGTCTACCACTCACGGCTGATCTCACTTCTCTGTGGCATTTTGACACAAAAATACGCGTCCAAATTTAGGGGGGCCAAGCTAGAACCGCCACTAGTTGACAGGTATGCTTGTGTGCTTGTGCGCCATATTATGCGACTGCAGCATAGCGCATATGCAACAAATGGTACATTGTACGTTATAATTGGTTATGATCTATTACAATTCATATTGATATCCCTATTGCAAAGTTTCTGCAACTTGCAAGTTTTGCTTTGTCAGAAAAGAAACAAAAAGATTGAATGAGAGTGACAACATGTTTATTGTATTAAAAGAAATCTTCAATAATATTTTAAATTAGTACAAACAATCTCATCGATTATAACATAAAGAGAGAAATGGCAGCAGTCACTTAAAAAGCACAAATCTTTCTTTTATGTACAGTTGAAGTCAGAATTATTAGCCCCCTTTAAATTTTTTTCTTCTTTTTTAAATACTTTCCAAATTATGTTTAACAGAGCAAGGACATTTACACAGTATGTCTGATAATATTTTTTATTCTGGAGAAAGTCTTATTTGTTTAATTTCGGCTAGAATAAAAAGAGTTTTAATTTTTAAAAAAAACATTTTAAGGACAAAATTATTAGCCCCTTTAAGCTATATTTTTTTTCTCGATAGTCTACAGAACAAACCATCGTTATACAATAACTTGCCTAATTACCCTAACCTGTCTAGTTAACCTAATTAACCTAGTTAAGCCTTTAAATGTCACTTTAAGATGTATAGAACTGTCTTGAAATATATCTAGTAAAATATTATTTACGGTCATCATGGCAAAGATAAAATAAATCCGTTATTATAAATGAGTTATTAAACTATTTTGTTTAGAAATGTGTTGAAAAAATCTTCTCTCCGTCAAACAGAAATTGGGGAAAAAATAAACAAGCGGTCTAATAATTCAGGGGGGCTGATAATTCTGACTTCCAACTGTATGTTTGTTTGTTTTTTGTTTGTTTGTTTGTTTGTTTATTTATATGTGGTTGCACTATCAAATGGAGTGTACTTTAAAAGGATGTGCATTTGAGTGTGCATTTACATAAAAAAATTTGTAAACTGCTGAAGTTTGCTTTGGACTTTTGAATCCAGCACTTTAGTCACACACACAGGTTGGTTAAACTCTTTTTCTGCAAATCCAACATACCCAACTCATCCTAGTCTTGATGGTCTGGGCTATGGTTCATCTCTGATGTGAATCAGTCATGCTAAATTACAAAGTGAACAGCTATTGATGACTTGTGACCACTTGTGTGTGTATGACTGTGTATGCTGACTCAGAATGCACACTCATGCAGCAAGCAGGAATGACCCTATGCGAGTATAGAGAGAATTTTTACTAACCTTCGTGAACAGCTCACCTTTTTTGATCATTTTCAGCCTTTGCAACAGACAGACTCAAGTGGCTTGTAAAACCAAAGGTTAAAAAAGAGACTAACAAATGTGATACAAACAGTTCTTTTCATTTTAGCACCTTCTTTTTCATAGACGTTACTTAGCAACAGGGGCACACGGCTGCTGGCTTACAACCAATAACAGTGTGAACACAATCCACTGAGTGCAGGAGGAGTAATAGAACACTGGTTCAGACCAGACACTCAAACCAAGTGTCAAAGCACCTTTAGGGGGCACATTTACTATGGTCCAAGTGTGATAGCTTTACGATGCCACAGTAGTGTTGGTCTGGACTCCATTGTGACAACTTTAGATGAACACGAATGCATGAATGTTTAAAGACACACTCCACATGGAAGAATATAGGGCTGGGCGATTTGGCCTAAAATCTAAATCTCGATTAATTGAACATTTTAACTCAATTACAATTAATGAATGAAAAAGACGATAAACATCGGGTCATTATAGGGTATTGTGTGTAGAATTTTGAGGAAATAAATGAATTTAATCCATTTTGGAATAAGGCTGTAACATAAAAAAATGTGGAAAAAGTGAAGCGCTATGAATACTTTCTGGATGCACTGTATTAAAAGTGAGAGGGTTTGATTAAAGGGTGTATTACTTGATTTTAAAATAATTGAAGGAAACACACACTATCTACTATTTATGATTATTTATTGAACATCAACATTGAACAACTGAAATTAAAACACACATTGTCTAAAACTAACAGTCACTTTTTTCTTATAAAAAAGTGAAAATGAATAACTTGCTTTTTTGGAAACAAAATTAATTATTTTCAATGTTTATTTTAAAAGTAGAAAATAAGCAGTATCTCTTCTAAATAAAATAAGTATTGTATACCCTGTAAATGATAAAATAAACAGTGCATTTCAAGCGTCTTCTGTAAACAAATATTTTAATGTAAATAATATTTTTGGGACAATTTGCCATCACAAGGCATCTATGGCGCAGGTTTCAATCATTGTCAATGTAGTGCAAATTAAGGCTCAAGAATGAGTCCATTGTCCTACTTGACCAGCGATCAGATGTGGCTGCAAAGTGGCTGCAGAAGTATAAATAAAGGCTTAACATAGCATTGTCACGTGACTTCACACACAGTAGGGAAAACAATAAAAAAAAATTGACTTGGAAAAGTTTGATTATAGATTCTAAAAGTTGATTTTGATTAATTTTCGATTAGTCGCACAGCCCTAGTAGAATATATTGTGAGTACATTGTGTTGTGTTTCTGTCTTTTTAGTATGTAAAACAACTTATCTGCAATGTGAATGACACATGAATTTTACTTTAGGTGCTTCTCATCAAATATTACAAAGTGACTCATTTGAGGAGAAAGTTGATTGGGAGCTTTTTTTGCCTCTCTGATCTGCGCATTACATTGCACTTTTAATCTCACCTGCATTCAAGTGAATCATTAAACAGTTTTGTTGAACTAATAAAGTTAGAATCAGGTAATATCCCTGCTTGGGTTACTTTACTTCCTAAAAAGTCAGTGTTGTTCACTTCGGTCTCCATGATAGCTTTCACGTTTTTTTATGTAAACTATGTCATTTTGAATTACATTTTCTTTTTTATTTATTTCGTGTTTATTGTTAACATTCAACTGAGTACAATCATACAATATTTCAAGGTGTATTTGAAGTGCAGTATGTGACCTTAAGTGACATACAATTTACATACATTATTGTCAGGTGTATTAACTATACATGATACTCAAATTTTGTTAAATTATATACAAAAAAGCAGAAGAAAATAATAAAAATGAAAAGACATCCAGGGTAAGAACGCATGTAATAATATAATTCCTTCCAGAATAATCTCAAACGACCACCTTCATTATACACATGGGGATAACATAGAATACAATGTAAATATAGAGTTGAAGTCAGAATTATTAGCACTCCTCTGAATTATTTTTTTCTTTTTTTTAAATATTTCCTAAATGATGTTTAACAGAGCAAGGAAATTTTCACAGTATGTCTGATAATATTTTTTTCTTCAGAAAGTCTTATTTGTTTTATTTCAGCCAGAATAAAAGCAGTTCTAAATTTTTTTTAAACACCATTTTAAGGACAAAATTATTAGCCCCTTTAAGCTATATATTTTTTCAATAGTCTACAGCAGTGGTTCCCAACCTTTTTTTTGCCTGAGACCCCCTTTTCAGCTGGAAAATATTGTAAGGCCCCCCTCAACATTTCATGATATTATCGCTCATAAAAGTTTACAGTAAGAATGACAAAAAATGTTGTTTTCAAACAAACACTATGTTTATTACTAAATCTATATATGTTTATGCACAAATAATAGCCTAATGTAAAATATAAACTCAAAATTAGTTTTTGTCAAAATTTGCCATTTGTAACAGAAAAACGTAAGCCTTTGGCCTCTAAATTGGCCCTATATTAGTTGCCAATTGTTAAAGTTTTTTTTCCATAGTTGTGACATCCCTCATTTCATTTTGGGTGCGTGTCAATTCTTTTGCCTTGCGCTCAAAAAATGTGGTCATGGTATTGGGGATGAGTCGTCTGCAAATGTCTTATTAATTCAGCCCCATGCAAGAACTTTGAAACAGATAATGCACTGGGACTGGGTCGGGTACTCTTCAAGAAAATGAAATAAAACCATAGGGTAACTGTCTAACTATCAATAAAACTATCAGGTAACTATCTTGGTATTTCCTGCATTTCGTGTTTCCAGTTAATACTGCAGCTAATACTAAGGACCCAAGCATACTAAACCCAGGTGAGGAAGCTCCAAACATTTGTAAATGTTTGGAGCTTCCTCACCTGGGTTTAGTATGCTTGGGTCATTAGTATTAGCTGCTGAAGGCGAAACAGTGAGACTCTTTTTTTGTGGAGGACGAATTACAAATTTGTTTATTTTTTGGTCAGCCGGGGGTAAAATGAACTAAGGCAACATTATCGTTCTTTCTAATTGTCTACTGCTAAATTTTTTTTTAAATATGACGGGACCCCCCACAGAGCTCGCTGAGGCCCCCTTGTGGGCCGGGACCTCCCTGTTGGGAACCACTGGTCTACAGAACAAACCATCTTTATACAATAACTTGCCTAATTACCCTAACCTGCATAGTTAACCTAATTACCCTAGTTAAGCCTTTAAATGTCACTTTAAGCTGTATTGAAGTGAAAAATATTGAAAAATATCTAGTCAAATATTATTTACTTTCATCATGGCAAATATAAAATAAATCAGTTATTAGTAATGAGATATTAAAACTATTATGATTAGAAATGTGTTGAAAAAAATCTTTCTGTTAAACAGAAATTGGGGAAAAAAATAAACAGGGGGGCTAATAATTTTGACTTCAACTGTATATAACCATACACGTGTACACACATTAGCATGTGTCATGTATCAGTTGAGCATCTTCTGTTTGTTTATAGCAACAAAATCAGGTCTTCTAACTGAAATATATTCAACCCATTTCCTCCATTTTCTTAGGAATATATCCTTCTTTAAATTAAATACAGAAGTGATTTTTTTCCCATTGTATAGATCTCAATAGTTGCATCTATCCAATTATTTAAGGTTGGTCGCTCTTGTTGTAGCTATTTGCATGTGATTTGCTATTTTACTGGCAGTCATGAGAGCACGCATCAGGTATTTATTGTCTACCATTACTACACACACACCAAAATATAACAACTTACTTTCTAGAGGTATATCTCTTTCAAATATATGTTCAAGAACCTCCTGTATTTCTTTCCAGTATTCTTGAATATACATACTGTACATTCCTAAAAAATAGGATAATGCTTTGTTACATCCACAGTTACGCCAACATTTTGGAGACTTGTTGGTATATTTGGTTGTTAGTGCTGGGGTTTTGAAATATCTAATAATGTTTTTCCAACAGTATTCTTTCCAGTTTTGAATTACATTTTCAATGTGAAGACAAAGTGCAGAATTTGGTCTTTCAAGTTTAGCAGAAAGTCTGAAATTCATTGTTTGTTGTTTTCACAGCACTTTCCTGCAGTCACCACTACTTCAACAGATTTCCTCAAGCCTTTTTCCACCATTGAGCAATCCGTTAGCCTTCCTGCTCCCATACCACAACTAGTCACAGTGGCCCCTGTGAAGTCCGGGCCCACCCTTGTAAAGGTCAGTAAAGATCTGCCTTCTGTGGCTTCAACAAAAATGTATTAAATCCAATAACTTTCTATGTCAAACCTCTGTTTGATCTACAGCAGAGTCAGCCTAAGTTACCTGGAGACAAGAGCCGCAGCAAGAAGAGTAAGGAGTCCAAGCCACGTGTGAAAAAGTTAAAATATCATCAGTACATTCCCCCAGATCAGAAACAAGAACCCGACCAAGCCCCGATGGACTCCTCATATGCTCGTTTACTACAACAACAGCAGCTATTTTTGCAGCTACAGATCCTGAGCCAACAGCAACAGCAGCACTACAACTACCAGACCATCCTTCCTGCACCTCTCAAGTAAGCAAGAAGATCCAGATCTTGTGTTTAGAACTACTTCGCCAGTTTGGTGGATGCAAACCATTTGGCGTTTGTCTTGCTTAATTTAATAAATGTCTTCTTTTGCTTTTGAAGCGCGCCATTAGGATGTGTTTAGTCGACCATTAGTATAATGACTGCATATGAATGATTTTAGCTGGAAAATGTCTAAATCCTTTTGTTGCCCTGAGGACCATTACCTATTTTCCAATAACAAGTTCTGTTTAGTGATTTTTCTTAATGGCAGGAAGTTGATGCAGTTAGTCCTCCGCTTCCTTTTCCATCTCTTATTCTGCAATATTTATTGTGACTTCTGTTGTTTTCTGCCTCTGCATTGTTTGATCATGTTTATTTATTGAGATTGGGTGAGTGGACGAATTGTTCCTGTTGTGATGTTGAGTATTGTTTCTCTTCTATTTTCCCATCTGCTTCCCACCTCACCAGGCCTGTGATTGAAGGCCAAAACAGCAGTGCCACAGTGGCTATCAACAACACCAATAGCCTTCCTGCCTCGATTGTGGTGTCTCTGCCCACAGCAACACCTGTGCGGCCCAATAGTACTCTTTCCAACCGCAAAGCTGGCATATTACCAGCCAACCTGGAGGAGATGAAGGTACAGAGAGATTATTATTTTTTACCAAAGTGCAATTAATAATAGATCATTCTTTTGAAAGAAGTCATTGTAATATGCGGATTAGTGTTCAAGAAACATCAGTGTTGAAAATAAGTGTGCTCCTTTGTGTGAAACTCTGTTTTCAGGATTATGAAAGTGAAATTTCAAAAGAAAAGCATTTATTACAGTTTTTTAGTAAGTTTAAACATGTATTTGGTAAGGATGCTCCGATCAGGATTTTTGCAGCCGATACCTAGTACCGATTCCTTGTCATGGTGATCAGCCGATACTGAGTTTCAATTCTGATGCTTCAAGCTTTATAATGCCTAAAGCACATTTTCCAGATCTCTCCTTACTTAAGAGAATAAATTAAGGATGTTGCATATAATCTCCTAAACACGTCTCTTATAACCATTTAGTGTGGACTTGTAATAGTCAGACTAGGCCTATATTACAAAAAGTTATATTATTAAATAAGTAAAAAATATTTGAAGAGTTCAGATGCAAAACCCTCTAAATCCATCAGACCTCTTTTCTTGTAAATGAGCATTTTCTTTCAGGCTCCTCTGATTAGGTTCAGCAGTTTCATTGTATAGTTAATGACAAGGTTATTGGCTGGTAAATAAAATAGCTTTTTTCATAAATGTCACTTTAGACAGTTCTTTAGTTTTTAGGAAAGCAGATTTTCTTTTGCGTCAAAAGCAGCTAAATCCACTTGTGCTTTTTGTGCAAAAACCTCTAAA
The DNA here is from genome assembly GCA_903798195.1 of Danio kyathit. Classification (NCBI taxonomy): domain Eukaryota; kingdom Metazoa; phylum Chordata; class Actinopteri; order Cypriniformes; family Danionidae; genus Danio; species Danio kyathit. The sequence continues at coordinate 21,834,131 of LR812530.1, read as the reverse complement.
TCTACCTATTGGGACAAGACATTTTAATTAGTTGAAAAATCACTAAAAATGCATTTAGAAATTATTTTACCAAACATAAAACTCATTACACAAACCACTTAAAATTAAAAATGCATAAATCATTCAAGTAGGTGGTGCTTCATTCTGCTGTGGTGACCCCTGATAAATCAGGGACTAAGCCGAAGGAAAATGAATGAATGAAATCTGTCAAGTGCATTAAGTCAATAACATTAAAACTGATAATATTAAAATCTTAACGATCTGTTGTCATTTCTGAAATTTGGGATGTAGACTTAATGTAAGTAGAACAATGTAAACATTGTAAACAAACCTTGATTCAAATAATGTAGTGTAAAATGTACAGTGCAAAACATTCTGATAAAAAAAAAAAAGAACTTTTTGAAGTGTGTAAACCTTGCCCACAGCTATCATAACATGCTATGTGCAAAATGCAAATAAAAATATTATCAATTTAAATATTTTGGTGTACTGCAAGTAGAACAGAGCAAAACATTGAGAAACATCAATATCTGTGCAATGTCAATGTATATAAAAGCTTACCAGACATATAGGCCCAATCCTAATTGTACCCCTTAGCCCTTCCCCTTATCCCTACCCCTACCCCTCGTTTTGCGCGTTCCCATGGAGGGATAGGGGTGTCCCAGTTCTCTTTAGCTTGAAGGCGTAGGGCTAAGGGGAAGGAGTAAATAGTTAAAAAAAGTTTTCAGGACCACACTCGAAACCAAGGGGTAAGAAAATTTCCCAGAATACACCAGCTACAACGGCAGGATCGCTGCACCCGGAAGTAAGGAGAACCACAAATTTGTATTTTTTTGTCATTATTACGAATTTTTACAACAAACAAACGCATGTTTTAATATATTCATAACCGCGTTAGTGTTTTACTATCATGCTTTTTTTTAAAAACGCTAAAATAAAACTTGCTAAATTACAATTCTATAATCCCTAATAATAACTTCTGTATAGCGGTCCCACAACATTCTGACACTCAATGACACTCGAATACCCTGTCAGAAAAGTCTAGTGGGTGGGAATGAGCTTTTTACAGTGTCTGCTATAATGTTAATGTTGTTTTGGTGTGTTTACATAGATGAATATGGCCACTGTGTATATGGGCAGTATAGTTACGATCTTATTGCCACATTAGATTATTATGATAACATAATATATGCCTTCAGTGATTTCCTGAAGATAAATACCAAAAAATAACACAACTGGAATAACTACAGCAGTCGCGATCGTCTGATCTCATATGAAGCAAGAGATCGCAATGACATATGATGACGTGTGCAGGTGCTGTAGTGGTGTTGCATTTTTTTAGGGGTAAATTTTGAAGCCCTTCCCCTTCACGCTCATTTTTAAGGGCCAAGGGGAAGGGGTAGGGGTACAAAAATAGAATTGGGATTGGGCCATAGTATCAAGTAATACAAATAATGTGTAATTTTATGCGTTATATTTATCTTTAAAAAATAGCTTGCATTAGCAAATAAAACACAGGCTACTGTGCAAAAAAGGGATGTCTCTCAGACACTTTTAGAAGCTGGCATTCATTCATTCTCACCATACTCAAGGTCTCTTTTTCAAGGTTTTTTATCCCTTCTGTTTATATTATGTCATAGCATCCATGTGAAAAGAGTGGCATCTTGTTTAACCTCGCCTTTCATGAAATGGAGTTGCCGTTTAATCTATAGTGTATCAGGCTCAAAGTAGCGTTGCTGCACAAAAAAAAAAAAAAAAACGTTATGAATGCATGTTACACTTTTGACTGTACAATATGTTTACTTTTTTCTTATAATGCAGAGTTTTGAGGTAAGGGATGTTTTCATTTGCCTTTCAGTAACAGTCAGACAGGCTCATGCAGTTCATCAAACTCTGTCTTTTAAAATCTAAATCAGAAGCGAAATTAAACAGTCTCCTCATAAAAGCCGGCGTATCAGCGCGCCGTTACATTGAAAACGTGATTCGATTCGCTCCTTCTGATTGGTTCTTGTGACATATCAGCTTTTGCTGTCAAAGGCAAGTGGTGTTTAGAGGTTTTTGCAAACAAACTGTTATTTCTGAATGGGCTGACGCTGCTATTTAGATGATTTGAAGTAAAACTATTTGTTAATCGTGTACTACATGCCTAAAGCATTCACTCAAGGCCATTATCTCCTTTTTGGCGGAAGTGGCGTTTAGCGACTTTTACATCTGAACTCTTGATTTATTTTTATATTTTTTTTTATTTTAGGTTTTAGTGAACTTGCAATATTATCAAAAACACTGAACTTTCAGTTCTTGTTTGTAAAAAGGCCTAAATACATGCAAGGCCATTAAAATTATTCCGGGAGATGCCATACGGTTGGATGAGACACTAGATAGCGGCAATCGCTCTGCTCGCGTCACAGCAGCTCAAAGCACTGGAAATACAATGGTTGGACTTGCAACAAAGAGACAAAAACTAGCTGCTGTAACCACTCACACCCCCACGCATCATTCACCTCTTCACGTGTTGTAATCATCTGCGATGAGCTCACGTGCAGCTTCCTCTGTGTGTAAACTCATAAACAAACACTTGCAATCAGTTCACGAGATCGGCCAGGGGTGCGTTTCCCAAAACCATCGTTAGCCAACTAAGGTCGCAAGTTCCGTCGTTACAAACATAGTTCGTTGATTTCCTGTTTCCCAAATCCATCGTTCCAACGAACATTCGCAAACTGCGTCGCAAACTTGAGCACTTGAAACGACACCTCTGGAGCTGTAGTTAGAAGCATAGTTCCTGGCTGTGTTCTATTCCCACTTATCCCCCCTATGCCCTATTCATTTAGAACATTCTAACATTCAAAGTTGGAATTATTAAAAATAAAAAAGCATTAAAGTCATCTCTCTTAGATGTAATTTGCTTTCAAAGTATTTTTACAGTACAGTTTTAGCAATCTTCATGTTTACAGTTGTGCTCCCTTCGCAGTGCACTTTGAAAACATTAATATCATTTTGAACACAGCCACATGGCGAAAGCTATAGGTATATTTAAAAGCGGAAATTATGTTACGTCCCCAAAGTTTGTGAAAATAAAAAACACAGCATACGTTAATTCTTTTATTTTATAGTGGGTTATTTATTAAGTATCTCTGCTGTATATGACATGGGTCTGTTGGTTAGAACTTTCTGCTGTGGTTTGCATGTCAAATTGTAATTTTTTTTTTTTTATAAATAAACAATATCCTAAATAATAATAATAATCATCATCATCATCATTAATATTATTGATATTATTATTAAAGTAAATATATTTATAATATATCGCCGCAATATTTATTTATTTATGATTTATATATGATATTAGAATAGTGTTTGCTTTTGTAAGTGATTTTATGTTTTAGAATAGAATAATGTTCAACTTCTCAATAATATTAGTAAAGCAAACATTGGCCCTATATCTGCCATTTACATATATTTTAATTAATATGGAAAACGAGTGCATGTTTTTACCAAAACTAATATTGGAGTTTATTTTAAATGCGTGTTTGTGTAAAACAATATAATTTGCACAAAGAAATGATGGGGTTGTTCTCTAAAGAAGTTACTCCACCCCGTTTAGAGCATCATTATGGGCGTTTTACGTTATAACTAACGTTGTTCAAGCGATGGATCTGCGACAGAGAAACTACGGGTTTTGGGAAACACTCGTCGCTACATCGTTCTTTTGCCAAACGATGCATCGCACTATGATAGTTCAGCCGCGAGTTACATCGTTGTTTGGGAGACGCACCCCAGATTGGCAAGTACCGATCGAGTCATGAAATGTGATTATCGGCCGATACCGATCTCCAGCCGATTGGTCGGAGCATCACTACTATTTACTATCAGTTTTGATCAATGGAATGCGTCTTTGGTGTGTAAGTTCTTTTGAGAAAAAAAAAATTAATATTAAATGTTTAACAGGTGTTAATGTTAAAAATAGTGGTGTATAAAACTAAATAAACAAGAAAATAATATTTACTTTAAAATTAAGTAAGCATCCTATTCATTAAGTTTGAGTGACAGCAGATAGTTTTTAGCAATTTACCCATAAAATACTTTATTTGCTAATTTCACTAATAATGTGTTTATTTTGGCAGGTGGCAGAGCTGAAAATGGAGTTAAAGTTGCGTGGTCTTCCAGTATCAGGAACAAAAACTGACCTTATTGAACGGCTCAAGCCTTTTCAAGAAAATCCTATCACTACTGCACCCAACTCCTCCACAGGAGCTAAAACACAGCCCTGCGGCACACCTATGGAAGTTTCCTGCACCACTACAACCCTCTCCCCCATCCAACTGCCCACTAATACTCTGAGCTCCACTCCTCCTGTGTCTCCAAGTTCCTCAGAGCTTCTCAGCAGGGAGGACATATCCGTGGAAGGACAAGCAGAGACTCAGTACCGCTGTTTAATAAAAGCAAACGCTGTTCCTGAGGAGCAAGACCGGAGACTACATGAAAAGGAGCGACAGATTGAGGAATTGCTGCGTAAATTGGAGCAGGAGCAGAAACTGGTGGAAGAACTGAAGATGCAGCTAGAAGTGGAGAAACGAAGCGGAGTTGTACCATCTGTGGAAAATAACAACATTTCTAGCCCAGGCATCATGTTGGCATCTGTCAAAGCAGAAAACACTGTCTCTCCCAACTGCAAACTGAGTTCACACACTACACCAACTCTGGTGAAGCTTGAGGAGGCTCATCCCAACCAGGTGACAACAGCCCCACTCCATCAGTTCATTATCAGCCATCAGGGGGTTCCACAAGTCATCGGGCAGCGCCAAACACTTCTAACCACTCAACATGGGGGCACTCAGATCCTTCTTCCAATGCCCCTGGCGAATAATACCACTACCATCCAGTTGCCTAATACTAATGTCAAACTACAGGTATCCCAAAATTCACTCTTTAACTGCTTTCTGTCGGTGTTAAAAAGTGTATACTTGTGTTAACACTCATTTTGATTTCCATGTCTTTTTGTAGCCAGTCTTGCAAGCTGTTTCTACACCAGGCACAGGTCTAATTCAGACGCCACAGCTGCAGTCCACCAAAGCAGAAAGTCCTACTTCACAACAGCTGCTCAGTCACAACCACTTAGTTCAGGTCAGTCTCAAGATTGAATGATCCTTCAAACTTTTGTAGTGCAACAAATATATTTGGAATGATTTCTGAATGTTCGTGTGTTAAACCACAAACAAGCCTCCTGTAGGAAACACAGTCTTTCCTCTTTATATGCAACAGACACTTTATAAAACTTATAAACACAGTATGTCACAATCACTCACTAAAATATCACAAATGTTTACTTGTGAATGCACCACAAATCAAATTGCACTACCATTCTTCAGTTAAACAAAGAGATAACTGAAGTCATTGCATTTGGGAACAAAGATGAGGTTCTCAAGGCAATGTGTACCTTGGGTCTAGAGGTCAAACAACAAAAAATAAGGTCAAGAATCTTGTTGTTATTCTGGAGTCAGAAATGAATTCAGTAGTCATGTCAAAGCAGTAACTAAATCAGCATACTATAATCTCAGAAACTTTGCTAGAATTAGATTCTTTGTTTCCAGTGAGGACTTAGAGAAGCTTGTTCATGCTTTTATCACCAGCAGAATGGATTACTGTATTGGACTCCTCACTGGCCTTACCAAAAACAGACAGTTGCAGCTCATTCAGAACACTGCTGCCAGGATTCTGACCAGAAGCAGGAAATCAGAGCACATCACACCTGTCCTCAGATCTTTATATTGGCTCCCAGTTACATTCAGAATAGATTTAAAAGTTTTATTACGTGTCTAAAAATCACTAAACGGCCTAGGACCTCAATACATTACAGATATGCTCACTGAATACAAACCTAACAGATCACCCAGATCTTTAGGATCATATAAACTAGAAATTCCAAGAGTTCAGTCAAAGCAAGGTGAATCTGCCTTCAGCTACTACGCCCCCCACTGCTGGAATTAGCTTTCAGATGTGCTTCAGCATTAACCACGTTCAAGTCCAGGCTAAAAACACAGCTGTGTTTAGCTGTGCCTTTATCAAATGAGCACTGTGTGGATCTACGTCCGACAGATCACACTTTTATGTCTTTCTTTTCTTTTTCATTCCTTTAAAACATGTTTTTAACACAATTTAATCTGTTTTTATTTGTTTTTAATAATTTTTATTCTTTGTTTTTATTTTTTATACTTGTTTCTTTCATTCCTGTTTATGTAAAGCACTTTGAATTACCATTTTGTATGGAATGTGCTAAATAAATAAACTTGCCTTGCCTTACCTGAAAACAAAATACTATAGATCAGAAATGCCCAAACTAGGGCCCGTGGACCAAAGTTGGCCCATGGTAACCTTTGATTTGGCCCACCATCCCATTTGAGAATGTTAGGGAGGGTTGGGGGTAATGCCTTTACATATTGTCAATTTTAATGTTTTTGTAAACTTTCGTTTGTTTTATTGTTAAGCTACAAAAAAGGCAAAATTACATTAAATGTGAATGAATCAGATTGTTGTTGTTTTTATCATACTGTTGCTCGATGGATAGACCACAATTCAGAAGTCCTCAGCGAGCAAATCAAGGCAAAGGCAGGTGCAGATTAACTAGTGTATTCAGCAATAAACTCCATTGTTTTGTAAATGGAATTCTTATGTTTTCATTAATCAGAAGTGTAAAAAATATAAAATACATTAGTTAAGAATATTAAAATACATTAGTTAAAATATAGTTCATATGAATAAAGTAATGTGTTCTATTTATTTTTGAAAGAATTGAGGAAATTATCCATGGCAATGTTTATATTGACCTTAGGCCCACAGTCCTCAATCAAGTTTGGTTTTTGGCCCTTCATAAGAAAAAGTTTGGGCACCCCTGGTATAGATAGTGTTCATATTTTACAGACATGGTGCAGCAGAATGTCATTTGATGCAGAGTTCCTTCTTCTATGCGTGACTCACTTCAAAATTTGTCTCAATCAGACAGTGTAGCTCATTGATTTTGAACACGGTGAGTTTATAATGACACAAAATTAAAACAAAATTCAACAAAATATCAAGCAGGCTAATCGAATCCTCAGGAGTCATGCATACAGTCAATTAAACAGTTTTACAAAATGAGTGTGTTCAGCACACAAACTTTATCTGTCGTCCAACTGTCATGAATAAAAATTAGCAGACTATAATGTTAAGAATGTTTTGTCAATAACGTGATTTGAAAATGTCAAATGTGTTGTTGGTGAGGCTTCTATATCATTACATTCATCCACAGTACAGCTTTTTCTAACAAAGTATTGAATGACTATGCAATCCGAGTAAGAATAGAATCAATGCCAGCTGAAGCAATCAGAGCAAGTAAACTTTATCTGTGAGCTCTGGGATCATCTAGTTTTGTCTGTCCAGTGGAGTCATTCATCAGTGAGATGGATGGGAGTCACCGCTCTTATTTCTTTCTAGGCTTTCACTCTACTGTAATTGGCCTGTCCTGGCAACAGGGGACCATGCTAAGGTTTCCCAGCTAGATGGCCATTCCCTTGGCATAGTGAACAAGCCTGGCCTGAGTCCTGGATGACTAGAGTAACTAGAGCTCATTGGTAGTGATGAGCTGATAACATTATCATTGACTCGTTCACATGAGGGACCCATGCCAAGATGACCCGAAGAGGCCTGGTTTTATATAGAGCCATAACAGCAGACAGAAGATCATAACATTAACTGGCTTTACATTATATAATTTTATATTATATTTAACTGGCATACGTTCTTTAAAATATCTCAGGTATAATTTATTCTCAGCAGTCTGTTTCTTCTCACACTGTTGTGTCTTAGCAAGATAGATAAATGGATGAGTTCGGTATGTGCAGTACATTGCTTTTCTTTTTATACTCTACAAGATGTCAGAGGGCAGCACGGAGCACTTTAATTTTCCTTCCATTAACTTCTTTGTCTTGCACATTCCTCCATTACTTTCTACAAAAATGCTTTATCCTTTCTGATGTGCATGATAATTTATCTCCATTAATGTGCTGACCTGAACAAATGTTTATACTCTTCCAAGCACATTAATTCAATTTGTTGCCAACTGAAGTGTTTATAACTCCTATTGCCTTTATATAATGTTTAACTCTTTATATTGAAAGCTGGTGGACTCCTCTGTCTCATCATGCATGATGTGCTTGAGTTGGTTTACACTCACCGTCCACACATCCGTCACCACTGACACCATATTGTAAGTTTATTCCAACTGAAGTTTTTAAAACTTCAAAGGGCCCTTTGGAATGAATGATTTGGAGAAGCACCACACATTCATTTTCATTGTAATTCTTTGTTCATGTTTAATTGACTCAAATGATGCAAGGACTTATGTGTTTTTGTGGGGGGTTTTTTTATATGCGTTTCGATCAAAACAATGAACAAAAGCAAGTGATGCATCATTTAGATTAAAAAAAAAATTTAGATTGAAAAAAATCTTGAATGTTTATTAAAATCTTTATAGTAAATTATAAAAATAATTAAAAAAAATTATCTTGAATGCTATTAATGATATGACCTAGTTTCGGAAATATTTAAAATAAGGAAAAAAAATTCAAAGGAGGCTAATAATTCATAAATTCTGACTTCAACTGTATATATATATATATATATATATATATATATATATATATATATATATATATATATATATAAATAAAAAGTACCACAACAAATTAGTTTGAGTACTTCACTATTGTGTAGTTCAAAAACATTATAGTACTTACTATAAGTCACTAAAATATTTTTGAGCACAGCATCAAAATTAACGTTATTGCATCTTAACATGTACTTCTAGAGGTATGGTCATGAGGAATCCTGCTTTAGAAATAACTCCTCTACCTCATCTTTCCATCAAGCAAATTTCTCGTTTTAGCCTAATTGGTTGGTGACGTCACTGACCGGAATGAGCGGTGGCAGTAACGAACCAAAAAGTTTGTTGTCGGCCAAAGAAAAATTTGCTATTCTCGCTATCATATGGATTTACTTTCGTCGGCTAGACACCAGCCTCACAGCTCCGTGAATGTTGGTGCCGTCACTTATTGATCTGCGATTGGTAAATGTAGCTTGTGTGGACGCTACTGCGCTACTTGACTAAAAAATAATAGCTTCGCTACTGAAAAGAAAGCTACTTAATTTAGAAAGTAGCGACGCTACCGCCACACTACTGAGAAATGTAGTTAAGCTAGTAGCGTCACTACTTGTAACGACGCTACTGCCCAACACTGGACGTCACCTATAGTTTTCTGAAGAGCACAAGTGAAGCTACAAGGGGAATTGGCCAACCATCGCCATTTTGTTTGCGAAAAGGGGCAAAGTGGCAGAACGTGTGGGGATACAGATGCCTGTTAGCATTTTGCTTAGATAGATTTTTCTTTTTGAGAAGCGCTTAACACTTCATTACCTGCAACTCGTTTGTGTTTGTGACAACATGTGCTTGATTGTACACTATATCAATAAAGTGTTTAGTTTTTTAAAAACACTGTTGTAATACATTGAGCCACTAAGTATTGTTGTTATGACGTTTTTCTGCTGGAGGAAATGCTAATTACTCCCAAATGCTTCAAACGTAGTCTGTGTTAGTAAATGCAAGGCTATTGATGAAATCCAAACATAACACCTGTACGACAACGTTTCAGATGACTGTTCTATAGCCTACAGCTAATCAGTCTGTCAGATTCTGGAGTGCTTTCAAGTTCTAAAAAAAATTAAAAATGATAAATAAATTGTCTTAAAACTAATACATTTAAAGATACAGAAATTCACTCACCTGGGAAATGGAGGCCATTTGAATGGTTTGTGAGCACAATTAAGTGCATACAGCATACCATATTATCTGATAATTGTAAGATGTAATCCCAAAAGGCAATTGACTGTATAAAGCCACATAAAACAAAACAAAAATACAATATATATGCAGAGTTCAGCGGGTAATCAGCTGGAACCAGCTGAGGTGACATGACAATGAGCAGCGAGACCTAGCTGTCACTCAATTGGCCACGCCCCTAATTATGCAGATTTAATATAAATGAAACAAATGAGTTATAAAAAAATTCACCCCTCTCACAGTTGCCATAATGGGTAATATTAGCTATATACAACAAAATCATCTTTTGTACCAGGATGTAAACATGTTTGTATCAGCTGTAAAATTGGCAATTTAGCATGGTAGTCAGTAAACATCTGGAGTTTCTGGAGCCATCTCCCAAAGTCCAGTCGTTGAATTGCAGTTTCAGTTACTTCCGTATTGGCTTCATGAGGGAGTGCGGGATGTTGCCGCTTGTTTCAGATGTATTTCTTGTGACTACTTGTGTTCATGTCTCTTTAAGATCTCTTCATTCTTAGTGTCTGTTAAATCACCTTTATTAGATGTAATCAGGACAATGCATGTGGGCAATTGTGCACACATTTTGTCAATATAATGGTTCTAGTAAATCTCCAGCAAGTGCTTTCAGATGGATTTACTTCACAGAATCATAGTTGACTATTAAGCTATGCAAAATCGTGTTTATAATCGCAGACCAATTAATCGGGCGATTATGAAATCAAAGATAATCATTCTGCAGTAATGAACGCTGTTTGCGTAGCTACTCGGTGGACAGAGATGTATAAAGTACCAGAGACCCAGACTTAAGTAAAAGTACAAGTGCTCTATCAAAAAAGTGACTTGAGTAAAAGTTGAAGTGTTCTTTAAGCACCATACTTAAGTAAAAGTACTAAAGTATTCAGCAATTTTTGTACTTAAGTATTGCAAGTAGTTTATTCTAAAATTTACTACTCAAATACTGAACGTAAAAGTACAAGTATTACGTTATGAAGTTATTTTAAAAAGCAGTCAAAAAACATCATATTGTTTTGTTTATTTTAAACCTCTTTTTTGGGGCACGAGATTAAGCAGAACAAAAAGAACCATGGTTTACGATTTAAAATTGAAATTCAAACTGCTGTGTTGTGTGTATTACATTATTTTTAACTTTTTTTATGGCCACAGCCATATCAATGGCCACAGCTATATCACCCTGCACCCTATATTACTCACTGAAGCTAAGCAGGGCTGAGCCTGGTCAGTACCTGGATGGGAGACCACATGGGAAGACTAGGTTGCTGTTGGAATTGGTGTTAGAGAGGCCAGCAGGGGGCGCTCAACCTGTGGTCTGTGTGAGTCCTAATGCCCCAGTATAGAGAAGGGGACACTACACTGTCAGTGGGCGCCATCTTTTGGATGAAACGCTAAACCGAGGTCCTGACTCTCTGTGGTCATTAAAAATCCCATGGCACTTCTCGTAAAGAGTAGGGGTGTAACCCCGGTGTCCTGGCCAAAGTCCCTCAATCGGCACTTACCCATCATGGCCTCCTAATCATCCCCATCCACTGAATTGGCTCTATCACTGTCTGTTCACTCCATCAATAGCTGGTGTGTGGTGAGCGGACTGGCGCCATTGTCCTGTGGCTGCCGTCGCATCATCCAAGTGGATGCTACACACTGGTGGTGGTGTGGAGAGACCCCCCTCATGATTGTGAAGCGCTTTGGGTGTATGGCCATACACAATAAATGCGCTATATAAATACACATTACATTACAACTTAACGTGATATGTTTCTTCAAATTCGACGGGGAATTTTTGAAGGCCATTATTTCGCAATCTTTTGGGAGGCAGAGTATACACTTCATTCTATATGAACTGTCTTTCTCTCCGACAAATGCAAACATGGACTCTAAATAGGGCCACGGGTGGTCTTTTTCCTCATCGCCACGAACAGTTGAAAGTGACTGAGTTGAAGGTGGAGTTTCTGGGTTTTCCATGGCGAAAACAAACTAAAGTGCTCTCAATACAGGCAGGCAGCGCTGTCTTCTTTGATCGTCTGAATCATGACAAGCCAGCTTATTCAAACCTGTGACAGAGCCATCTGCTGCTCTGGCAGTGATAATGTGGGTTTGGAATGATTTGTAACATTTTTATAATTGTAACGAGTAACTATGCAGCACATAAAAAATCTACTGGAGTAAAAGTATTAAACTCATCGAAATTATGTACTGAAGTAAAAGTAGAAGTAGGAGAAAAAAACAATACTCCAGTAGAGTACAGATACAGCCTTTTAGTACTTAAAGGTGCTGTATGTAAGTTTGTGACTCTTCTAAAGCATAAAAATACCATAATATGTTTGCAGATATTTAAGAAACATCCCAAGTGAACATACTTGTTTAACTGAAAAACAATGCTGAAGTCAGATATTCTGCTTTGAAAATGGTTTTTCCGTGCCGGAACGCTGTCTTTGTTTAGCCTGCAGAATGCCAGTTTAGCCAATTATATTTCAGCACTCCGGGTTGCCTTGTTGGAAAACAGCGTATTTCATTCATTCATTCAGAAAGGCTCTGAAAGCATGCGCCCGTGACCGAAATGGACAGTATCAGACGTCGAAATGAGACAGATTCAGTTCCACATGAGGTTATTACTTAGCAAATGATATAAACATTACGAACGTAAACATTAGGTGAGCAGGTTACATTGTAATCTTGTGTCCTAACAACACGCAAACAGCAGTTTAGCTGTTTGCACCAGACGAAACATGACAGAAATGTAAATACAGCCATTCAGAAGCACAGAATATGCACTCGCTCACGAAACGGTAAGGTTTAGAATCCATTCAAACTCACATTGTTAGCATTTAGCACTGAATAAAACACACGAGGCTTACCTGAGGTGCACTGTCATAGGTTTCACATGTTGAGCTGTGAGAAAATGAAACCGTTTCTAATATCTCAATTCGAGGTGTTGGTTAGAACTAAAACTCCTTTTAATATGGAACATATTCCTCCTATCGCGTGTCGTTGATTTTATTTAGAACACAGGTTTAAATCACTCGCTCCTGTACTCAATCTGGCATCCCACGCGTGTGTTTATTTTGATCTAGGAGTGCAATACCTAGTTCAACCACTGGGTGTCAAACTTACATACTGCACCTTTAAGTACAGTAGTGAAGTAGTTCTACTTCATTACTATACATCTCTGTCGGTGGACTACAGGTCTGTGTAGCTGCTACCTCTGAAAGCATGTGAATAAACAATAAACAAATAAACATTTAATAACATGTTTTTACTCCATAACTTCAGTCCAGCATTTTAAATAAAGAGATGACTCCAGAGATTTATAAGTATTAGTCATATTGTGAATCACTGAAAGCAGTTAAGTCTTCTGTTTATTCAACAACTGCTAGGGACTTTGGCGTTTCCTTGCATGAGAGTGCTTTCTGGCCTTCTGAGGACATTTACTACAGGTCACAGAACCATGTTTTCCTGACAAGATAACAATCACAGCTTTTGATTTTGATTGCGATTTAATTTTGATCAATCGTGCAGCCCTAGAACAAACTCAATTGAATTAAATAGATATGTTTGGCAGCTACAAAATGAATTGTTGTCTGTGTGTGCAAAATACAAATACCTTGTTTTGGTGTGCTTTATCACAAAACAGTAGGCGAAGGTCAAAAGGTCAGTTGATGAGTAGTAGGTGGTCTTTTGTGGCTAACTGAAAACCTTCAACAACATGAGCATTTACACCATGAAAGCAATATAATAAAATGTGGTTTTGACCATCTCTGGACGTGTTCAAATTTGGACAAGCTTAAAACATTTTAGACCCCATTTGCTCATGTATTTATCATCATCATCCACCTGTGATCCAGTTCATTCCAAGAGAAAAAAAATGTTGATTCCCTATATCCCTTTAAAGCTCTCCTTCTGGAAAGTAAATCCTTCAAAGGGATTAGGATGAAGGATTGAACACTTCACAGAGGAACGCAGCCATAGGCACAGATGTGTGTGGATTGTCCTAATCATGAAATTATGCCGCAAAATTGCACCGATGGCTTAAGATAGTAGTGGCTGATTTTAGATTCTGAAGGTCTTTTTGTTTTCTCTTACTACAGACCCTGTCTGTGGGCACCACTGAGAGGTCAGGTTTCCAGCACAGTACCAGTGAGAACCCAGCAGGCCTGGAGATTCCTCAGTGCTTCCTCAGCAGCTCCCCAGAGAACAGGACCTCACCTCAGACGTCCCCCATCCCATCATCCCTTATCAATGGGCAACTAAACAAGGTAGAACTTTTAGTTCTCATTATCTTTGTGGTTATGGTTCTGTTCTGCATTGAGGCCCTGTTTACATTAATACGTTTTACTTTTAAAACGCATACATTTTGTTACGGTTACGCCTTCTGTCCACTTTACCCCGGAGTTTTCGAGCTCTGAAAACAGAGCTTTTTGAATAGGTGGAAGAGGCCGTTTTCATTTTAAAACGCTGCTGCTCCGTGTCAGTGTGGATGGGGGAAAATGGACACGTGGCTGCAAACATTCACCTATCTGATTGGGGTTTTTTCTCAATATTAAATACACAAATTTCAGTCTTGAATTTTTTCCTTAAGTTCAGACTTCGCAAGTTTGATATGGAAAACAAACTACCGAGGATATGTCGGGTAAAAACAGTTTACTTTTTAACGTCATTCGCATCACCCTGGCTACGTTGTTTCACTATCAATACAATGAAAACATGATATAAGGAACTTCCTGTTTTTGATATTAACTTAACACACTAAAATGTTGAGGCATCATGTAGCTACACATTTATATGAGCGTCATCTTCACTGTATGCAAATTTATAACAAAACCGAGCATATAACATTACTACCCCCTTTCATTTTCTTCGAAAAATATGATATTTTGCTGAATATCAGTTTTAATAATCAGTAATGGCCATTATAAAAGTATAACGTACAATAAGTTTATACAATATAGGAAATAAAGGCAAGCAGTCTGTCAAATGTGCAGAATCAGTGTACGTGGTTACATTAATATATTAACTTATCTTTGCGCTTATCCAAAACACGTTACCTGAGAACAAGTAATATATTAAAAAGATTCATTAGATAGAGACAACAAGAAAAATGAATATCACGTTTAACGTTCAACTATAGTGAGATGAAATCCAGCGGTAGATCTTTGATGAACTGTCCGACATGCGCTGCTCTCACCTGGGGAGGTGTGCTCGAAGCACCTTCTGACTGGCTGGAGCACAGATGTCCACATATGCTGCAGCGCATGCCAGAGAGTGTGTGTGTGGTCACGTGATGTGCGTTTCCAGCGGTTTAGAGTGGAGGGAGATCTTTCAGAAACACTAGTTGAAACGCCACTTGGGTCGTTTTCATTCTAAAACGCCGTTTTAAAGCTAAAATGTGTTAGTGTAAATGGGACCTAAGTGTTCACTCACTTTTCCACCCCCAGGCCTCTTTCATCCAGCAGTGCCCAGTTTTCAACCAGACGCCCAAGAACAGAGAGCCACCCCGTTATGAGGAGGCCGTCAAACAGACCCGCAGCCTCCAGAATCCCACCATCTCTGAGGTGATGTGGTCTATTTTCTGTTCATCTAAACATGCTTGTACACATACTGGAATAAAAATAAGGTTGTTTCAGATGGCAATCATAAATATTGGAGACAGGTGGTAATGTATGCTGTGCAGCTCAAATGAAGAAAATAAGCCATGTAGCAAGGTTGTGCAAAATGCATAGTCTGCAACAATGCTATAATTGAAGTTTTAAAGGGGACCTATTATGTGCCTTTTTACAAGATATAAATTGCGTATGTGAAGTTTCAGCTCAAAGTACCCCACAAATAATATTTGATAATTTTTTGAAACTGCCTCTTTTAGGCATTTTTGATAATTGTGTCATTTTGGTGACTTCAAATCCAAATGAGATTGTGTTCCAAACCCTATTTTGCAAAGAGAGCGGAGCTAAAAATGCCTATGTGTTAGCATAGCAATAGATTAAAAATGGCTGCTTCTCACTCAGGAGTGCGTTTCCCAAACAACGACATAACTCGCGGCTGAACTATCATAGTACGATGCATCGTTTGGGAAAAAAACGATGTAGTGACGAGTGTTTCCCAAAACTCGTAGTTTCTCTGTTGCAGATCCATCGTTTGAACCACGTTAGTTATTCTGTATAACATCCATAATGATGCTCTAAACAGGGTGGTAACAACTATTTTAGAAAAGAACCCCATAATTTATATGTGCAAATTATATTGTTTTACACGCACGCACTTTTAAAAAAATTATCCAATATTAGTCTTGGTAAAAACATGCACTCGCTTTCCATATTAATTTAAATATATGTAAGTGGCACATATAGGGCCTGTGTTTACTTTACTAATATTATTGAGAACATTACATGCTCTATTCTAAAACATAAAATTACTTACAAAAGCTAACACGTATTCTAATATCATATAATAATCATATAAATAAATAAATAATGAGGCTATTTATTAAGAAATGAAATTTAATATTATTAGGAAATGGAAAAAAAACTACTTTTAATAATAATATTAATGATTATTATTATTATTATTATTATTATTATTATTATTATTATTATTATTATTAATTAGGATATTGTTTGTTTATTTTTTATTTTTTGAAAAGTCTACTTTTACAATTTGACACATGCAAACCACTGCAGAAATGTTCTAACCAACAGGCCAATGTCATATACAGTACAGATACTTAATAAATAACCTACTATAAATAAAAATCATTAACGTATGCTATGTTTTTTGTTTTCAAAAGCTTTGGTGACGTAACATAAATACCACTTTTAAAAGTTCAAGAAACCCTCGAGTACTTTTTTTGAGATTTTAACAGATTTGTGTGTGTTGAGCATCACTTAAGACCATATTAGCACCTGTTAGCTTTAATTGTGCGGAAAACTGGATAATTTTGAGCTTTTGTCAGCTAATTTTATCTTCTAGGTTTAAAATGATTTTTGGGGTGGGATCAAAATCGGTGGCGTAGCGCAAAATTACTAGTGGAGTGACGACGCGTCAGTTTCTCCTTGTTATTCATAGCGGAGTTTTCTTATCCTATGAGAATAGCCTGCTTCTTAATTATTCATGACTGCACATGCTTTCTGAAGGCAAGACAGACCTGCCTTTGCCAAGCTGTGAGACCCTATGTTGATGACTGGGTGAGACCACGTCCACAGACCCACGGCACACAGTATTAAGCTGTTCATGAAGGGTCGTATGTGTTTGTTTCCATGGTCCACTGGGTTTGTTGCATGTTTTTCCTCGCAATCCTGTCAGGGCCTATACAGCAAAGCTGTATGTGTGCAGCAAGCATTTTTGTCAGGAGAGCAGTACGAGAATTGAAGAATGGCGGACTTTGTCTTTTATCAGTTGAGTTCGTTCACATTTAGACACATCTCCATGCTGCTATGTTCGCCTAAATCCTCCAGATTACCAGCAGGGCTAATGGTTGAAATAAGCAGGACAAGAGACCTGCTGCACTGAGTATGCATTCAGACCCGGGGATTGAGGGAGAAGTCCTCATTTATAGTGTTTATATAAGCACGATTATCTTTATAATGATATAAATTGTGGATGCGTGTATATGAAATTACGAATAACAAATGTAGCAGGGCATTAAATTACTGTTTATTTCTTTGCATTTTAACTGTAAACTATAAAATCTCCTCACGGTTTGTGTCTCATTTTGTGAGCCAACTGACAACAGTTGTTTGCTCCCCTCCTTCTCCCCTGCAATTGTAAACATGAAGATCGCTAAAACTGAACTGTAAATATGCATTGAAAGCAAATTACACCTAAGAGTGATGACTTTAATGTTGTTTCTTTTTTTAATAATTCCAAGTTTAAATGTTAGAATGTTCTAAATGAATAGGGCTTAGGGGGGATAACTGGGAATAGAACACAGCCAGGAACTATGTTTCTAACTAGAGCTCCAGAGGTGTAGTTGCAAGCATACAAGTCTGCGATGCAGTTTGCGAATATTTGTTGGAATGATGGATTTGGGAAACGCCAAATCAATGAATTATGTTTGTAACGACGGAACTTGCGACCTTAGTTGGCTAACCATGTTTTTCGGAAACGCACGCCAGGGCTGTCTATGCTAATGAAGGAGAGATCATCACTTATTTGCAGAGCTTTTTCCCCCTCTGATTTGTTTCGGCAGACTGTTTTTTTTTAAATGGGATTATAAAAAACAGAATTAATTATTATTATTTTTTTTTTTATTAGAAGCTGGCTATATTCACACACTGTTGCCACACAACTGTGTTTAAACCTCTTATAAAAGTGATTTTTGCATAATAGGCACTCATTAAGCCTTTGCAGGTTGACATTATGACACTCATCTTGCATTATCATTCTTTAGTCAAGAAACGTTCACTGTTGAAAATCACTAGAACAATTGTTGATCTACATTTTTGAAGTTATTAAATAATCCTTTTTTGCTGACTTTTTCAAATGTGTGTTGAATTTTCATTAAATTACTTAAAGGTATTTACAAGTAAAGAAATAATAGAGTCATAATGACGTGTGAGTTAACTATTTAAAACCTGTAAGAGGATAGGAGGAAATAATAGAGGAAAGATGCTTAAGGCATACCTGCCAAAATTTGGTTTGTAAATTCCGGGAGAGGGGGGGTATTACGTCATACGCTAATGTGCATATTACTGACGTCATCGCGTTCTACCATTTCTGTTTGTTTAACAGCCTATGGTAAATAAACGGGGTATTTTATATTCGCACTACGCTTTATGTAAGCTTGTCAATTTAACTAAATTTATTGCTGTTTGAATACAGTATATCATTATAGATGAGTAGGGATGAGTAATCTCTCAGACGTAGCCTAATATACTCAGACAAGTTCTGAAACTCTCACTTAAAACATCTCTGATTGGGCAACAAGGATAAGTGGTCAAATTAAATTGTTAACATAAAGGAGAAGCAGATCGGGTTGACTGTACAAGAGAATACCTTCAAACTGCCACCTGTTCTAAATCATTTGACGTCGGTACGAAGAGAGGTGCTCTGCTCTCAGGCTGCAGGGGAGGGGCCGGCCGGCCAGCCAGTGTTGCCAGATGTGACCCGCCGAAGTGCAAAAACACCTGCCCAACAACCTCGATTTTACAAAAAGTTGCTGGACGCTCCAAAATGTATGAGGGGTGGTTGGATCGTCCCATATTTCACGCAAAGTAGGGGGAGCGGTCCCAAGTTTCACGAATAGTGGGGGGTTAGGGGACATCGCGGGCAGGCGGGCGTACCTTTACAATACCGCCCAAATATTCACTACCCGCCTATGTTACTTTTTACCCGCAAACTTGGATTCAAAACCGCCCAATTTGGTGGGAAACCACCCAATCTGGCAACACTGCAGCCAGCTCGCCAGTAACACACAAAAAAGTCGCTAGATTTGTCGCTAGTCGCTTTTTTGAAAATTTGTCGCTAAGTTGGCAACACTGGCGCAAACTGAAGAGGGAGAGGGGTGAGAGGTTTGGGGAGATAGGGGCGTGTGAACTGTAGCGTGCGACCGGAAGAGCACAAGCACCAAGTTTCAGCCCGGACTGTACCAAAATGCTGAGGAGCGGGGGGCCGGGGAAATTCCGGGAGTTTACCGGGAGACAGAACAATACGGGAGACAGGTCTGAAATACGGGAGACTCCCGGGAAAAACGGGAGTGTTGGCAGGTATGGCTTAAGGTGACTCGATGAATATATAGTGCAAAAATTTGCAAACTAAAGAAGTAAACAATCTTTCATATTTTTGTATTATGTCAGTTTTTTTTTGTTCTATTTTATAAGCCGTATAATGTCTTACTGGTGTTTATATAACTATATGATTATTATTATTGTTTGTCTAAGAAATTAGTCTTTTCTTTTTTTATTTTGCTGTTTTTCCTGTTTACTATCTTTTATCCAACGATTTCTTTTTGTTTGCCAGACACTTTGTCTGTGTCATCCCTAAATAGAAAAGTAACTTGCTAATATTTATGTGTATATGTATGTATTCATTTATTTTATATATATATTTTTTTTTTTGTGTGTGTGTGTGTGTGTGTGTGTGTGTGTGTGTGTGTGTGTGTGTGTGTGTGTGTGTGTGTGTGTGTGTGTGTGTGTGTGTGTGTGTGTGTGTGTGTGTGTGTGTGTGTGTTTTGGTCTACAGTTTCCCACAGTGACGAGTCAACAGATGGATGATCTTTTTGACATTTTAATAGAAAGTGGAGGTGAGTTTGTCACTGTTTGCAGACTATAATTGGTGTCAACACAAATATTTCCATTTGTCCACAGCTCACGCTATAAATTATATTTACAATCATGAGAGCGGATGACAAGGAAGTCAGACACATTATGGTGAGGTTCAGTGGCCGGCACAATAATGTTTTTAAATTGGGGCCAGTAAGAATTTAATATTTTGATTCAGTTAAAGGTACATACACTTTCTCAAAAATTACAGTAGATACTTTTTTCTAAATCTTTTTCTATTTCTGTTTCAAAAACATGCTGTACTTTTTAATACATTGAATCACTAAGCATAGTCCTTTTGAAGTTTTGCTGCAGGAGGAAAATGCTAAATACTTCCAAATTCTTCAAATATAGTCTGTGTTAGTACAGTAAATGCAAGGTTATTTATAAAATCCAGGCATAACACTGTAGGACAACACTTTAGACGACTGTTCTTTAACCTACAGCTGATCAATCTGTCAGACGCTGGAGTGCATTACAGTTCTAAATAAAATTATTAATAATAAATAAATTGTCATAAAACTAATACATTTATACATAAAATTATATAAGAATTTCACTCACCTGGGAAATGGGGCACCGTGAATGGTTTGTGAGCACAATTAAGTGCACAGCATGCCATATTATCTGATAATTGTAAGAAATAATCCCAAAAGGCAATTGACTGTGTAAAGCCACATAAAACAAAACAAAAATCAGTATATATATGCTGAGTTAAAGCTGAATCAGTTGAGGTGACGTGACAGCGACCAGCAAGACTTAGCAGACTTAATATAAATGAAACGATTGAGTAATAAAAATAAAATTAACCCCCCTCACAGTTGTCATGAAGGGTAATGTTAGCTACAGTACAGTATATGCACCAAAATCATCTTTTGTTCCAGGATGTAAACATGTTTGTATCAGCTGTAAAATTGGCCAATTTAGCTTGGCAGTCAGTGAACATCTGGAGTTTCTGGAGCCAGCCCCCAAAGGCCAGACAATGAATTGCAGTTTCAGTTACTTTTGTGTTGGCTTCACGAAGGAGTGTGGGATGATGCCGCTTGTTTAATTTGGATGTCTTGTTACTACTTGTGTTTAGACCCTTCATTCTTATGTCACTAGTGGTCATTTTGTTTGGAGGGGTGTTTATACTTGTGACAAATGATTGGATACTCAATTGGTTAATTGATTTAATAGTTCAAAAACAGGGCTATTGGGCTATTGTACTTTAACTCTGTGCAATAAGGCTCCAAAAGTTTAATTTAGCAAATTTTTTGATTAGTTAATTTTTCTAAACTCAAGATCTTAGATGATGTTATTTTTTTAGTTAATGCCTAATAACATGTTAAAATCGTAATTGTTTTATTAAATTGAGTTAAAAACTAATACAGTTCTGTTGTATTGTTAAACTAATATTAACATGGTAACTGTTATAAATCTGTATTTTTCTTACTGTCGGTTTTAATCCAGTAACCACCATTTACTAATGAGACTATTACAAAATTATTTAATTTTTTTGTCCTTATTACCCCTTTTTGGTTGAAACCTTGGCAGTGTTGCCAGATTGGGCAGTTTTGAATTTAATTGTGCGGGTAAAAAATGGTATAGGCGGGTTGACAAAATATGGGGGGTTGTGAATCTTTTTTTTTTTTTTTTATGCAACTTATTTAACAAATTATAACTGTGTGCTCCTACTCCATTCAGTTAGTAGTGACCAGGGCATAGCAAAAACTGCGTGGGCCCACCCAAGAGGAGGTAAAGGAAAGTAGTATCAAAATCGAACTCCCGGACAAATCTGACTCCTCTTCGCGTGCACACACACATCACGCAGCACCTGCCGTTAAACTCACAGCGGATTATCATGACCCTTTTATTAATTTTTTTTTTCCACAATTGACAGCAAGAACAAACATAGAAGCGTTGTCTGATTAACAAGCAGCATGGGGCGAATTTATACCCCATTTCGAAAGTAAAACTTACTCTAATAGGTAGTGTAATCTACTGTACACAATAATAAGTGCAGTGTGTGGGTGAGAGGGGGCAGTGTATCTATGTGTATTTATGTGATGTTAAAATACCAACTTTTCAGTTTCTACCCTGTTTTGTTTTCTGCAGAGATTACTCCCTTTAGTCAACAGGACCCATCTGTGCCTAAGATGATGCCAGTCACGGCCAGCATCACCACCCTGCCTATTAGCACGGCCCTGTCCCGACCGCCCGCACAAGTGCAGATGGCACCCCCACCAGCCCTCATGGTGGAGCCCCTGCCCAGCCTGGCCTCCCTGGACTCCGACAACCAATTAGAGGCTCTGCTGGAGGGCACATTAGTCGGGGACACAGAGCCAGAGCAGAGGACGTTGTGCCTGCTAGAAGAGCTCCAAAACCAGATGCTGGACCAACCAAACTCCCCAATGGACACGTCCGAGCTGGGCTTCAGTGACCCTTCTGCTCCGTCATCTTTCAGTCTCCAAGACACCGGCCTGGACAACATGGAGTGGCTGGACCTAACTATGCCCGGGCCCATAGGTGGACTCAACCCGCTGGGCATCGCCTCTGAATTCCTGGACACTCATGACCTGCAGCTCCACTGGGACTGAGGAGGAGACGCTTCAAACACAATTACGCTTTCACTCGCACAACAAGTAGGGATCGTCTGCGTGGCGGCGGTTCATGTCTGGCAGCTTTACGTGACTAGACTCGGTTGTAAATGTCACTCGCGCTGGTTCTATTCACTTTCTTGTTTCACATTAACGCTCTTGTTTGATCTGAATTGACACAAGAGCATTGTGGGTAATGCTGGCTAGGCCCTGAATGTTCTCTCTTTGCTGTGCCATACTGAGAGGGAGGTGCTTTTGACTTGTGCTGTATTGCTATTTCGGGGGGGTTTTATTCATGTGCCATTGGTTGCAGTCAGTCTATGAATATACTCCCGGCTAATTTTGAAGAAGGGAAAGGCTGTCGGTTCCAGAAGTTTGCAGCATCACAGTGGAGTTCGCTTTGTTTGCACAAAATTGAACATGGCCTTGAGCAATGGCACCATTAGCTCTCCGATATGTAATGACTAGTGTGTGTGTGTCTGTGTGTGTGTGGAGGATGAGAATGTCAGACTGGGAAGATCCATTTCCTAGAAGTCCTGTTTCCAGAGCTGACTGAATAGCCTGGTGTCGGCTAATACAATACTGTTCAAAAGTTTGGGGGCAGTAAGGTTTTTAAAAAGATATTAATGCTGTATTTTTGGGAACGATATATTAAATTGGTAATTCAAAAGGACAGTGAGGACATTTATAATGTTGCAGATTATTTCTTGGAGCAGTTTAGTGATCTTTAAATCATGAACGTTTAATAGAGCTGCATGATTTATTGTTAAAAGATTGCTCTATTAAAACACCCATGCAGTCTAAAGGTTGATTCATACTTCTGCGTCAAGTGATCGGCGTGACCCACGGCACCTGCCTTGCGTGTACCCGTGCATTTATACTTCTGGGTGCTGTTTGTGTTGCTCTGCAATAACATTCTGAAATGCTAGCTGGCGTTTCGTGTTTCTTTGCAGGTGTTTTGTTTTTTTTGAACTTACTGTACAAGTAGCTAAAACTCACTCATTCAGAGGAGGGAACCGGCGGATGTGCAACACAACATTATTGATAAGTAGGCTCACATGGAATCTGCGCACACAGAAATCTGCAAATTTCCGCAGATTTTTAAACTATCATTGAGTCTATTAATTTTCTTGTGTAAAAGTGTGCAAATTTATATTTTTTCAGCTTTTAAATTAATTTCAGTAATAATATTGACTAATATGAAAATGTTCATATGATTTATTTACAATACAGTTCGTAAATTAATATTTTCTTTCTTCTAGTAGAGATATTACATGAGAGACTTGCTTTGTTTACCAAATAAGTGGATCTAATTGGATTTGCTTTGTAAACATTAAATAAAAGTTAAAAACATTTTTATTTCATATATTAAGTTTTTAGTTATGATACTCCCAAAATCATTCTGCATAAATCCACAAAATTTTGTGCAGAAATCAAAACAAAACAACAATTTCCATCTAGAGCTACTTCACGGGACTCAACACTTGTAAACACTCGCTCCAACGGGTTTGAGTGGCTCTCGGTCCCGCCCACACTGGTCACAGCTATCAAGCCGACCAATCACAGAGCTTGTGCAATGTGTCATTGCAACATGTATTTACATTTTTTTTGAGAGGTGCGCATTAGCGTTGGCATCAGCCATGGCGAGGGCTATGCGACCGCGCAAAGGCTGCACCGGAGCTTTTACGTGTGCTTGACGCAGAAGTATAAATCAGCCTTTAATCCTTAATCAAAAACATTAAAGAGACAAAGATAGTGTTTAAAACAGAGTAAATTACAGTTTGAAAGCTATTTGATTCAGTATGGTGACGGGAAACTTTTAAGAAATGTATTTGGGCAATTTGTCTATAATGCCTATATGAGGGAGTTGATGAAATTGTTCAACCATTAAAATTAATTTATTCAAATTATATATGGAAATAGGGATTTCACCAGATCCTCTCAAATTCCATGTTTTGAAGTGTGGAGTAATCATGGTGAAAATTCGGCTTTATTATCAGAGGAATACATTACAGTTTAATCATGATATGTTCATTTCATTTGAATAAAAAATAGTTTACAGTATTTTGATCAGATAACTGAAGCCTTAAAAATAAGAAAATTGCCCTAAACTTTTGAATGGTAGAGTAGTTTGATAGAGAAAATTTATTTAACATATCACTGTTTTTTTTTTTTTGAAGACTTGTTGCAGATCAGATGAATTGCTTCATATTTTATAAAGTGGCTGGAATTTCAGATTTTCTCCATGCATAAACAGTCAATCCTGATGAGTTAAAGCAGTTGGCTTGATTTGACTCTGAGAATTGCAGAAGAATTAATTATTTTTTTTGTTCTAGACATGATAATGTTATCTGATAATGCCATTAATTGGTCTCGGATCAGCTCTAAATTCCAGCCAAATTCAATCCAATAAGACAGGCGATCACTCCTATTATAGCATTCTGAAATGAATCTAATTCTATGTAAATAATCCACGAGAAGAAATCTTTGTATAAAAACGACCAGTTGGATGTCCAACCCTTTATTTGTGTATCTGTAAATTGTGATTCAGTGTCTGTGTGTGATTGTCCGTCACGTCAGTGGAATGTTTGTTGGTGCACCGTACTGTAAGGAAGTTTTATTTTCCCCCTAAGTTTTTCCTCAGTTGGGTTCACATTGTGGTTTCTGTATTAGGATTTCTGGCTAATTTGTTTAATTTTGTTGTCATGGAACAAACCTCCGTCACAGACGCTACTTTTAGAAAGCGATTATGTAAATGAAGCCATCAGAAGTGACAAGTGACGATAAATACAAGATCTCTCTAACAGCACTACGTGTCATATATGAACACAGGGGATCTTTGTGCTGTTAATCTCTCAGTACTTGGGAGTTTTGAAATGCAAAACTGAAGACGCGGACCAGGCAGTTAAAGACTTTAATGCATGTTAAATGTCACTGGCAGCTCAAAGGGTTCCTGCTGTGCTTTTTACGCTTCTTTTACCACATAAGTTTGCTGTTTTAGCATGAAAAAAAGATCTGTGAAGTTTAATAGCACAAAGTCATTCCTAAGGGAGTTGTTCTTTACATCTGTAAGCTCTGTTTCTGAACTCACTGACACTCCTTTATTTTGTCCTAAGTTTTCTCACAGGAAAGTGCAGGTCAAAATATCCTAAATGTAAATCACTTCCACCCATGACGTGCCTGAGCTAAACCATTTTTTAGATGTTTTGAGATATTGCACCACTCTAGCCATTTATTTCAAATCAAATCCAATCACATAAGATGCAGGCATGTTACTAAAGCATTAACAGCGAGTAAATCCACTTATACAACACTTTCAAAGAGGAACTGTGGATTCAGGATTTTAGAATTTTTTAATTTTTTTTTTGCAATGCAAATGCCTTTTGTTGCTTCCACTGCACCATAACCAAAGGAGCCATTTTCTATAAATAAATGCCTCACTATATTTAAAAACAAAAATGAACATGTGAATTTGACAGGTGACCTGAAAATAATCTTTTCGTTTAGCGTATTTTCACTTTGCTATTTCAGTTAATATAACGATACACATGGGATTTTTACATTCACATGCATTAACAACACTATTTGAACTTGTACTTTTTGACATTTCTTCTGAGAGTTGACATAAAAGAGAACTTGCGCTTTGCGCCATCATACAGCTGGTTTTCAGTGCATGCAATTTTCGTGTAAACTGTGTATGAGGAGTTCATATCAAATCGGATGTGACACATTCTTCCTGGATAGTGAAGTAGGGTCCGTCTGCGGCCTGCAAGACAGTGGCATAGCATGAAGGGGCGTAACTTTTAGTACCTTAGAGGCATAACTTGAAGTTGTGGAGACCCACATCAAAACTATGTTGTCTGCAAGATAGCATCGTACCCATCAGTTATTAACATCAACTATCCATCACAGTTATTATTGTCTATACCTTCCCCAATCCTAAACCCAACCATCACAGTTATTAATGTCTATACTTACCCCATTCCTAAACCCAACCATCACAGTTATTAATGTCTATACTTACCCCAATCCTAAACCCAACCATCACAGTTATTAATGTCTATACCTACCCCATTCCTAAACCCAACCATCACAGTTATTAATGTCTATACTTACCCCAATCCTAAACCCAACCATCACAGTTATTAATGTCTATACCTACCCCATTCCTAAACCCAACCATCACAGTTATTAATGTCTATACCTACCCCATTCCTAAACCCAACCATCACAGTTATTAATGTCTATACTTACCCCATTCCTAAACCCAACCATCACAGTTATTAATGTCTATACTTACCCCAATCCTAAACCCAACCATTACAGTTATTAATGTCTATACTTACCCCAATCCTAAACCCAACCATCACATTTATTAATGTCTATACCTAACCCATTCCTAAACCCAACCATCACAGTTATTAACGTCTATACCTACCCCAATCCTAAACCCAACCATCACAGTTATTAACGTCTATACCTACTCCTATCCTAAACCCAACCATCACAGTTATTAACGTCTATACCTACTCCTATCCTAAACCCAACCATCACAGTTATTAACGTCTATACCTACCCCATTCCTAAACCCAACCATCACAGTTATTAACGTCTATACCTACCCCAATCCTAAACCCAACCATCACAGTTATTAACGTCTATACCTACTCCTATCCTAAACCCAACCATCACAGTTATTAATGTCTATACCTACCCCAATCCTAAACCCAACCATTACAGTTATTGACGTCTATACCTACCCCAATCCTAAACCCAACCATCATAGTTATTAACGTCTATACCTACCCCAATCCTAAACCCAACCATTACAGTTATTAACGTCTATACCTACC
Source organism: Danio kyathit (assembly GCA_903798195.1). NCBI lineage: Eukaryota > Metazoa > Chordata > Actinopteri > Cypriniformes > Danionidae > Danio > Danio kyathit. The sequence goes on along the minus strand of LR812530.1, from coordinate 21,806,566 downwards.
CCAATCCTAAACCCAACCATCATAGTTAACGTCTACACCTTCCCTAGTCCTAAACCCAACCATCATAGTTATTAACGTCTACACTTTCCTCAATCCTAAACTCAACCATCATAGTTATTAACGTCTACACTTTCCTCAATCCTAAACTCAACCATCACAGTTATTAACGTCTATACCTACCCCATTCCTAAACCCAACCATCACAGTTATTAATGTCTATACTTACCCCAATCCTAAACCCAACCATGACAGTTATTAAAGGGTCACGAAACCCCCTGTCTCAGCAGGGTGTTTTCACACCTCTGTTTTGAAAAAAGTCAGGAAAGTTGGGCGTGTCCAGCTCTGGGAGTGTGGGAGTGTCGGGGGAGGGAAAGAGGATAAGATTTTGCATAGAAGGGACGCGCTAAGTTTGACAGGAAAAACAAACACACAGAGGCTGATTTGTTACGGCGAATAAGAGAAAAAAATCCTCCGCATTTCTCTGTACCTTATGTACTCGGTAGGTAGCGTCAGAAAGCCGTGTGTGTATAGACTATCCTGTCACAAAATGCGGCGAAAATCCTGCACGACGGAAATAGTTTGTGTTTACATGTTTACACTCGGAGAGCAGCATTTAAACAAAGGGCACTGCACTGCAAACACTTACCCAAATCTGTAGACAGACAATCAAACTGGAGCTGTGTCTTTTTATTAAAAGTAGACGAGCGGCAAATCCGGATTTCACCATTTCCAGATGAGAAAAGGCTCTCGGGTAAAAATGTCCCTGACAAACGCGTTTCTGTCGCGTGTCGCGTGCACTGTAATCCACACGTGAGTCCAGCTGCTCTCCCATAAAGGGAAAATGAAAACAAAACCTTCGTTGCAACACACTAATAACACCTACGACTCTTGTCTTGAAATTCTTGTACTTTCACTTGTTTTGGCAACACAACGTGGCGTCTCTCTGCCGTCTGAACAGTGTAACCTGGTAAACAGTCTCCGGAGCTATCATGCATATTAATGAAGTTTCGCGTCATACACCATAGAGCGCGCTGATTGGTTTGAAGCACGTCTTCTCATGAATTAATACTGCGCACTCAGATACGTCAGAACGCCCTAGAAAAGACAGACAGCCACTCTACTGCTGGATTTACACCTAAGTATCTCATGGCCGTGACGTAGCTTCAAAAATTCGTTTCAAACCGGAAGAACGAATTTGCTCAAAATAACGCAAAAACAACCAATTTTCACTTTTTAGTGCAATATATGTGTCCTAATAGTGTTTATAGCAGCGTGGGACACATATATGACTGTCAACAGCTCAAAAAATGTGTTTTGGTGTTTCGTGACCCTTTAACGTCTATACCTACCCCAATCCTAAACCCAACCATCATAGTTATTAACGTCTATACCTACCCCAATCCTAAACCCAACCATTACAGTTATTGACGTCTATACCTACCCCAATCCTAAACCCAACCATTACAGTTAATAACGTCTATACCTACCCCAATCCTAAACCCAACCATCATAGTTAATAACGTCTATACCTACCCCAATCCTAAACCCAACCATCATAGTTATTAACGTCTATACCTACCCCAATCCTAAACCCAACCATTACAGTTATTGACGTCTATACCTACCCCAATCCTAAACCCAACCATCATAGTTATTAACGTCTATACCTACCCCAATCCTAAACCCAACCATTACAGTTATTAACGTCTATACCTACCCCAATCCTAAACCCAACCATCATAGTTATTAACGTCTATACCTACCCCAATCCTAAACCCAACCATTACAGTTATTAACGTCTATACCTACCCCAATCCTAAACCCAACCATTACAGTTATTGACGTCTATACCTACCCCAATCCTAAACCCAACCATTACAGTTAATAACGTCTATACCTACTCCTATCCTAAACCCAACCATCACAGTTATTAATGTCTATACCTACCCCAATCCTAAACCCAACCATCATAGTTAATAACGTCTATACCTACCCCAATCCTAAACCCAACCATTACAGTTATTGACGTCTATACCTACCCCAATCCTAAACCCAACCATCATAGTTATTAACGTCTATACCTACCCCAATCCTAAACCCAACCATTACAGTTATTAACGTCTATACCTACCCCAATCCTAAACCCAACCATCATAGTTAACGTCTACACCTTCCCTAGTCCTAAACCCAACCATAGTTATTAACGTCTACACTTTTCTCAATCCTAAACTCAACCATCATAGTTATTAACATCTACACCTTCCCCAATCCTAAACCCAACCATCATATTAACGTCTATACCTTCTCTAGTCCTAAACCCAACCATTAAATTTATTACGTCTACACCTTCCCCAATCCTAAACCCATCCATCATAGTTAACATCTACACCTTCCCCAGTCCTAAACCCAATTATCACAGTTATTAACGTCTACACCTTCCCCAACCCTAAACCCAACCATCATAGTTAACGTCTACACCTTCCCCAGTCCTAAACCCAACCATCACAGTTATTGACGTCTATACCTACCCAATCCTAAACCCAACCATCATAGTTAACGTCTACACCTTCCCTAGTCCTAAACCCAACCATCATAGTTATTAACGTCTTCACTTTCCTCAATCCTAAACTCAACCATCATAGTTATTAACATCTACACCTTCCCCAAGCTTAAACCCAACCATCATAGTAACGTTCACACCTTCTCTAGTCCTAAACCCAACCATTAAATTTATTAACATCTACACTTTCCTCAATCCTAAACCCTTCCATCATAGTAACATCTACACCTTCCCTAGTCCTAAACCCAACTATCGTAGTTATTAACGTCTACACCTTTCTCAATCCTAAACCCAACTATCGTAGTTATTAACGTCTACACCTTCCCCAATCCTAAACCTAACCATCATATTTATTAACCCACAGCCGCGAGTTGCGGAGGCTTTCATACTTGATGCGCTCACCATTGTACTGTTATTTGCAACCATAGGGGGCGACTCCAATTAGGCTAACTGTCATGACAAAACGGATGAAGTCAGCGAGTTGCATGGAGTTGCTAAATGAATGAATCTAGCAATATATGAAATGATTAGGTTGTGGATAAATTTAGAGAAAAATGTTCTGTGGGTTCAGGGGGATCTCGATAACTGCAAGTTACGCCTCTAACTTACTACAACTTACGCCCCTTCATGTTACGCCCCTGTCTTGCAGTCCTCAGACGGATACACTTGAAGTGGTGACCCTAAAAACTTTTTGATCACCACCTGGTGGCTGGATACAGTAGAGATTACAGTAGAGATTGAAAACTGGTCCAATGCTGCAAACAAATATGTAAATTAAAAGGTTCCAAATTTCCAGATTCATATCTCTACTTGACTTTTGATGTTGAAAATTCAACTGTGCGGTTTAACAAATTGACTTTTATTTTTTTATTGAGCAGTTTAAAACAATATATTGTGTAAGAAATAATATAGACAGAATTAAGTCTGTCAAATGACAGAAAACGTCCTGGCAGTTTTTACTAGTTTCTTGTATTGTAATTTACAGATTATTTTTAATTTGCAGAGTATATATCTCGTCAAACTATTAGTATAAGTCACTTTTTTAAACTTTTCAACATCAAAAGATGTTGGCAGAAAGATGAAGGTCCCATAATGCAATTCAAAAGCATAAATGGAAAAAGCATGAATCACCTAATACAGAAAACTGTTAATTTACTGATATTTGTACAATGCATTCATGTTAATGAAAGATATGTCTGACAAACTAAAAAAAGAATCCCTAAATTGCTCAAATTAGGAAGAGTGGAAGAAAGTAAAATGCATTGTCCATCTTTATTTGCAGTTTATGGTTTAAAGCACAGGTGTCCAACTCCATTCCAGTAGTACCACAGCTCTGCACAGTTTAATTCCAACTCTAATTAAACACACCTGATAAACTAATTGAATCCTTCAGGCTTGTTTTAAACCTCCATGTAAGTGTGTTGAAGCAGGGTTGGAACTAAACTGTGCAGGGCTGCGGCCCTCCAGGAACTAAGTTTGACACCTTTGGTTCAAACTGTTATATACAGTTGAAGTCAGAATTATTAGCTTTTTTTCCCCCAAATGATGTTTAACAGAGTAAGAAATTTTTCACAGTATTTCCTATAATATTTTTTATTCTGGAAAAAGTCTTATTTGTTTTATTTCGGCTAGAATAAAAGCAGTTAAATTTTTTTTAAACATTTTATGGTCAATATTATTAGCCCCTTTAAGCTATATATATATATATATATATATATATATATATATATATATATATATATATATATATATATATATATATATATATATATATATATATATATATATATATATATAATTTTTTTTTTTTTTTTTTTTTTTTTTTTCCCGTTAGTCTACAGAACAAACCATCATTATACAATAACTTGCCTAATTACCCTGTCCTGCCTAGTTAACCTAATTAATCTAGTTAAGCCTTTAAATGACACTTTAAGCTGTATAGAAGTGTCTTGAAAAATATCTAGTCAAATATTATTTACTGTCATCATGGCAAAGATAAAATAAATCAGTTATTAGAAATGAGTTATTAAAACTATTATGTTTAGAAATGTGTTGAAAATAATTTTTTCTCTGTTAAACAGAAATTGGGAAAAAAAAACAGGGTGGGCTAATAATTCAGGGGGGCTAATAATTCTGACTTCAGCTGTATATTATCACACAGATGTTTTGTTTGTTCTTTTTTGCATGTCCTCTTCTGAAAAGGAAGCAACAACTCATTTGCGTTTAAAGGGACCCACAGATACAGCAGTTTTTGCTTCCATCCGTAAAGGATGTAATTGAAAAATAAATGAATGACGTCTGTTGTATTTTGAGCTGAAACTTTACAGACAGTGTAAAAAGCATAATAGGACCCTTTTAATACGTTTGTCGAGAGAGTCTGAGAACAAAATTCTAGCAGGCCTGTTTTGTCAAGTTTTCTGTACTAAATGTGTGTGTGTATGTTGTGTGTGCATGTTTATGTGTGTTTGAGTGTCTTTGTCTGTTTCACCGCCTTTTTGTTGAAGTTTTACTGTTTGAAGTTGCAAAAGACCATCCAAATGAAGAAAAAAAGTGTAGATAAACATTATATTTGTGTATATATAGAGATTTGCAAATATATCGGCAGCATGTGAATAATGAAATTGATGTGATATCTTTCTGAGAAACATCCTCTTGTTGCTTAACTTTTTTTTCCACAATTGTGTCGTCAGTCACCTCATGAGGAAATCTTTTTTTTTATATCGATATCCTGTGTTCAAATGAAACCTTTCCATTCAGCAAGGCAATACATGTCCACTGGCTTTGGACTCACGGATCTAAGATTATGTGAATCCAGTTGATTATGTTGGATCCAAAGGGACGTCGCTTCAGCAGTTTCCATATTTCGTATTCAAGATGTACAGCACTTTTCTGCTGCAGTGATGAACTGCTCATCACTTTTAGATCAACCGCACAGCGTCAAAGCACCTTTACAGATGAGCTTTTATAAAAAACAGAACTTTTTTTTAGCTTGTTTTGCTTCAGTGTTTCGTGTGTGTCATCCCAAACGATTAACAAGGCTCATTTGGGTCTGCTTTTAAGGCTTTGTACTGTTCGCTCTGCATACTGTCCAAATTGTGGCCTCTCCAGGGAAGAAAAGAACGCCAAATACTAGTGTCAGCTAGTATATATTCATTGCTACAAGTAGCTATGGGCACAAATTGAGTCCAATATAATAGATAGTGTGAATAATCCTTGTGTCTAACTGTTCAGAGCAGTTTTATATATATATATATATATATACATCTATCAAACTATTTAAGCAAGTGGAGAAGGAGGAATGTGATACACTGACCATCTTGTGTTTTAGGGCTTCTGTGTGGCATAAAACTTTGTTCACATGACTAAAGAGGTCAACTGTTGTCCTGTGCCGATGTATGTAGAGTTCTAAATGCTATAAACACAAAGGTTTGGGGGCAGTAAGAAGAAACGATGCATTAAATGTATCAAAAGTGACATTTATAATGTCAAGATATAGACTTTATTCCAGTCATATCAAAGTCGTATTTTCAGCATTCATTCCTCTTTTTTTGGTGTCACATGGTCTTTCAGAAACCATTGTGATATCATTTATCATGCCTTGTTTTGACAGTTAAACGTTAAAAACAGTACTGCTAATTATTTTAGTGGAAAAAGTCACACTTTATGCTTTACACAATTTTATGATGAACAAAAGTTCAGAAAAGCAGCATTTATGTAAAGTCAAAACATAAATATTCTAAATTTGTAACATTATTAACAATAATAATTGGGTTTGTCCATATTTGACCCAATTTTGGGTTGAAAAAATCAGATTTTTTTATTTTTTATTTATTTATTATTTTATTTTTTTTAAGATCAAAAAATGAGCACTGATTTCCCACTTGTAAAAATACAGTGTTTTTGGTTACACTTTATATAAACCACACACTATGAATCATCTATTAAGCATTGGGAAATAGTGAATTCATTATCTGTGAAGTATTAACTTTATGTTAATAGACGTTAGTAAGCAGTTTATAAATACAGCTACAAATGCTCTATTCTTGACTTATAAGCACATCTATAATGTGCTTAATGATTGTGTTTTCATACTTTATTACCTATTAATTGTTCATTACTAAATTTAGTATTGCATTATTTACAAACCATTTGTATTTAAGAGTAGTTGTTGTCTTTTAGACTCATTCAGGATGACTTAGTAAATGATTCAAATCAACCTTTATATATTTTTTTATTATTTAGGCATATAGTGATAATTACTATGTATGTTAATAAATGCTTTATTAACTCACATTCATCCAGTTTTGTGACCGTTTGTAATCCAACGGTTCCCAACAGGGGGGTCACAAGGGGGCCTCATCGAGCTCTGTGGGAGGTCGCTTCATTTTTATAATTTTTTAGCAGTGGACAATTAGGAGAATGATCATGTTGTCTTAGTTCATTTTATCCCCTGGCTGACCAAAAAAATGGACAAATTTGTAATTCTGACCCAGCCACAGTGTATTATCTGCACCAAAGTTCTTGCTAACGGATGCATGAGGTCAACCAAATTAATAAGACATTTGCAGACGACTCATCCCCAATACCACAACAAGCCCAGAGCAGTTTTTGAGCGCAAGCCAAAAGAATTAACACACACCCAAAATGAGATGAGGGACGTCACAGCTACTGACAAGAAACTTTAAAAAAACAATTGGCAACTAATCTAGGGCCAATTTAAAGGCCAAAGGCTTATGTTTTTCAGTTACAAATGGCTTTTATATTTTACATTAGGCTATTATTTGTGCGCAAACATATCTAGATATAGTAATAAACATACCGTTTGTATGTCATCCTTACTGCAAACTTATGTGAGCAATAATATCATTTAATGTTGAGGGGGGCCTTACAATATTTTCCAGGGGAAAAGGTGGTCAGGCTAAGAAAGATTGCGAACCACTGACCTAATCTAAAGTGAGGACTATTCATGCTTTGTAAATTCCTTATAAAGGACAACTAAAGGCTCAGTGTCAAATGAACAATAAATGTTTGCAATCTTACCTAAAAAATAAAATTACTGTAAACTTTAAACAGCAGTGTCGAAATAATTAGAAATAAATACAATATAACAATTTAACAGTATATGATGATACAACATTTCAAAGTTATTTAGCGATGTTTAAACTGTACAGTAATTTCATTTTACATAAGTTTGCAAATATTTATTTGTCATTTGAAGTACAGTTTCATTTGTGGATCTTCAAATGAACGGAAATAAATAAAGTTATTTATTTTCTTTTTTTCCTGTTTAGATTATAACTAATCCTTTAATTGTCATTTATAAGGGATTTATAAAGCATAAATAGTCCTCACTTTAGGTTAGATCACAAAACTGGATGAAGTTGAGTTAATAAAGCATTTATTAACCTACAAATTAACTATTACTGTATGCCTGAATAATAAGAATAATAAATGTTAATTTAAATAGTTTATTAATCATTTACTAACTCATTCTGAATGATCTTAAAATAGCACCAAGTATCCTTAAATAAGTAGTTTGTAAATAATGCAATACTTTAAATTAATCACTAAGGTAATACGCAACAGATAGTGAATTCACTATTTGCTAATGCTTAGTAGATGATTCAAAGTGTGTAGTTAATATAAAGTGTTACCGTGTTTTTAAATCATACTATTCTACTCTATATCAGTGTTTCTCAATCACCTTCCTGTAGGAGCACCAGCTCTGCACATTTTCCATGTCTTTTTAACCAAACACACCTGATTCAGATCATCAGCTAATGCAGAGACTGAAAGACCTGTAATGGGTGTGACAGACAAAGGAGACATCCGAAACATGCCGTGTTGGTGGTCCTCCAGGTGGTTGAGAAACACTGCTCTATATGTTATATCTATGACACATTTGTTAATGAATGCTATATCATGCAGTAGTAAACTGAACTGATCAAATGTAATCAATACTTGGGCTGCACAATATATCGTTTCTTGCTTCTATGCTTGTAAATTATTAAATTTTATGCATGATTCCCTCCCCTACAGGACCATTCCAATCAATCAAAATGTATACATTTGGTAATCCTTTCCCAATTCTCACTATTAAGTTGCTTGTTAGCATGCATGTTATTTAGATATTGGCTGCTTATTAATACCCATAAACTACATATTCTGCATGATCTTATTAGATATTCCTAATCCAATACCTAAACTTCCTTCTTATATATTGAAAAGGAGCAAATTAGGAGTTTATTGAAGCAAAAGTCATAGTTACTTGTTTGTTAATAGCCAAAATTGAACCTTAAAATAATGTGTGACTAAATTCTTTCCAAATAGTGCTATTCAATCATTTGGGGAAATTGTACAGATGCAAAATATCACAATTAAAATATCACAGATAAACAAGGTATCACGATGTCAGATTTTTCCCAATATTGTGCAGCCTTAATACGTACTGTAGTATACTTTACTATGGTAAGCTGTGGTGTATTAAAGCTGTAGAAAACATTGGGTGATCTGTTTATAATACTGTAGCTGTTGTATTAATATGGCAACTATAGAATCACCACAAGAGATTAATTCAAGTAATTTACTGTTGTCTGGTAAAACTATATAGTGTTTTTTTTCGTGTGGGTTGACATTAGAATGATTTCTGAAAGATCATGGAACTCAGTACTGGAGTGAATGGGTTTTTATTGTAATAATGTTTCACAATATTGCCTCCTCTTTTCCTACTTTATTTGTTAACATACAGTTGAAGTCAGAATTATTAGCCCCCCATGAATTATTAGCCCCCCTGTTTATTTTTTCCCCATTTTCTTTTTAACAGAGAGAAGATCTTTTCAACACATTTCAAACATAATAGTTTTAATAATTCATCTCTAATAACTGATTTATTTTATCTTTGCCATGATGACAGTAAATAATATTTGACTAGATATTTTTCAAGACACTTCTATACAGCTTAAAGTGACATTTAAAGGCTTAACTAGGTTAATTAGGTTAACTAGGCAGGTTAGGGAAATTAGGCAAGTTATTGTATAACGATGGTTCGTTCTGTAGACTAACGAAAAAAAATATAGCTTAAAGGGGCTAATAATTTTGTCCTTAAAATATTTTTTAAAAAATTAAAAACTGCTTTTTTTTCTAGCCGAAATAAAACAAATAAGACTTTCTCCAGAAGAAAAAATATTATCAGACATACTGTGAAAATTTCCTTGCCCTGTTAAACATGATTTGGGAAAAATTAAAAAAGAAAACAAATTCAAAGGGGCGCTAATAATTCTGACTTCAACTGTACATCCTGAAGGGGGTGTTCATAAGACTGCCATGACACCTTTAAAATCACATATATAATGGCGTCATTAATATTTAATGACATTTTAATGTCTAATTCAGTTTGTACTAGAGCAGTTAAGGTCAAAAAATAGTAAATGAGGCTGTTATAAAAGTCATGACACAATTATAATGGCCTAATTATGTTTATGACAGATTTGTGACAAGTAATGTCATGACAGTCAGCTTGTGATGTAGCTGTCAGGTTTTCATAAAAGACATCTCAAACAATGACATTTTTTGCATTTAAAATGACACAACTGAGTGACTGACACCTTAACGACAGTTGTCATAAGCAGGCACAATCTCATTCTTATTCATGTCATGAGTATAGAGGTTTCATGACAGTCTTATGAACACGCTTCAAGTGAAGTCAGATTTTTTATAATTATGAGAGAAATCTTTGAAAATGGTATCAAATCTTCCTGACCCCAAACGTTTACACGGTAGTTTCAGTGGTTGAAGGTTTCCCTGTTGGAGAAAATAGTTCATCTGTATTGAATTTAGTTGACTGTACAAAGGGTAGAGAGGAAAAGTCCTGTTTGCTGTTTGATATTAGTGCAGTCGGAGAGTAAAGCAATAACTTGTGTTTTATACAGTGCTGTATTGTATACAGTATATGCAGTAGATCAGATATCAGAGCAGCACTTCAGTTTTACATCGTGTATTTGCATGTGCGCCTGTTGTGGCTGAGCTCTAGAAACCTCTTTTTTTGCCGTTTTTAGGATGTCAAATTCAGCTTCATGTAGAGGTTTAGCATTCTTAGCTCCTCATTTTCAACATCGTCTGCTGGACTGGTCTAGATATCATATTCTTTATCAAAATATTGATGTATATTTGGTGTCGGTGGTGATGACACTGCGATATTTGAACATGCTCCAAAGCGGGAGATCAATCAATCAATCAATCAATCAATCAGTCAAACATTATTTGTATGCCATATGTTTTGCACATTGTGTATATATTTTAATGGATGTAATACATATTTTTATACATGTTTGGCGCATCCATGAGCTCTATTTTGTGAATAGTTTTAAAGATACGAGTATATTTACGCCATCACATGTCAATGAAAATCGATGTATCGTGAAAATACTGTTGTAGAGGATGTTTTAGAGTCTCTTAAATATACCAGAGGAATGACATGAAAAAACAAACTGTCTATTTGTGTTTATTTGTGTCATTGGAAATGCTTAAACAGTACATACAGATGTTTGATATTGTACATCAAATGCAAGCAATGCAATCAAATAGCAGTTAAGGGCTTTTCACAGTGCTCTCAACTCTAAATGCCACATTTAACCTGGAGTAAAGGAAAGTATTGCTCATCTGGCCTGGGGTGCGTTTCCGAAAACCATGGTTAGCCAACTAAGGCCGCAAGTTTCTTCCTTACAAAGTTCATTGATTTGACATTTGCCACATCCGTCGTTCAAACGATCATTCGCAAACTGATTCGCAAACTTGGACGCTAGCAACAACACCTCTGGAGCTCTAGTTAGAAATATAGTTCCTGGCTGTGTTCTATTCCCAGTTATCCCCCCTATGCCCTATTCATTTGGAACATTCTAACATTTAAACTTGGAATTATTAACAAAAAAAAGCATTAAGGTCATCGCTCCTAATTTGCTTTCAAAGTATTTTTACAGTTCGGTTTTAGCGATCTTCATATTTACAATTGCGCTCCCTTTGCAGTGCACTTTGAAAACATTGATGTCATTTTGAACACTGCCGAGCGGAATTTATTTTACGTCTCCAAAGCTAGTATATTTTTTTATAGTTCTTGCTCAAAGCTTGTGAAAACAAAAAAAGATAGCATACATTAATGCTTTTATTTATAGTAGGTTATTTATTAAGAAATGTATCTGTACTGTATATGATTGGGCCTGTTGGTTAGAACATTTCTGCAGTGGTTTGAATGTGTCAAATTGTAAAAGTAGACTTTTCAAAAAAAATAATAAACAATATCATACTTGATAATAATAATATTCGTCAGCATCATCATTAATATTATTATTAAAGTAGGATTTTTTTCATTTCCTAATAAATAATAAATATAAAATTACATTTCTTAATAAATAGCCTCATTATTTATTTATTTATATGATTTATATATGAGATTAGAATACGTGTTAGCTTTGGTAAGTAATTTTATGTTTTAGAATTGATTATGTAATGTTCTCAATAATATTAGTAAAGCAAACACAGGCCCTATATGTGCCACTTACATATATTTCAATTAATACGGAAAGCGAGTGCATGTTTTTACCAAGACTAATATTGGATTATTTTTTTAAAAGCGTGTGCGTGTAAAACAATATAATTTGCACAAAGAAATGATGGGGTTCTTCTCTAAAAAAGTTCTTACCACCCCATTTAGAGCATCATTTTGGGCGTTTACGTTATAACTAACGTGGTTCAAATGATGGATCTGCTACAGAAACTAGGGGTTTTGGAAAACACTCGTCACTACATCGTTCTTAATCCTAAACGATGCATCGTACTATGATAGTTAAGCCACGAGTTATGTCGTTGTTTGGGAAACGCACCCCTGGTCGCATTCTCCGAATGATGCATATTGTGGCAATACTTTAGCTGGATAGCCAAGGTAATGCCATGTCATAATTACTGCAATTTTGGGATGTTCAAAAGCTCTAATTTGAGTAGTTTACGTCCTCCCTTTTGGAATTATGCATTATTAGTGGGTAAACAAAGGGTGTAAATGAATCTGTGGCAGTCAGGTGGTACAGTGGTCAGATGGTAGATGACTCTTGATCATAACTCTCAGAAATGTCTCAGTTTACAATATGTAATTACTAGTTTTACAACACCATAAATGCTTTTTACATGTTGTAATTGTATCCAGGATGCAAACAATTTTAACTTATACCGATAAAACGTTATATTTGGACCCAATAACCTATATTATAGGTTGATTAATTAAAATTTTGATATTAATATTTATAAGCTTGTGATTCTGAAGTACACTGTTTTTCATGGTGAACTGCAGATTGTTTTTCCCTCTAGCAAAAACATCTAAACTCTATCACGTGTCTCGTAAAGTTTTTAACCTATCAATTTTTCAGAAGCAATTTTATCAGTTTCAGTTTATTAGGCTGATAATTTTCTGAGAACAATAACATTAAAGTATTTAGCTGCAAGCAGCAGTATTTGGGGTTCAAGTGATTAAGAAAAAACGATGTGTTTTTGTAAAAATGACATAAATTCTAATTTAATAAATTGTTAATTCATTCAAAGTGTGACAAAAATACAAAAAATAATTTTTAACAGTTGTAGCGCGACCAATTGGTTGACGCGTTTAACATTGTCATGCTTCTTTAGAACGGTGTTATATGCGCTTCTTGGATTTACCAAAGTTCAGAATTTCTCTGGACTGTTTACATGGACATCAGTAATCGAATTATTTGACTTAATCTAAATAAGACAATAATATGATCATGGTGTTTACATGAGTTGCTTTTTGAATGTTCCTTTCATGATCCCGGTTTCCATATTATAGTACATAATTCAATTAACGTCATTGCGTCACTACGCTATCTACGTTTTCTCTGGAGTTTCATGTAAATTCAGTTGTTTCATTTTTCATTTGTCGAATTTAACTGCAGTTTGGCCCTTTCACTGTCATTCAGGATCGTTTCATGCATGCCCCTTTGACAAACAAGATATTAAATGTGAGTATGAACTGCTGAAAAAGTGTATGTGATGCAGGTGTCTGTGGTCCTTTACTTGGTAGGTGCAGAGAATAGTGTCAAACAGCCGTTTGTGTACAGACTATCCTGTCGCAAAATCCTACACGATGGTAATTGTTTGCGGTGTTTACATGTCTGTACTGCACTTCAATAATGCGACTAAAATCGCCATACTCCACATACCTTAATCTGATTTCTATTTAGTTCGATTATGACCTTAATCAAATTAAATTAATAAAAAATGGCTGTTTACACGGTATACTCTTAATCAGAGTATTGAATTAATCGCATTGATATCGGATTATTGGTGTCCATGTAAACATACTCATTGTGCTATCTACAGTCGCTTATATAATTAAATAGCAATTTCACCCCATGGTGACCCAGTGCCACCTTGGTCAAAGATTGCGAGTCAATCAGACTAGCGGTCCCTCAGTTAAAACTGCTTTGATGTTCATTTTTGCATTGTACCGCTACCATGTGGTAAAACCTTGCTACTTTTTTTTTTTTTTTTTTTTTTTTTTTTTTTTTTTTACAGTGGCCTCAAATCAAGCTCATTCATATGTGTTTGGTAATGACAGTTCATTCTTTTCCACAGTTATGAAGATTTTTGTAAAAGTGTCCATGCACACCTTGAGCGTTTAGTCATCCTGTGTCGAACCTGAATGGGAATGTCTACTTTTTTGATAACTTTTAATATTTAGACTCCAGAGTATCTTGACTGCATAACTTTTGGTTCTTTTCTTGAACTATTCTTGAACCTAACTCTAATAAACATTTATCAGCCGACACCGATATATTGAGCATCCCTAAATCTCATAATTATGACATGACAAAGTACATTTATAGCTCCTTCATGAATATATAGCTGCTCAAACTTTCCAGATCTTTGTGATGACGTGTTCTACAAAAATATCCTTTTTTCATGTTATGATATTGGTAATTACAACAAGACATGAACATACTTCTAGTTCCTTAATGAATCTGCAGCAGTGAGGCGGTACAAGTCAAGAATATGTACTTCAGAACTTAAAGCCTTTATGTAAACTGGTCACATAGCACAATGACACTGCGTATAATGATCATAAGCCAATGATTTATGGTTACAGTGTGAAACGTTGAAGGATTAATTGTTAACCCTAGTTAGGATTCTGTTTACCCAAGGTTTTATAACAACCCAGGATTAATCATTTCAGTTGTGAAAAGCCCTTTAGCCTCTTCCATTATGTAAAAGAAATATGTACAAAAAAGAAACATTGTTTTCAGAGACTTTCAATACAGTGTTGTTCCACTAACTGTTCTTCAAGCTCATTTACCTGACTATTACATGAATGCAAACTAGCATTAAATTCCAGGAATCCTCAATGCCACTCAAACATGACCATTTTCATTTGAATATCAGTTAATATTGTTACAAAACACAATGCAAAACATCTTTTATCTAGATGGCTTGTATTGTTATCCAAATCCCTCTCTCTGTCTACAATAGCTATGACTGCAGCATATTCAGAATATATGCAAAGCAGTACTTGAAGTATGCAACTATGTACAGTAGTATAACTATATAGCAAAGGTACTGTTTTTATTAAAGTCAGTTATTTGAGTCTTTGGGTGTTAATAAACCCCCAAGTTGATCATGTCCACGATTTGTGAATTTCTTCCACCACTAGTCATGACTAGAATTATATCACCCTAAAAGCAATGCTATTAGAAGTGGCTAATACGAATGACTGGTGGCCAGTGGTACAAAATCACATCAAATCTTCTCAATGTGAATAGTCAGTTATTATTTGTTTGACGTGACAATAGTTGCATTTGTTAGTACATGTATTTTGCCTGTCTATGTATTGACTACACAATTCTGTCAACAGGACAACGAGAGAGAGAGAGAGAAATCCCCAACTGTCCAGACAGCGTATTCAGGAGAATTTTGTTTCAAGTCACATCACAGGTCAAGAACTATTTTACTCTGTTTTAAATCCTATTTACTGCACAGATTTCTTTGTTGCAGGACGGACAACTGTGGGCGACATCTTTGAAGCGATTCAAACAGAAGGGGACCAGGCAACATCCGGCCACACACCTGTGCCAGAAACAAGAGAATGACATGGCACATGTTCTTTAATACATATATATACAGTTGAAGTCAGAATTATTAGCCCCCCCTGAATTATTAGACCGCTTGTTTATTTTTTCCCCAATTTCTGTTTAACGGAGAGAAGATTTTTTTCAACACATTTCTAAACATAATAGTTTTAATAACTCAATTCTAATAACTGATTTATTTTATATTTGCCATAATGACAGTACATAATATTTGACTAGATATTTTTCAAGACACTTCTATACAGCTTAAAGTGACATTTAAATGCTTAACTAGGTTAATTCGGTTAACTAGGCAGGTTAGGGTAATTAGGCAAGTTATTGTATAATGATGGTTTGTTCTGTAAATTATTGAGAAAAAATATAGCTTAAAGGGGCTAATAATGTTGTCCCTAAAATTGTTTAAAAAATTAAAAACTGCTTTTATTCTAGCAGAAATAAAACAAATAAGACTTTCTCTAGAAGAAAAAATATTATCAGACATACTGTGAAAATTTCCTTGCTCTGTTAAACATTCATTCATTCATTCATTTTCTGCCGCTTTTCCGGGGCCGGGTCGCGGGGGTAGCAGTCTTAGGAGAGAACCCCAGACTTCCCTCTCCCCAGACACTTCCTCCAGCTCCTCCGGGGGGATCCCGAGGCATTCCCAGGCCAGCCGAGAGACATAGTCCCTCCAGCGTGTCCTGGGTCTTCCCCGAGGCCGCCTCCCAGTGGGACATGCCTGGAACACCTCCCTAGGAAGGCGTCCAGGAGGCATCCGAAACAGATGCCCGAGCCACCTCAACTGACTTCTCTCGATGTGGAGGAGCAGCGGCTCTACTCCGAGCTCCTCTCGAGTGACAGAGCTCCTCACCCTATCTATAAGAGTGCGCCCTGCCACCCTTCGAAGAAAACTCATTTCAGCCGCTTGTATCCGAGATCTTGTCCTTTCGGTCATGACCCAAAGCTCATGACCATAGGTGAGAGTAGGAACGTAGATTGACCGGTAAATCGAAAGCTTCGCCTTTCGGCTTAGCTCCTTCCTCACCACGACGGACCGGTACATCGACCGCATTACTGCTGCCGCTGCACCAATCCGCCTGTCAATCTCACGTTCCATCCTTCCCTCACTCGTGAACAAAACCCCGAGATACTTGAACTCCTCCACCTGGGGTAAGGACTCTCCTCCAACCTGAAGATGGCAAACCACCTTTTTCCGGTGGAGCACCATGGCCTCGGACTTGGAGGTGCTGATTCTCATCCCAGCCACGTCACACTCGGCAGCAAACCGCCCCAGTGCATGCTGAAGGTCCATGTTTGATGAAGCCAACAGAACAACATCATCTGCGAATAACAGAGATGAGATTCTGTGGTCCCCCAACCGGACCCCCTCCAGCCCCAGGCTGCGCCTTGAAATTCTATCCATAAAAATTATGAACAGAATTGGAGACAAGGGGCAGCCCTGCCGGAGTCCAACATGCACTGGAAACAAGTCTGACTTATTGCCGGCAATGCGAACCAGACTCCTACTCTGTTCATACAGGGACGAGACGGCCCTTAACAGAGCGCCTCTGACCCCATACTCCCCGAGCACCCTCCACAGAATGCCACGAGGGACACGGTCGAACGCCTTCTCCAAGTCCACAAAACACATGTGGACTGGTTGGGCATACTCCCATGAACCCTCGAGCACCCTGGTGAGGGTATAGAGTTGGTCCAGTGTACCACGGCCCGGACGAAAGCCGCATTGTTCCTCCTGGATCCTAGGTTCAACCATTGGCCGGATCCTCCTCTCCAGTACTCTGGCATAGACTTTCCCCGGGAGGCTGAGGAGTGTGATCCCCCTATAGTTGGAGCACACCCTCCGGTCCCCCTTCTTAAAAATGGGAACCACCACCCCAGTTGCCCAGTCAGAGGTACTGTCCCCGACCTCCATGCGATGTTGTAGAGACGTGTCAACCAAGACAGCCCCACAACATCCAGAGACCTAAGATACACAGGGTGAATCTCATCCACCCCCGCTGCTTTGCCACTGCGGAGCTTGCAAACTACCTCAGTGACTTCAGCTTGGGTGATGGGTGAGTCCACCCCTGCATCCCCAGTCTCTGCTTCCTCGATGAAAGACATGTCGGTCAGGTTAAGAAGATCCTCAAAGTATTCCTTCCACCGTCCGACCACATCCCCAGTCGAGGTCAACAGCTCCCCATTTACGCTGTAAACAGTTTCGATGTGGAGCTGTTTTCCCCTCCTGAGGCGCCGGACAGTTTGCCAGAATCTCTTTGGGGCCGACCGATAGTCTTCCTCCATGGTCTCCCCGAACTCTTCCCAGGCCCGAGTTTTTGCTTCCGCAACCGCCCAGGCTGCAGCACGCTTGGCCTGCCGATACCCATCATCTGCCTCGGGAGTCCCGCAAGCCAACCAAGACCTGTAGGACTCCTTCTTCAGGTTGACAGCATCCCTTACTTCCGGTGTCCACCACCGGGTTCGTGGATTGCCGCCCCGACAGGCACCACAGACCTTACGGCCACAGCTCCTCACGGCCGCGTTAACAATGGAGTCAGAGAACATGGACCACTCAGTCTCCATGTCTCCAGCCTCCCTCGGGATCTGGTCAAAGCTCTTCCGGAGGTGAGAGTTGAAAATCCCTCTGACTTGGGGTTCAGCCAGACGTTCCCAGAGGACCCTCACAATACGCTTGGGCCTGCCAGGTCTGTCCAGCTTACCCCCTTGCCAGCGGATCCAACTCACCACCAGGTGGTGATCAGTTGACAGCTCTGCCCCTCTCTTTACCCGAGTGTCCAAGACATACGGTCGGAGATCAGATGATACAACAACAAAGTCGATTATTGACCTCCGCCCTAGGGTGTCCTGGTGCCATGTGCACTGATGAACACCCTTATGCTTGAACATGGTGTTCGTTATGGACAAACTGTGATTAGCACATCATTTGGAAAATATTTAAATTAGAAAAAAAAAATCGTAGGGGGCTAATAATTCTGACTTCAACTGTATATATTAACTGTAATTGTAAACATCAGTGTGAAGTAGGTTTATTGCCTGCTTGGCAGATTCACCTAGGTCAATGTTTTTGAATGACAATAATTTGGGCTGAAACTTTGGAGACAATCAAAATGTTTACATACATTTCTGAATAAAATGCAAAGCCATTTCCACCACATGATGAAAAAAAAATAAAAGTACACTGAACAAAATCATTCATTGGATTTACTACATTTATTAAGGTAAGTGGTTGCAAACAACTTATTTGGGCTGAATTTAAACAAACAAATGAAGTTGAACATCACTACATTTAATTTGTTTGTTTGTTTAATTTGTTATTTGTTGTTAAATTCAGCCCATATAAAATGTTTGCAACAGTTTTGCAAAAATCTTTTTTTCTGTGTAATTGAAACAAAGGAATAATTCAATAAAAATGAAAAAGTACTCATCTACATTTTTGACGTTCTTTATTATGTTCAACACAACAGAAGATATTTTGAAGAAAGCTGAAAACCTGTAACTATTCACTTCCAAAACAAACAAAAAAAAAAAAAAACAATGAAAGTCAATGGTTACAGTTTTCAGCATTCAATGTACTGTATTTTCCTTTGTTTTGAGCAGAGGAAACTCAAACCTGTTTAGAACTGAAGAGTGAGTAAATGATAGCATGTGGGTGACCTATCGCTTTAATATTTACACTTTCCATCTCACAATTCAGACTTTTCTTGTAATTCCAAGCATTTACTTTGAATTCAAACGGAAAAAAAATATAATTTTGTGTGAAATCAAAATTAATATACTTTTTTTTATCATGTGGTAGAAACTGGATTCAATAACAATAAAAATACAAAAATTGTATCAGCTAAATGCAGTGTATCAACATTTATGAAGTTTGAATACCTTTGCTGATCTTTTAATTCAGATTAGTGTTTCGGAGTGATAGTAGACATTTTTTTGCAGGTTAAAGGGATACTTCACGCAAAAAAAAAAATAATGAATATGACATTTACTCTCCCTCATCTGGTTTTACACCTTTATGGGTTTGTTTCTTTCTTTCTTCTGTTGAACACAAGATATGTTGAAGAATGCTAGTAGCTGGGACCCATCGACTTCCATAGTAGGGGAAAAAATTATATGACAGTCAATGGGTGCCAGCTACCTGCCAGTTCCTAAATATATTTTTTGTTTCCAACAGAGGACACTCAAATAGATTTTGAGCAAATGAATGGTGAGTAAATGATGGCAGAGTTATCATTTTTCTAAAACTACCTTTTAAATGAAAACACTTGTAGATGGCGACAAGTGCACCATTTGAGTGAATAATTATTGAATCATTTGATTTATTTTACCCTTCAATATAATGAAAGTCAAAACTCACAAAAATGATTTAGTTACCTTTCATTCTTTCTATTCTATTATACAGGTTTGAAACTATATAAGGTTGATTACTGGATGACTACAGGGGTTGGACAATTGAACTGAAACACTGGCCAATGTAGTGTTGAAGATTTCATGGCCAAATTTGACCAGCCTGGTGGCCGATCTTCATTGATTGCACATTCCACCAGAAAGAGCAGAATGTAAAAGTTTAATTAACGGAGTAATAGCACAGTTATGCTTATAATATTGCAATGCACATAACATTATGGGTGACATATAACAGAACAAATAGTTGGTGTGCATCTTGCTGGTGCATTGTATCAAAAGCCACAGTATCCAGGGTAATGTCAGCATACCACCAAGAAGGATGAACCACATCTAACAGGAGTAACTGTACATGCAAGAGAAATCTATCTGAAAGGGATGTCCAGTAGCTAACCTGGATTGTATCCAAAAAACATAAAACCACAGCTGCAACTCACTGCAGAGTTAAATGTGCACCTCAACTCTCCTGTTTCCACCAAAACTGTTTAGTGGAGAGCTCCACAGTGTCAATATACATGACCAGACTCTTATTGGTCACTCTTGCCAATGCCAAACATCGGTTTCAATAGTATCAGCAGCAAAAATCTTGGGTTATGGATAACGTGAAACATATATTATTCTCTGAGTCCACCTTCACTGTCTTTCCCACATCAGGGTGAGTTACAGTGTGGAGAATCCCCAAAGAAGCCACCCAGACTTTAGCATGGCCAAAGTGAAGCATGGGGGTGGATCAGTGAAGGTTTGGTCTGCAATATCATAGCATTCCCTAGGCCCAACGTGCACCCAATGGTTCAAACGTTGTGTCTGGAAGGTAGTGCCATGTATCAGGATGATAATGCACCAAAACAGACAGCAAGACTGGTAACAGAATGGTTTGATGAACATGAAAGTGGTTGAACGTCTCCCATGGCCTGCACAGTCATCAGATCTAAGTATTACTGAGCCACTTTGGGGTGTTTTGGAGGAGCGAGTCAGGAAACATTTTCCTCCACCAGCATCACACAGTGACCTGGCCACTATTCTGCAAGAAGAATGGCTCAAAATCCCTCTGGCCACTGTGCAGGACTTCTATCAGTCATTCCCAAAACGAATTGATGCTCTATTGGCCACAAAAGGTGGCCCTACACTATACTAATGAATTATTGTAGTCTAAAACCAGGCCTTTCAGTTTCATTGTCCAACCCCTGTAAGTTTTTGTTGGCTGGTAAACTATCTGGAAGCGAGTGAGTATTTAAATTAATTGCTAACTTTGTTCAAACACTTTGATGCAACCAAGAACTATGTTGTAAAATAAATGTAAAAAAAAAATTTCAATGTTGCATTACAACACTATTAAGGCGCTTTTACACTGCATGGTGGTCGGGCATTGTTCCATTGTTACACAATTACCAATATTATGTATACACACGGCTGATCATCACCACTAGCATCAATGGATTTGTGACACAAGACACTAAGCTCACTGTATTTAAATTCTCATCAGTAGACACTGCTCATGGACACCATTCCATCAGTAGAACTCCTTGCCTCTGTGTTTTGGATTGGTTTGTCAAATGTTTATGTTGCATTTACGATGATGTCATGGCAGTAGAGATGTTACAACTATTCAAATAATCCCACCCACTTTAATCGATACTAAACTGCATTGGAAATGTAAATCTGAAGCAAGCCGTACCATACCATGCACTGGAAAAGCAGCTTCACGTTCACTACTGGGCTGTTGGTCTGAATAATCAGCAGCACTAGCTTTAATCATTAGTACTTGCTATGTACATAACAACAGAACTCTTGCTTGTGTGATTATTGATTATTCATTGTAGAGTACTCACCCCACCACAGACAGGAGACAGCAAAAGAGGAAGGCATTGCTGCTCAGTTTATACTGAATCTCAGTGGTGACAATCTTATGGCAAGAGGGGCATTTTACTTTTGCAGGGGACATGGTGACTTCATCCAGAGGTACTGTAGAACCTGGAAAGGTGAAACATATTTTATTTATTTTTATGTCAGTTCTGAAAATGTTGCCATATAAAACAGCTGTAACCCCTTCGATTACAACTGTATTCGAACAAGCATCATTGGCATAGGATCTGAACAAGCTTTTCTGGCACCCAGGATTTAAACAAGCATCCTTGGCATGGGATTTGAACAAGTACCTGGATGAGATATTAGCATGGGATTTGAACAAGCATCTCTTAAAGGGGATTTGAACAAGCACCTGGAAGAGATACTAGCATGGGATTTGAACAAGCATCTCTGAAATGGGATTCAAACAGGCAGCTGGAAGAGATAGGTGCATGGGATCTGAACAAGCATCTCTGAAATGGGATTCAAACAACCACCTGGAAGAGACAGTAGCATGGGATCTAAACAAGCATCTCTGAAATGGGATTCAAACAGGCAGCTGGAAGAGACAGTAGCATGGGATCTGAACAAGCATCTCTGAAATAGGATTCGAACAAGTAACTGGATGAGATATTAGCATGGGATTTGAACATGCATCTCTAAAAGGGCATTCAAACAAGCATCTTCAAGAGATACTAGCATGGAATTTGAACAAGCATCTCTAAAAGGGGATTCAAACAAGCACCTGGAAGAGATACTAGCATGGGATCTGAACAAGTATCCCTAAAATGGGTTTTGAACAAGCACCTGGAAGAGATATTAGCATGGGATCTGAACAAGTATCTCTTAAATGGGATTCAAACAAGCGCCTGGAAGAGATACTAGCATTGGATCTGAATAAGCATCTGTAAAAGAGAATAGCATGACACTCAAAGAAGCATCTGACAGAGAGACTTGGAATAGGATTTGAACATGAATTTCTGCCATGGGATTCAAACAAGTGTCTCCTCCATGGTATTTGAACAATGGTTCTGCCATGGAATTTGAACAAGCTTTTCAGGCATGGGATTCGATTAAGCTTCTATAGCATGGTATTTGGACAAGTGCCTCTAGGATGGGATTTGAACAAGCATCTCTGACATAGGGTTCTAACGAGTGTTTAAGGCATGGAATCGGAAAAAAGTGTTTTTGGCAAGGGCTGAATAATAGGGCTCTAATATCTGACGTGGGATTTGAACAAGCATTTTTGACATAGGATTTGAGCAAGTGTCTCTGGCATTGGATTTAAACAAGCATTGCTGAAATGGGATTCAAACAAGCATCTGGAAGAGAGACTATCATGGCAATCTAAAGGCTCGTACACACCGGGACGCTTTAGGTTTGTGTTTATCATCAGCGTTTTTCGAGACGTTTTTCCAGATTCAAACCCCAAGCGATTTTCACTGGCGTCGAGCAGAAGAGTATGCAAAATCACTCCTTGACGTTAGATGGCGCTACACAACTTTAAGCTTCTGACACCCGCTTGTAAACAAGAAGAAGACAGAAAGTTGACACGCTTCTTGTTAAAGTTACTGGTGATTCGAACACGCATGGATGGTTTAAGTAGCAGCTCTAGCGATGAAGAAATGATTATTGGTCACCAGTCAATAAGCAGCTCCACGTTCATATCTCCTCTGGGCATCTTCTTCAATGTACGTTCGCATTGTCAGTTTTGTGCTTGAGTGCCTCCAAATGCATTTTACTGCAACTTCAGCAGCTCCGTGCACATGACCAAAAGTGCCAAGCTGATTGGTGGAGAAGGTTTTGACGCGGCACGTCAAAACAAAAAAAATTAGCATGAGGCGTTTCTTTAAAAAATTACGCTTTTACGCCTGCCGTTTTGCGCATTGGTGTGCACGATCACATTGGTGCCCTTTATTTAGTCACGAGGCGTTAAACGTCGATGGAAAACGCAAGCAAAAAGCATCCCGGTGTGCAGGGGCTTTAAGAAGCATCTGACAGAGAGACTGGCATGGGATTTGAACAAGCAGACACATTTATTATGCTCTGACTCAAAGCCTGTAGTGTTGGTCACTATGGTTTGAGGTAAAGGGTTCTTTGCCTGCAAAATTGTTACTAGCTGACCTCTGTAACATTCACCCCCAAATTCTTACTCCCATCTAGGTCACGACACCACTATGACAGCATGGGAGGAAGACATACTAACAAGGTCGCTAAAGACCCCAGCCTCTAGCATCAGCCACTAATGCGCCAATTAAGGGCAAGAGAGTGAGGTTAAGCTTTACAGCTCCAGCTAACTGTTCTCAATTAATCACTCACTAAAACCTCATTAAGATCATGTCACCAGTGTAACCCTCCCCAGCAGGCACAGGACGTCAACATGACGTCAGATTGATGTTGTACCCCAACGTCGTGGGACATTGCATTTTATTTGGAAATGAAAATCAGGTTGACATCAGAACCCAACGTCAGGTCAACGTCAATATCTAACATCAGACAGACGTTGCATTTTGGTTACTTTCCTATGCAACCTAAAAACAACAAAAAAATATCAACGTCTAATGATGTTACAGCTTGACGTTGTGTGGATGTTACCATTATGACGTCTATCAGACGTTTCATTTTGGTTACCATACCTGACGAATAAATGTCAGTATTTGATGCCAATATGACGTTGGTTCAAGATGTTGTCTCGACGTTGGATATTGGTCAATTTCCAACACAATCTAAAATCAACCAAATATCAATGTTATTTCATGTCATTACTGGACATCAAAATAACCTAATATTAATGTCTTATGACGTTGTGTGTCTGCTAGATCTTTATCTCATGGCCTTAGCGGGGGGCACACTAATGAGGACGCAGACTGCAAGCCAGTATCATCAGTTACTAGTATACCTCTCAAGGCCTGGCGAGTGAGGTTTACCAGCACAGCTCTTACCATGGGGGTCATGGCACCAATAACACTCATCTAAAAGCATGGGAAGCAGGCACAATAACAAGGGTGCTAAAGATGGCAGTTTCTAGGGTAAATGAGATTTACTTGCATAGCTCCTACTAGCTGGCCTACCTTAATGTATTATTTTACCTGTTTTTTCCTCTTGCAGAGGAATTATAGGAGTAGTTTCTGTAGTAGTTTTCAACAGAATAGGTTCTGTTGGGGAAATGTGGAGAATGTACTGTCTTTGGATTGGAGCTTTTTCATCTGACATGGAGAACATATAATACATTTACTGTTACAAATTTAAAATAACCACAATATATTACCTGGCAGCATGTTGGCAGGATTAATAAGTTCTGCAGGAGAAATGGGGAGAACGTAAAGTCCTTGGATTGGAGCTTGAATTGGATCTGTCACAGAGAGTACATCATATAAGATAACACAAAATAAATAATGTTACATTTGCAAAATTGTTACTGAAAAAGTTCCATAAAAGCCACAGTATCACAAAACATAATGGATTTGTACTTAGCCATTTATGATGCGTCATTATTATCAGTAAATGTGAAATATCTGTTCATACCAGCCTGATCTCACGAGAAAACGTAAGTATTTTACGTTTTGTCAGTTTAGTGGCTAATTCGTATGAATTAGTACGAGTTCAGTCGTACGAAAATGTACGATTTTAAAAAGAGGCGTGGCCCCTAACCCCAACCGTCATTGGGTGATAAGCAAATCGTACTAAATAGTATGAATTAGATTGTATGAATTCATACGAATTAGCCAATAAATCAAAAAGTTACGAATTGCCGTGAGATTGCGTTGGTTCACACATGTGCTTCTGTGGTCTAAATTAAATTGCAAAGCCTAACATCTGATTTTTCCTCTTAGAAATGCAAAGAGTGTAAATAGCATGTAGTAGGGTTGGGCGATGTCTAATGTGAAACATCGCAATGTATGATCGCATCGTCGTCATAGTGGCTGTGAATTAATTATTTATGAATAATTACTTAATTCACAACAAATGAATTATTTGTAGCCTACCGTTTCAACTATCTGACCTGCATGGTCTTTGTTTGACTCATAACCAAATCATAAATATATAAAGATAAGTTACACACAAATTACCACCTGTCAATCACTTTTTCCATGGAACTCTGGCATGAATAGGCAGAGTGATCTGTGCCGTTATAATGGTGTCGACAAACTTGGTAAAAAAAGGTGCACAACCAACAGGAACAAACCAACAGTATCTGAGGTTTTTGCTAAAACTACTAAGTACAAGCGTGAAAGCGAAAGATTGAAGTAGTGTTCTGACTCTGTGCCACATTACCTGATAGATTTAAAAGACCGAAGAGTCATTAGATAAAGACGAGATTAATAAAATATCACGTAGGGCTGGGCGGTTTTTTCGATTTTTTCGATTAATTCGAATTTACGTTTTAAGACGATTTTATTTTTTATAAAATCGAGAAATCGCGATTTTTTAAATAAAAATATTAAAGCCGCTTTTCCACTATCGTGCCAAACCGTTCTAAACTGTTAGACAACTGTGCTGAATTGTGCTGATTCTGTGTGTTGATGTCGCGGCTCTGTCCCGCAGCCGCCTGTCTCTCCCGCGCGAGCTGCGAGACGGGCGCGCGCGAGGAGAGGAGAGGAGAGGAGAGGAGAGGAGAGAAGGCTCGACAGGCGGAGGTCCGCTCCTTGCCTCCTTCATTCTAATCATCCACCCGCCCGCACATATTATTTTATCTGATATATATATCCGCACCCGATCGCCACTTTAATAATTCTAATTCTTTGTTTTAAGCATGATGATAGGTGTAACTTTCTCCGCAATGTCCGGCGGCAGAGTAACAGCTCGTTAATTCATGCTCGAGCAAATGATGAGACGGACAAAAGTACTCGATGGATGCCCTTCTTTTACTTATTTCAGTGTTTTCAGTTTCACAGTGCAAAACAGCTCCCGGGTGGAATTACTGAAGTAAACATAAAACAAAAGAGCAGCATTTTGCTAAATATAATCCTTTATATCCTGATATGCTGTGTTGATTCATTTGTTTTTTTATATTTAACTTGATGCATTCGTTATTTAATGTTTGAATACTGAAATCATTTAAATGGTTATATTTTACCATCAAAATGTAGTATATTTTATATCATTACTAACTTTTGATATAAAACCGCTGTTATTTTATTGATTGTTATGAAATAATTTAAGTGCTATATTTTTTATTAGTGAAAGTGCCCGCTCACTTTGACAAGGCCTGTCTAAATATATATTTCTGCCATGCCACTAATACAGATAAACTATTGTTGCATTATCATTGTTTATTTTTCTGTTATTTGAAATATTTATTAAATAAATAAATACGGGTGCTGTGATTTCTATTGTAGCTATGTTTAGCATCCCTACATGAGAGAGTGCCATAACCACGTTTAGTCACACAGTTGCTTTTCTTTTACAAGTGAGCATGAAAAAAACTAGTTTCGGCATTTATTTAAATTTAAATGAACAAGGTAAACTGGTAAGGTAGTTACACAGTAAAAACAAAATTAATAAAAAAAATAAATAAAAAAATCGAAATCGAAATCGTGAATCGGTCAAACTTTATGAGAAAATCGAGATTTTTTTTTTTTGCCATATCGCCCAGCCCTAATATCACGTTTGACAACTATAGTTAGACACGATCCAGTGGTACATCCTTCATAAACTGTCCGACATGCACTGCTCTCTGGGGTTTTGTGCTCAAAGCACCCGCTGACTGCTGGAGCTCAGACACGCACATACGCTGCAGTGCATGACAGTGTGTGTGTGTGTTTGTGTGTGTGGTCATGTGATGTGCGTTCTCAGTGGTATAGTGTGGAAGGAGAGCTTTTCAGAAATGCTAGGTGAAATCTTTTGTTCTGTTTTGTTTAGAATGCATAGTCTAGTATCATGCCTTTGTCTGTGGATACTGTTGTTAAGCATTGGCTTCTTTTCTGAATTAGGTCCTTCTCCTTTTGTTCCAGCTCCTTCAGCTCCTCTTCTATTCTGTCCAGTTCTGAAGGTCCATCTTCATTTGCATGGCATTCTAGAAGCAAAAAAAAGATGTAAATATGTAAAAGAACCAAATTATTGTTTGTACTAACTAGTCAAATGTAAGCATGCAGACGATTTCAGCCAAGAGTGGAGCCATTGCGATTTGAATGCTCATTTCCTGGTAAAGCAGGCGCAGCTTCTTTGGTATTAAGATAGAACAAGTAATGACACGCCATTGTTTGCATGTTTTATTGTGCAGTGAAATAACCAAATGTTGTTGATCTTAGTATGAAGTCGATGGTGACTGAGTGGGTTTTAAATTACTTTGGGTCATTGGAAAAACATGTCTCTACCAACAAACACTTCAAAAATAGCAGTTTTCCACAGTGTCAGCATGAGTATTGTCTCTGGCATGGTGGGGTGGCGTGCTAACAAGGTTTCTAAAGGCCACACTTTTAGCATCAGTTGCTTGCACGCCTCTTAAAATCAAGTCGAAAAAGGCTCTTATAAGCTGGCTTCCATTACTCTCATCCCACTAAACCTTTATCTTATATGGGACACATTATCAATGTATCACTTCTTATCTGACAGCAATTGTGTCTTCAACAAGGATGCAAAATCTGCATCTGAGTCACACCACCAATGTGACACTTTACATCTGACCACATGAGTTAAGTGTCCTAAATGAGGGTGGTAAATCTGCATCTGAGTCATACCATCAATGTAACTCTTTACATCTGACCACATAAGTTAAGTGTCCTAAATAAGGGTGCTATAACTGGATCCGGGTCACGGCACCAATTTAACATTTTACATCTTAAAGCATGAGTTAAGTGTGCTAAACAAGGGTACTACAACTGCATCTGGGTCACAGAACCAATGTAACACTTCATATCTGTCAGCATGAGATGTGTGAATGCTAACGTGGATGTAAAAACGTGCAGCCTTTTAGACACTAGTGTGCTTCTTGGGATTTACCGTGGGTACGGAATGTATTCAGACCCCCTTAAAACTTTCACTCTTTGTCATATTGCAGCCATTGGCTAAAATCATTTAAGTTAATGATTTTAATGTTCATTAATGTACACATAGCCGCCATATTGACAGAAAAACACAGAATTGTTGACATTTTTGCAGATTTATTAAAAAAAAAGGAAAACTGAAATATCACATGGTTCTAGGTATTCAGACCCTTTGCTCAGTATTTAGTAGAAGCACCCTCTTGATGTAATACAGCCATGAGTTTTTTTGGGAAAGATGCAACAGGTTTTTCACAATTGGATTTGGGAATCCTCTGCCATTACTCCTTGCAGGTCCTCTCCAGTTCTGTCAGGTTGAATAGTAAAGTTGGTAGACAGCCATTTTTATGTCTCTCCTGAGATGCTCAATTGGGTTTAAGTCAGGCCTCTGGCTGGGCCATTTAAAAACAGTCACAGAGTTGTTGTGAAAACACTACTTAGTTATTTTAGCTATGTGCTTAGGGTCATTGTCTTGTCGGAAGATAAACCTTCAGCCCAGTCTGAGGTCCTGGGCACTCTGGGGAAGGTTTTTGTCCAGGATATCCCTGTACTTGGCCATGTTCATGTTTCCCTTGATTGCAACCAGTCGTCCAGTTCTTGCAGTTGAAAAACACCCCCACAGCATGATCCTGCCTCCACCATGCTTCACTGTTGGAACTGTATTGGATAGGTGATGAGGAGTGTCTGGTTTTCTCCACACATACCGCTTAGAATTAAGGCCAAAAAGTTTGATCTTGGTCTCATCAGACCATAGAATCTTGTTTCTCACCATCTTGAAGTCCTTCAGGTGTTTTTTAGCGAACTCCATGCAGGCTTCCCTGTGTTGGACCACTCTGCCATAAAGCCAGACTGGTGGAGGGCTGCAATGATGGTTGACTTTCTACAATTTTCTCCCATCTCTGGAGCTCAGCCAAGTGATCTTTTGGTTCTTCTTTACCTCTCTCACCAAGGCTCTTCTCCCCCGATAGCTCAGTTTGACCGGGCGGCCAGCTCTAGGAAGAGTTCTAGTCATCCCAAACGTCTTGCATTTAAGGATTATGGAGACCACTGTGCTCTTAGGAACCTTAAGTGCAGTAAAAATGTTTTTGTAACCTTTGACAGATCTGTGCCTTGCCACAATGCTGTCTCTGAGCTCTTCAGGCAGTTCCTTTAACCTCATGATTCTCATTTGCTCTGACATGCATTGTGAACTGTTAGGTCCAGTCAGTATAATCAAACACAGCTGGACACAAATGAAGGTGTGGAACTATCAAGGATGACCAGAAGAAATGGACAGCATCTCAGCTAAATACAGTTGAAACCAGAAGTTTACATACACTAAAAAAAGGAACATAATTATTTTTTAAAAATTGTCTGATGGTAAATCACTAAACATTTACTATTTTAGGTCCATTAGGATTACCTAAATTATTTACATTTGCTAAATGCCAGAATAATGAGATAATTTTTTTTTTTTTTTGGAGAATTTATTAATTTCTAGACAGTCAAAAGTTTACATACGTTTCCTTGGTATTTTTTTAGCTTTGCTTTTAAACTGTATAACGTTTGGTCAAATGTTTTGGGTATCCTTCCACAAGCTTCTCACAATAGTTTGCAGGAAGTTTGGCCTATTCCTCCTGACAGAATTGGTGTAACTAAGCTTTTTCAACTCTGCCCACAAATTTTCTATAGGATTGAGTTCAGGGCTTTGTGATGGCCACTCCAAAACATTCACTCTATTGTCCTTAAAGCACATTTTACCTAATTTGGGAGTATGCTTAGCAAGTTTTAATTTCCTGGCTGATGTCTTGAGATGTTGCTTCAGTATTTCTACATAATGTTCTTTCTTCATGATGTCATCTATGCTGTGAAGTGGACCAGTCCCTCCTGCAGCAAAACAGCCCCACAACATGATGCTGCCGCCCCCATACTTCAAATTTGGGATGGTGTTCCTAAGCTTGTAAGCTTTCCCCTTTGTCCTCCAAATGTAACACTGGTCATTATGGCCAAACATTTCAATCTTAGTTCCATCAGACCACAGGACATGTCTCCAAAAATGTGTCTTTTTCCCAGTGTAATTTAGCAAATGGTAATCTGGCTTTTTTTTTTTATTCTGGCTTGTTGATTTTCCCATGTTGTCACACAAGGAAGCAGTGTGTTGGAGGTTTTCCTTAAATACTATTCTACAGTTGTGCCTCCAATTAACTCAAATGTTGTCAATTAGCCAATCAGGAACTTCCAAAACCTTGACACCATCGTCTGAGCTTTTTCAGAAGCATAATAATCTTATTGTATGTAAACTTGACTTTCAATAAAAGTTATAACAATTTCTCAAAAAATATCTCTCTCATTATTCTGCTATTAAGCATAACAGAAACGAATTTGATAATCCTAACTTACCTAAAAGAGAAAAAGTTTAGTCACATTAACATCTGACTTTTTTTAAATGGTCATGTGCCTTTTTATAAGGTGTATGTAAACTTCTGGTTTCAACTATATATGAGTATCACAGCAAAGGGTATGAATACTTAGGACCATGTGATATTTCAGGTTTTTTTTTTAATAAATCTGCAAAAATGTCAACAATTCTGTATTTTTCTGTCGATATGTGGTGCTGTGTGTACATTAATGAGGGAAAAATGAACTTAAAAGATTTTAGCAAATGGCTGCAATATAACAAAGAGTGAAAAATGTAAAGGGGTCTGAATACTTTTCGGTACCCACTGTACCTGCACAACTGTTACTAGTTGGGTTACTCAAACTGGTTTGAAACAAGTAAATGATGACAGAATTTACATTTTTCGATGAACCATCTATTTAAGTGTCCTAAACATAGATGCTAAAACTGCATCCAGGTCACAGCACCAATGTAACACTATATTTAAGTGCATGAGTTATCTGCATGAGGCATCTGGGTCATGGCATCAATGTAACATTACATGTGACAACATGACAGCAGCATGTGCATTTTAACAAAGATGCAGCCTTTAGTAGCATTTTAGTCACTACTTTGCTTCTTCTAGTCGAGATTTACCTGCATGGCTTTTACTAGTTTGGCTCCTTTTCACTCACAGCCTAAACATCATTCACATCCGGGTCACGGCACCAATGGGCATTGATCCTCATTTAAGAGCATGGGAGGCATGTGCACTAACACCTCCAAATACTTTTAGCATTAGTGAATGATTAGCCAGATAATACATTTTAAACAATCATCACATATATGTCCGCCTGTATGTATTGGTTTCTGTGAAGTGAACTGTGAAGGGTGC
Source organism: Danio kyathit (assembly GCA_903798195.1). NCBI lineage: Eukaryota > Metazoa > Chordata > Actinopteri > Cypriniformes > Danionidae > Danio > Danio kyathit. The sequence goes on along the minus strand of LR812530.1, from coordinate 21,774,384 downwards.
ATGACTTCTGAACTGACATGACATATGCTATACAGTTGCAATCAGAATTATTCAACCCCCTGAATTATTAGCCCCCCTGTTTATTTTTTCCCCAATTTCTGTTTAACGGAGAGAATTTTTTTTCAACACATTTCTAAACATAATAGTTTTAATTACTCATCTCTAATAACTGATTTATTTTATCTTTGCCATGATGACAGTAAATATTATTTTACTAGATATTTTTTAAGACACTTCTATACAGCTTAAAGTGACATTTAAGGGCTTAACTAGGTTAATTAGGTTAACTAGGCAGGTTAGGGTAATTAGGCAAGTTATTGTATAATGATGGTTTGTTCTGTAGACTATTGAAAAAATATATAGCTTAAAGGGGCTAATAATATTGACCTTAAAATGGGTTTTAAAAAATTAAAAACTGCTTTTATTCTAGCCGAAATAAAACAAATAAAGACTTTCTCCAGAAGAAAAAATATTATCAGACATACTGTGAAAATTTCCTTGTTCTGTTAAACATCATTTAGGAAATATTTAAAAAAGAAAAAAAAATCAAAGGGGGTTCAATAATTATGATTGCAACTGTAAATTTTTTTAGAGTAAATCTATCACAGCCGTGAATATGTATTTCTGAGAAAACTGACATGCCTTTATTGTTACTGACCAAACATTTGAAATTGACGTTAAACATTTGAGTAGTAACAATGTCATTTTTTCAAAAATGGCACTTATTTGGAAATACAGATTTGACAGTACTTCACCATTGAGATTTTATGAGTTTTCTTTTCATTACCCTCTATTCTGTTGTTCTTCTTTTGGATCTCCTGTAGAAACTGAAGGCGGTTTTGGAGCTGTTGTCGCCTGTAGAGGATGTTCCACAGGTTTTTGGTGTCTTCATCCTGTTCAGAGGCCTCTGGCAGCTCTGGGTTCATAGTACCGCTGCCCTACAAGTCAAATTACATTGATTTTACAATCTAATTTGTACATTTACATTTTACCAAATGAGAAAGACTCTAAAGTCCTACTGTTCTAGGATTTACTGTAACAAGAATAGGTTTGTGAACCATTTACAGTTATCTGCAAACCTAACAAAATGTGGTCTGAATTGTATATTTGGTTTAATTTGATTGAAGCCACCGTAAAAGACAAACACAATCTGACTAAATAAAAAATTCTATGTATTTTTCACATTAAAATTGGTTAACATCATTTAGATCCGCCCAACTTTTCATGTAGCTATTTTTTGTCTAATTAAATATATTTTTTTAGGGATTATATAAAGGCTTTTCACTCTTGATCTTGTTAACCCTGTGTCAGTCTTCACTCGCAGATGAAAAAAAAAAAAAAAACCTGACATTTGATATTTCACACTCCACACTGTCCATACTTTACCAGCTGTTAACAGTAAATCAATTCCCAAATTGAATGGATCATATACCTGGTATTAAAAGCTGGGAGATAAACTAGAGTTAAGTGCACAATGAATAGCCCTAATTATTCCTGGGTTTTCACAAACTGACATTTCACATTATTCTTACCTAAACCTTTGGTTAACCTCCTTAAACAGCGGGTAAATAAGTATTTAACATGTCACAATTCTACTTGTTAATATATTTCTAAATGTGCTGCTGTCATGAAATTGGACAAGATTTTGGTAAAAATCCAAACATACAAATAAACCAACACTTTTTATTTTTCAGAAATTACGATTTTTTGGTAATGACGTCTTCAAGATGCCTCTTGTATGGATTCACATGCAGTTCTCAGGTATGTCTTCAACAGCTTCTACAAATCTTAAAGGTTCTGTGGGTCTCAGCTATAAATCTTATATTGTATTGGATTCAGGTCAGATGATTGGCTGGGCCATTCTAGCAGCTTTATTTTCTTTTTCTGAAAGCAGTTGAGATTTTCCTTGGCTATGTATAGGGTCAATAGCTATGTTTCCATCCACCTATTTTTATGCGCATTTTAGTTTTAAAAATTGTGCATAAAAATGTATAGGATAAACTTTTTATTCGATAAGAAAAGATTTGCATAAATTAAAAAAGGTCATGTGATTTTGTTATAAGAGATCATGTGATGATAAAAATGTGTGAATAGACAAACCAGCCGGCTGACCGCATTGTAAGGTATCTAAAATGTTGTTTTAGTCATTCTAAAACGCCTTAATCATTTCAGTATTAGTGTTATTGTATTATTAATTACCTCCACAATCAAGAACATCTCTGCTCCGCATCTCATGCCTTTAAACGCTACCACCTGTTTATTGCGAGTCGGCATTTGTCTTCTGAGGCGCAAGTAGTTTATTAAAAAGATAAAAGATTCACGCAGCTTCTCCTACCACAGCATGCGTTTTTACTGATGATATTTGGCGCCAGATAAGGAGGAAGTAACAATTTTGTTCGCTTTGACTGATTGGATGGAAATGCTGCTTTATTTGCATGTTTTTTATGCAATATTCCTGTTTTGCACATTCATTTAATTCACATCTTTGGATGGAAACATAGTTATTGTCTCCATGAAATGTTCACCCTGGTTTCATCTTCATTATCCTGGTAATGTTGGGATGGAAGCAGCTAATATGACAAGTGGCAGGGGTATTGAATAACTACTGAGAGATGTCAGCTGCTGTCTGGGCTTTCCATACCTTTTTACACCTCCTTTCTTCATGTGTTCAATACTTGTTTCCTTTTTGATTTTATTTTATAACATGATTTCTAAAACAATTAGTTGTTTTCTTTGTATGAATAGGTAACTTTGGATGTTACCGAAATTTTCAAGAACCTTTAAAAATACATTTTATCAGAAACTTGAACTCTAACTAGCGACTTTCTTGCTGTATGGCGACAGTGCAAACCACTGAGCCTCCATGCTGCCCCATTTTACTAGAAATAAAACCTACATAATTATAAATGAATAATGGCTTCACCACACTATAAGCTTATTTTAAACATAGTTTTTGTAGTAAAACTAAACATTTTCTCTCTATTTGACGTTAGAACTGTGGTTGTACGAATGGTAATTATTCTGCCAAAAATAAAATTAAAAACATTATTACTACACTTTAAATATATTAAATCCATGATTAATTTTCATACAGTAAGTTGAGTTAACAACGCATAAATTTACACTGCACTTAACGTAGCACGGGAATGCTGAGTTAACAGCACAAATGAAATGCTACAGTAACTTAACTCCAGACATAATCCTAATCCAGCTTTTTTAATTATCTTCTTAATTACCTACTGTAGTTTATGAACACCCAGCTCTTCAACAAAGCTTCTGTGGCCTTTTCCTGCTCTGGTTATCTCTGTAATGTGTTTCAAAATCCTGTGAAAGCACTAATCACACTTTGTTCATAATTGTTTATCTATCTAATACTGACTCCATTTAGTTACTCTGTGAAAAAGTAGCAGTTCAACATTTGGACACACAGATTTTATAATCTAAAGATTTAATAGATTAAGTGTTTTTAATACATAAAACACAAGTTGGGCCTTTTGAATGCATTTCTTTACAAAACTATTAATTAATTTATCTGTTTGTTTGTTTTTAAAAAGTCATTTTGACTAAAATCAACCAACATATGCTGAATTCAGTTTTTATTATACCTTTTCAGTGTTTTTGAGGCAATAAATTAAATTAGGGATGAACCGATACCACTTTTTTTACAAACCGATACGAGTACGAGTATTTGAATTTGTGTACTTGCCGATATACCGAGTACCGATTTCGATACTTCTTAGATTTGGTTTCAGTGAAAGTGCAATTAATTTGAAAAGAGATTTTTTTTTGCCTGTAACAAGGATGAACACAAAAATCTTTAACAAAATGCTAATCCAAGCCAAAAATATACACACATTGTAAATCGATAGAGCTTATCAATTACCAATTAAGCATGGACATTTAAAGGATAAGTTATCCTTGCATTGACATGCATCCATGACTTCACACATTACATAATCAAGTGTGTGCAGTTTACGTTACCTTATGGAGTCACTCTCCTGACATTGCATTTTAGGAACCAGGATGATGTTTATAGAAGCTGTAAACAGACACGCGCATGGTGGTGACCGCAGTGATGTTCAGCACTGACGAGGTGCTTTTATTTAGCCTGTAGTCTACTATATAATCGTTTAGATTTTTTACATAATGTTCCATTACTTAAACTTTCTTACATTTTTTATAATTGTAGTTTATATAGAAATGAGCGCTAGCTTGTTTCGCTGTGATCATCATGCAAGCATCATATTGCATATTCAGTTTATTCTTCAGTAGCCTTTAGATTTGTTAATAATGTATTTTATAAACGGATTGTTTATAAAAACTAAGCTATTAATATATAAAACATTAATTAATACATTAAGACATTGAGGTCTGGTAGGACAACAAATCTCATCCACATAGTGAAATACTGTTGAGTTGTATCTGTGAGTGTTATCGACATTTCATGTACAATACAAGTACGATAATTTTAACCAAATATCGACCCGATACTGGTATCGGTATTGGTGCGTCCCTACATTAAATAATTGTTTTGTAATCGTTTTCATTGCTTACCAGGTTTCCAAAGTATCTAAACAATAGCAATAATATTAGAATGAAAAGGTGTGTCAACCTCTAACTGGAATTGTAGGCGTACTAACACTTAGCTAAACAAACCAGGCTTTGGAATCTTGTTATATTTGATTATGTGATTCAGGTAAATTTGATTTTGTGATTTTGCAACACAAATATGCTATGCACATTTTCGTGCCAATTTCCATAGAACTCCTCTTTGCAGATAGTTAGGTAATGTTTCATTTCTGAAGAACACACCCAAAGCAGGCTTTCTCATCATTGCCCACATAAACAAATACACAAGCACCAATAAAAAGACAGTTGACTCAAACATCAAAATTTCCTCAGCATTTAGTGATTCTAAACATTTATGAATTCTTCCTTTGTTGAACGCAAAACAACATATTCTGAAGAATGTTGGGGGGAAAAGCAGCCATTGACATCTATAGAAATCTGATACAGTATGAATATATGAAAATGACATGTTCAACATACAAGTTCATGTTTGGAGTTCAGGTATATAAAATGTCATGCATGTCTGTTTACATTTTTTTCAACAATTGGAATTACAAATATGTACATATATGTTCAAACATATTAGAAATGATAATATGTATGTTAGTATATGGCAATTTATATCAAATTATAACTAATATATTTGAACTTATTTGACATATTTGTGTATTTGTAATTCCAATATTTGAAAAGAAAATGTCATCGACCATTCTGAAATATATGTTGCATATATGACCTATATTATCCAAATTGCATGCCATATAGGAAATTTGCATATATTTCCATATATCAGATTTCTGTATGGGATAAGAAGAAGAAATGACTGCTGCTCTTCAACATTCTTCATTATATCTTCCTTTGTGTTCAAGAAAAAAACATTATTGTTTGGGTAAACTATCACTTTAAGTGCTGGAAAATGACCCAATATTCTGATATACAGTTGAAGTCAGAATTATTAGCCCCCTATTTATTTTTTTCCCCAGTTTCTGTTTAACGGAGAGAAGATTTTCTTAACACGTTTCTAACCAGAATAGTTTAATAACTCATTTTTAATAACTGCTTTATTTTAACTTTACCATGATGACAGTAAATAATATTTTACTAGATATTTTTCAAGACACTTCTTAAAGTGACATTTAAAAAAATATATAGCTAAAAGGGACTACTAATTTTGACCTTAAAATGGTGGTTAAAAAATTCAAAACTGCTTTTGTTCTAGCCAAAATAAAACATAAGACTTTCTCCAGAAGAAAAAAATATTATCAGACATACTGTGAAAATTTCCTTGAAAAAAAATTCAAAGGGGTTTTTAACGGATTTCATAGATAATAACTTTTGTTGCCATTTTTAAACTATGTTCCCTCGATCTTAAACAATCTTCCCACACTGTAAAAATTAAATGTAAATTAATTAAGGTTTTAAACTGAATTAAATTAACCTTATGAGTCCATTGAAATTATATTATGTTAAACTGACTTAAAACAACATGCATAACTTATAAAATTAAGTTAGAACATGATTACCAACATTCTATTTAATATTTTATTGGGAATAAACTGATTTGGTTATTGTCTTTTTATTGTAAAATATTTATGAATGTTTGGCCTTCTGTGCATCATGTTCTTGTACAAACACTACTGGTCAAAAGTTATGAAACATTACTTTTTTTAAAACTCTGCTCACCTCTGGTGCATATGTTTGAATATATTAAATATAATACCATTACATTCTATTTCAATTTAAAATGGCTACTTTCTATGTGAAAATATGTAAAGATGAAGTATATTCATGCAATTTAAAGCCGAATTTTCAGCATCTTTACTCCAGTCTTCAGTGTCACATGACCCTTCAGAAATTATGTGATAAGCTTGAAACATTGATCAAGAACCATTGATTATTATTGTAAAGGATAAAAAGAGTTGTGCTGCTTCTTATTCTTGTCGAACCATGATATATCACCATTTAAAAAATACCATTTCAACTATTTTATCTCTATAAAATGCTTTAATTCATTGAAAACACATTAAATGAATCAAAAGTGACAGTAAATACTAACTTGTAAAAATGATTTAAAACGTTATATCCATCAAAGAATTCTAAAAAAATCCTATGAATCTTGGGTTTCTACAAAAATATGCAAAACTGTCAACAATTATAATAAATAAAGAGCATTAGTAATGCTTGCTCACCAATAATAATTGATCATAAAAGAGCAGAAAATCCTCATTAGATAAAAATCGACAAACCTCTGGTAGTTTGGTAGTTTCGTTTGTATAAGTTGAATTCAGTTTTGAGTGTTTGAGGCTCCAGTTGTGATCAAAATGAAGCCCATTTATATGATTTGTTAGGAGGTTCAACAATATTTCTGTTTAAATGCTGAGGACACAACATTACCTGCAGGCACGAGGGTGCTGCGTTTGTTCAGTGAGTCACAGTTCGGTTCTGGTCCTGGAAATATATCGCAGTATTGAAGATTATGTTATTCCTCTTGCAGTCCGTGTCCAGCACTTTTCCTTATGCTGTGGTTTTGCACAGTAAAACCTCCATTATCTCTCATCCCTTCATCTTCATCTAATCAAAACATCAAACAACATGGAAAAACTAAAAAAAAAAAAACAGTGTGAACAATCATTAAAAATGGTGAAAAAATTTCACAGCAAATTCTTCCAATGATATTCTCCTCGTTCACCGTTTGTGTTTTTGTGAGCTAAGCAAGGCAAGATAAAATTTCCATCTTGGTTTGAATGCATTTTCATAATCAAATTTGCAGTAGGGGATGACTGTAAACTGGTGAGTGTGTGTGTGTGTGTGTTTGTGGTAAATGCATACTGCTGGTTTCCAATTAGAATATGAAGATGTTCAGCAATAAATATTACTTTCTTAACATAATATTGTGTTTTTGAGGAACAAGGAAAATTATAATCATGAGCATCGTGATATCAATTTTAGGTTGTAACCATTTTTTTAAAGATATTTTTTGATGTTTTTTGTTTGTTTTGAGAAGATGTACATGGCGTCACTTCCTTATATGTACAAAAATATGTGTATATGTAAAGAAGAAAATAATAATAATACGTTTATTTTATAGAGTGCCTTTCCAGTGTTCAAGGACGCTTTGCAATAACAGCAGGACAACAAAAAAAACAAAGCCATAAAAGGGTAGAGAAAATAGCAGACTGATAATACGTGAAAGGAATAACAAAGAGAAGGGAACAAACAAAAAGAAAGAAACACTCAAAGCTACAGAACTTAATGATTATTACATTTAGAAAATAAGTGAATTTTAAGAAGAGACTGAAACTAAATTATATATGGCAACCTAAAACTATGTGTACAGTATGTGAATGGGGTTTTGTCACATTGTAAATCTTTTATATTTTAAGTTTTATTTCTGAAAGTTTGGCTGGAATTATTATTATTTTTAATTGCTAAAGTCAATATTATTAGCTCCTTTAGGAAGCTTTTTTTCTTCGATTGGCAACTGAACAAACCACAGTTGTCCAATAACTAGAATAGTTAGCCTTTAAATTGCACTTTAAGCTGAATATTAGTATGTTGTAAAATATTGTAAAATAATGTCATCATGGGAATGACAAAAAAATGAGTTATTAGATATTATTATAAAAATATTGGTAAAAATGTGTTTAAAAAAATCTTCTCTCCGTTAAACGGCTCTTGCAGGGCCGTAGTGGAGATTTTAAAAGTGGGGGGGACAGCTTTATGAAATCCAAACGTTTACATTCTTAATCACCTGTTTCTAAATGGTCTGTCTCTAAAAGTGAGGGGGACGTATCCCCCCCCCCCCCCCCCCCCCCCCCCCCCCCCCCCCCCCCCCCGTCCCCCCCAGTTGCTACGCCCCTGGGCTCTTGGGAAACATTTGAAAAAGAATAACAGTCTTAAGGGAGGTCTAAGGATTTAGTCTTCAACTGTATATATACTGTATAATTGAATTTGTCTTTTTCTGTTGGTCACCTCTAGAGGTCAGACTTTCACAGTGGGCAGAGTTTGTTTGGACACTGATTTAACAAAGTTGAACTTGCGAGTTTGGCTTTCAATTTAAAGTTAAATTTAAAGAATTATTATGAATGAAATGCACAAACTATTTAAAATTTTGATTGTTTTTTTTTTTTTGACAGAAGTAGAATACCAAAGCTTGGAGAGACCTGTCTAAAGCAATGTTTAAGTATCATTTTCAGTCACACTTTATTTTAAGGTGTCTTTGTTACATATATTCCATGTATTTACTATAGTGAGTATAATTAATTATACATAACTGCATGCAACCTAACTGAAATTTAAAACCTAATCATGAATGTAGTTAATTAATATTAGAACACTAATGAATAGCACAAGTACACCCTAAAATAAAGTGTAACCTCCTTTTACTTAAACCTTTAACCTTATTTTTACTATCATTGGAACTGATATTCCACCAAACATTATATACATGTCAATTCTATATTTTATATATAGATAATATAAATATAAATACATAAAAATAAATATATATTTTATTTATATTATATATACAGTTGAAATCAGAATTATTAGCTCCCCTTTGCATTTTTTTTCTTTTTTAAATATTTCCTAAATGATGTTTAACAGAGCAAGGAAATTTTCACAGTATGTGTGATAATATTTTTGTCTTCTGGAGAAAGTCTTATTTGTTTTATTTCGGCTAGAATAAAAGCAGTTTTTAATTTTTAAAAACCATTTTAAGGTCAAAATTATTAGCCCCTTTAAGCTATATTTTTGTATATATAATATAATAAATAATAATAAATAAGTAATATAATATAATATAATATAATATAATATAATATAAAAATATAATATAATATAATAAATATAAATAATATAATTCCATTCATTCATTTTCTTTTCAGCTAGTCCTTAAATAATAGAATAAATAAGATAATATATATAAATAATATAAATATAAATACAATATAAATGTAATATAATATAATGTAATATAATATAATAGTAATATAATATAATATAAAATATAAATATAATGTATAATATAATATAAATAATATAATATAAAAAAATATAATAATATAATTCATTCATTCATTTTCTTTTCAGCTTAGTCCTATAATATAATATAATATAATATAATATAAATATAATATAATATAATATAATATAATATAATATAATATATAATATAAATAATATAATATAAATAATATAATTCATTCATTCATTTCTTTTCAGTTAGTCCTATATATAAATATAATATAATATAATATAATATAATATAATATAAATATATAATATAATATAATATAATATAATATAATGTAAATGTAATGTAATGTATATAATATAATGTATATAATATAATATAATATAATATAATGTAATGTAATATATATAATATAATATAATATAATATAAATATATATATAATATAATATAATGTAATGTAATGTAATATAATATATGTAATATATATAATATAATAATATAATATAATATAATGTAATGTAATATATATAATATAATGTAATATAATATAATATAATGTAATATAATAATATAATATATAATATAATATAATATAATATAATATAATATAATGTAATTAATATAATATAATATAATATAATAAATATAATTCATTCATTCATTTTCTTTTCAGCTTAGTCCTGATATAAATATAATATAATATAATATATATATATAATATAATATAATTATATAATATAATATAATATAATATAATGTAATGTAATATAATATAATGTAATATAATATAATATAATATAATATAATATAATATAATATAATATAAGTAATGTAATATAAAATAAGTATATATATGAATATAATATAATATAATATAATATAATGTAATATAATATAATATAATGTAATATAATATAATATAATGTAATATAATAAATATAATATAAATAATATAATATAATATAATATAATATAATAATATAAATAAATAGTAATATAATATAATATAATATAATATATATAATCATTCATTCATTTTCTTTTCAGCTTAGTCCTATAATATAAATAAATATAATATAATATAATATAATTAATATAATATAATAAATAAATATAATGTAATGTAATATAATATAATGTAATATAATATATAAATAATATAATATATAAATATAAGAATAATATGTAATATAATATAATATAATGTAATATATATAAATAATATAATATAATATAATGTAATGTAATGTAATATAATATATAATATAATATAATATAATATATATAATATATGTAATATAATATAATAAAGAATATAATATAATATAATGTAATATATATAATGTAATGTATAAATAATATAATATAATATAATAATATAATATAATATATATAATAATGTAAATAATATAATATAATATAATATAATATAATATAATAATGTAATATAATGTAATGAATATAATATATATAATATAATATAATATAATATAATATAATATATATAATATACTTAATGTAATAATATAATATAATATATATAATTCATTCATTCATTTCTTTTCAGCTTAGTCCTATAATAATATAATATAATATAATATAATATAATGTAAATAATATAATATAATGTAATATAATATAATATAATATAATATAATATAATATAATATAGTAATGTAATATAATATAAATAATATATATAATATAATATAATAAATGTAATATAATATATATAATGTATATAATATAATATAATATAATAATGTAATATAATATATATAATGTAATTAATCTAATATAATATAATATAATATAATATAATATAATGTAATGTAATGTAATATAATATAATATATATAATATAATATAATATAATATAATATAATATAATTCATTCATTCATTTTCTTTTCAGCTTAGTCCTATAATATATATATATATAATATAATCCGGGTGCTCCGGTTTCCCCCACAGTCCAAAGACATGCGGTACAGGTGAATTAGGTAGGCTAAATTGTCCGTAGTGTGTGAGTGTGAATGAATGAGGGTGTGTGTGGATGTTTCCCAGGGATGGGTTGCGGCTGGAAGGGCATCCGCTGCGTAAAAATATGCTGGATAAGTTGGCGGTTCATTCCGTTGTGGCGACCCCAGATTAATAAAGGGACTAAGCTGATGAGAAAATGAATGAATGAATGATGAAAAATAATATAATATATAGAAAGAAAGAAAGAAAGAAAAGAAAGAAAGAAAGAAAGAAGAGAAAGAAAGAAAGAAGAAAGAAAAAAAAAAGAAAGGAAAGTTTACTATTATAATATGATTTCCTTTTTAATGTGAAAATTAAACTACAAATAGATTAAATAAACACAACAGCAGTGACAGAGGTAGGCAAATTGTAAAATGTTACCATTTTATTTTCTAGTTAGTGTTGACAATATTTAGAGGCCAAATCATTTTAAACTAAGGGCGACATGGTGGCTCAGTGGTTAGCATTATCGCCTCACCGCTGCTCCATTTGAGCATTCAGACCTGCTCCTCCTTTCTTTCTCCTGCTCCATCATTGCAGTTCTATCTATAGACCCGCTCAGTGTGTCACAGACGGGACGTCCAGTCTCTGCTGCAGGCACATGTGCCAAACGTATCCTGGGTTGATGACGTAACAGGGGGCGTGGCTTACAATGGAGTGGGCGTGGCACATGGGACTAAAACTCTGAGCAAAGGAAACAAGCAGATTATGCAGAAGCTGCTGCAGTCTTTCATCGCTCTGGGGAAGTAATGATATTAAGCCATTGTGCTGCTCTCCTGTTGGTGTTGATATTGTGGATTTAATCTTAAAGAACAGAAATGAACATTTAATGGAAAATGTAACACAATATATATGTTTTCATTGTCCAAATGGGAAATTAGAGCTTATTTTAATATACTGCAATATATTGCATGGAACTGATGTATATCAAAATATACATACAGCTATGATGATGAAGATTGCCCTACATTAGTGTGTAATTGTTTTTTGTATGTATTTTAATAGCTTGTTAAAAGAAGTTCAGGTCCGTGGCCAGCCTGGCGTGGGGGGTGGGGGGTGGGGGTTGGGGGGGGGGGGGGTTGGGGGGGGGTCATTTTTTGCAGCTATTCGCCTCATTTTCTTTTCATTTGAGGTTTAAATACTGCATTTTAGTGACAATTTTAAGCACTGTTTTATCTGGTAGAGCTTCCCGATTTTTAGTCTGACTTGTGAAAAAAAATTGTACATTTGAAAATTCATAGCTAACAACAAAAGTCTAATTAGTATTACAATTAACTTTAATATGCTTCAGATTTACCTTTTAGTGTTTCACTCCTTTTATCAGTCATTTTTTTTCATTCAAGAACATGGGCGTTGCTAGGCCTATTTTAGGGGGGCTGTAGCTATATTTCTACTCAGCTCCTCTAAAACTTTTGCTATTAGCTCATAAACTGTACACTAAATTATGGCCTCAGTCCCCTTTAAAAGAAAACGGTGGCAGAATTCGGCAAACCACAGCCGTTTATTGATAAATTGTTATAATATCTGCTTATTTGCAGTTCTTTGATAAAGATAACCTTGTATCACCTGTATCCCAATGTCACGGAGGAGCAGTTGGGTTTTCTCGGGGTTCACCTCTTTCCTCCAGTGAAAAATGTAATCTTAACGAGCATTTCGCTATTTTCATTTCAAAATAAACTACCTATATTAAACACTTTACAGTTCTTGTGGCATTGACTATACCATACAGTCTTGCACAGAAAGGATTAAACACAGTGACAGAACCACTTAGAGAATGTACTCATTTTAACTGTCACTGAGACAGAGATAGAAACATCGAGTGTTGTCTAGCATTAAAAAAATACTTATTTATTATTATCATTCAGATTGTGAAATATGTGAATTAGCCTGTAAGTTTAAAAATATACATTTATATGTATGTCATTTAATTAGAAAAGTGGCAGTTTATTTATTTAATATGAAAACAAAAAATGCACCTGAATATAGAAAGTGGTTTTTACTGCCGTAAACAGGTAAGTTGAGCCTATTTGGCTTATTCAGAACTCAAATGGCTATGCCTGTCTATGTAATACAGTGAAATACTAGTATACAACCCATACTAAACAAACATTTTTAAGTGTATTACTATTAAATTACTACTTATACATGTAATATTAGGCTTTATATATAAATGTTTTTTTACCTTATAAGGAGCTCAGCCCCCCTAAAATGAAAATCCTAAAATCGCCCGTGTTCAAGAATAAGGTCCAAGTCAGCACCAATAGCCTTGTGGTAATGTGTGTGGACATATAGCATCGATGTGCTAACGGCAACCTGAGTTCGATTCCCGGCTCAAGGTCCTTTGGCTATTCTTTCCCTTTCTCTGCTCCCAATGCTTTCCTGTCTGAAATCTCTACTGTCCTATCATAATAAAGGTGAAAAAACCCCTAAAAAGAATAAGGTCCAAGATTTAGATAAAAGTTACTTGTAAACCGTATTCTCGATTTAACAACAATGGTCAGTTGTGAAAGATGACTTATGTCAGATTTCGATTGGTCTTAAAGCCTTCTTCGATGAGTTATTTTCACAATTTATGATGGCATAGCAGTCAACATAAGACAAATGAGCTCTGGAAATCTGGACCTTTGTCAGTGGGGGGTGGGTCTTTCGAATCACCCGAACCCCCCCCCCCCCCCCCCCCCCACCTGGCTAGGGGCCTAAAGTTTGTCTAATTTAGCAATGTAAGATTTTATGACAAGTGTATGTCTTGGTACACTTGGACGAGGTAAGTGTGTTTCTGTGTGTATAACACTGTTTTCCTAATGTGAGATTAAAATATTGTTTTAGAAGCATTTATTTATTTCCCAGAAAATGACAGTAAATTACAAAAAACAATATTTATGTTAATGTTGTAATTAAAATTCATGTTTTTTCTACAAAACAAATGAATAAACTCTCCAGAAGTTAAAACATTGGTAAAAAGTATATATATAAGTAAATATGAAATATGTATGGGTGTCACGATGGCGCAGTGGGTAGCACAATCGCCTCACAGCAAGAAGGTTGCTGGTTGAGTCCCAGCTGGGTCAGTTGGCATTTCTGTGTGGAGTTTGCATGTTCTCCCCGTGCTGGCGTGGGTTTCCTCCAGGTGCTCTGGTTTCCCCCACAGTTGTGTGGGTGTTTCCCAGTGTTGGGTTGCAGCTGGAAGGGCATCTGCTGCGTAAAAACATATGCTGGATAAGTTGGCAGTTCATTCCACTGTGGCGACCCCACAGTGGAATCATACCCAAAAATGTAGTGCAAGTAGTAAAAGTGTCTGTTGTAAATATTGCTCAAAATATGAGTTCAAAGTACTCAACAGTAGTGAGTATTACACTGTGAAAGGTTGATGTTTGTGCAAGGATGTGTAAACGTAACATTCTGTAGTATATTTAATTATCTTCCTATATTTGTTCGTTCCTTCCTTCCTTTCATTGTTTGTTCCTACCTTCCTTTCTTCCTTCCTTCCTTCATTCCTTCCTTCCTTCCTTCCTTCCTTCCTTTCTTCCTTCCTTCCTTCATTCCTTTATTAATTTGTTCTTTCATTCATTCGTTCCTCCCTTCGTTCGTCCCTCCCTTCGTTTGTTCCTCCTTTCGTTCATTCATTTGTATTTTTGTTCGTTCCTTCATTCTATTTTTTGTTCGTTTTTTCCTTCCTTAGTTTGTTCAGTCCTTCCTTGAATCCTTCCTTCATTCATTTGTTCCTTCCTTTGTTCCACCCTTACTTCGTTCCTCCCTTTATTCGTTTGTTCGCTCGTTTGTTTGTATTTTTGTTCCTTCCTTCGTTTGTTTGTTCATTTGGATTTTTGTTCGTTCATTCGTTCGTTCGTTCCTTCCTTCCTTCCTTCCTTCCTTCCTTCCTTCCTTCCTTCCTTCCTTCCTTCAATCATTCATTTGGTCTTTCCTTTTTAATGCTTCCAAGTGGTTTGCTGCATTTATAAAGCGCCCATGTCTTGAGGTTCAGTATGATGCGATTTACTTTCTATGTGTGATTTGATTTTGATAAAAATGTACTCAAGGCAAAGTAAAAGTACACATTTTTTAAAAATTACTTATTAAATTACAATTCCTGAGGAAAAACTACTCAATTACAGTAATTTGAGTATTTGTAATTTGTTACTTTACACCACTGTCAACAGATAATATTGTTTAATTTGGACAACAAAGAAGGAGGGTTGAAATTGGCTAATAATAATAAAAAGTACTTGGTATATTCTCCAAAAGCTGCATGAAAATCATTTGTTTCTAAACAAAGTGTGATTATGAATTTATGGAGTTAAACTGCAATTAAATGAATTTCAAATATTAATTTGTGATGTTACAAAAATAGAAAGCAGCAAGACTTTTTTCATCATTAACTATAAGTGAATTTTCCTGAGAGCATAATCAGCATGATCGGATACCTGAAGGATCATCTGATGACAAAACAATGGCTGCTTAAAATTTTTTGCAGTCAAATTATTTTTTGAATTTTATAAGTATGGGTGACACGGTGGCACAGTGTGTAGTACGATCGCCTCACAGCAAGAAGGTCGCTGGTTCGAGCCTCGGCTGGGTCAGTTGGCATTTCTGTGTAGAGTTTGCATGTTCTCACGTGTTCGCGTGTGTTTCCTCCAGGTGCTCTGGTTTCCCCACAAGTCTAGACATGTGCTGTAGGTGACTTGTGTAAGCTAAATTAGCCGTATGTATGTGTGTGATTGGGTGTGTATGGGTCTTTCCCAGTGGTGGGTTGCAGCTGGAAGAGCATCAAAGCATAAAACATATGCTGGATAAGTTGGCGGTTCATTCCGCTGTGGCGACCTCAGATTAATAAAGGGACTAAGCCGGAAAGAAAAGAAATGAATGAATTTATAATTATAACTTTATAATGTAAAACATAATTATACTAGTGAAATGTAATAGGGGGAGGGTTGATATAGAAAATATTTCAATGGATTCCTTCAGTCTGCAGCTTTTTGAGTGTTCTTAAATTTTTTTTGGCCACCTCTCAGGTATCTGATATCATATTCTTGCAATGTCACAGGGCTGTCACAGTTTGCTAGACACTGCTGGTGAAAATGTTAATATAATAAAATAATATATAATTAGTTATCACCACAGTTGATTAATTACATTAGGAATTGCAATAAAAATAAATACATAAATGAAAACAATACAAAATCTTACATTTAATCATTCAAATAGACCATTTATTTCAATATATATGTGCTCGTTTGCATACAAATACACAACAGTCCGAAACTTGAATGAAGTCGGGGAGCATATCACTCTGCAAAAATCTCCAGAATACAGATAAGAATAAAGTAATGATGTTTGTCATTTTAGGGAAGTGCAAGGACAGGGAGTGAACCAATAATGAGAAAACAGACTTTAAAAATATGCATTGTAAGTAAAATTTATATAGAGAATTAAAAAAAAAAAAGTGCTATAAAAGAACCACTTAGTGTATTGTGGATGTTTTCTTTACAGAAGACTGGAAAATTATTTCATTAGAAGTCAAAAAGCCAGAAAGAAAATGTTAAAGGAACACCACTGGTTTCAGTTGAGTTTTACCATTTTAGAATCTATTTAGCTGATCTCCGGGTCTGGCAGGAGCACTTTTAGCTTAGCTTAGCATAA
This sequence comes from Danio kyathit, assembly GCA_903798195.1. Taxonomy (NCBI): domain Eukaryota; kingdom Metazoa; phylum Chordata; class Actinopteri; order Cypriniformes; family Danionidae; genus Danio; species Danio kyathit. The sequence continues at coordinate 21,757,180 of LR812530.1, read as the reverse complement.
TTTATTGAATCAGATTAGACCATTAGCATCTCGCTCAAAAAACTGTACAAAACATTTTTTGATAATTATCCTATTTAAAGTCTAAAGTGCTAATGGTTTTCCCAGTGATGGGTTGCAGCTGGAAGGGCATCCGCAGCGTAAAACATATGCTGGATAAGTTGGTGGTTCATTCCTCTGTGGCGACCCCAGAATAATAAAGGGACTAAGCCAAAAAGAAAATGAATGAATGAGTGCTAATGGTCTAATCGGATTTAAGGATTTACGCTAAGCTGATGCTGAATGGATTCTAAAATGGTAAAACTCAACTGTAACTCCAGGTGAGTTCTAAAATGAACCTATGTTTCCAAAAAAAAATAGTGTCTCACATTTTAAAGTAACTAGCCTACCTGAAGTGACCGCCAAGAGCAAAGAACCCCTGAAGGAATCCCGCTTCAGAGCTGAATGGGTGTATAGTATTTGTGTTATTGCAGTGATCAGATCTCTGGCTCATCATATCCTGCTGACTCACAATCGTCAGTCTTCAGCTCAAGCTGTTGCAGGCGTCTCCTGACAGGCTCCTGGAGCGCCAGCATGACTCATCTGATATCAAACCTGTTCTCATTCATTCTTCCTCACCCAAACCTGCCTGCAAAGAAAAAAAAACTCCTGTTCCGAATGCAGCACAGTGTTCGCACTTAGCAGGACGACATCTGCGCTGTCTTCTCTCCCGCCACGCAGAACATTGTGCCCTGAACGCCGAGCTGTGCCAGATAGCAGAGCGAAGAGCAGGAACCCATTCAGAGGCCAAGACAAGCCGATTCAAGTACTGTTTGATCCCTGCTTCATCTTTAGTCTAAACGTCACTTTTAACCAGTGATGGTAAAAATACTGAACAATGATACTCAAGTAAACATACCATTACTTGCCCAAAAATGTAGAGCAAGCGAAGAAAAAGATGTAAATATTATTCAAATTTTGAGTAAAAAGTAGCCCTTTTAAAGTACTCAACAATAGTGAGTGAGTATTACGCTGGGAAGGGTAGGTTGATGCGTTTATGTGTAATTTGTACATGTGTGTGTGTAAACAAAACATTCTGTAGTGCATTTAGTTATTTTTTAAGCCATTTTGGTCATTATAAAGTAAACATTCTCATCAGTGACATCAGTCTAAACCAGCAATGCCCAAACTATGGCCCGTGGGCCGAAGTTGGCCCATGGTAGCTTTTGATTTGGCACGCCACCACATCTGAGAAGAGACAGAGAATGAGGGGGAAGGTTGGGGCAAAACAGAGATCGTCAATACTAATTTAACATAACTTTTTGTTTGTTTAATTGTTGAGCTACAAAAAAAGCAAACTGAAATGACGTGTTCCAGTTAAATGTTCTGAATCAAAAAATTGTTTATGTTAAAATGTAAATACTGTTACTTGATGAATAGCGGACAAAGCACAACACATTGTGTTCTGAATGGGATTTTTTAAGTTTTTATTGTAAGAAGTTTATTTCATTTTAAATATTAATAAATTAGGATTTTACCATGGAAACTTTAATGTAATAAAGTTTAGTATATTTAGCTTTGGCCCGCCAACCTCAATCAAGTTTGGTTTTTGGCCCTTCATAAGAAAAAGTTTGGGCACCCCTGGTCTAAACAGTCTCTGGGTCATTGCGTGTAAAGTATCTTCTCGGACACGTTTAACGCTTCCAAACAGTTTGCTGCATGTCTTGAGGCAGTTCAGTAAGATGCAATTTACTTTCTATGTGAGATTTGATTGGACAGGAATCTCAGGACTGATTTTTCTAATCCTCATAGACAAGAAATAATAAAGCAGTGACAGCAGGTTGAAGGAAAGTGGAGGAGTAAAAGTTCCAATACTGCACTAAAAATGTACTCAAGGCAAAGTAAAAGTACACAGTTTTAAAACTACTTAGTAAATTACAATTCCTGAGAAAAAAACAACTCCATTACAGTAATCTGAGTATTTGTAATTTGTTACTTTACACCACTGTTTTTAACCCAGGGTAAAGAAACATCTTGTGTACCCAGGGTTATGAAACTCTGGCCCTTTTGCAGTGTTAAAGCGATAATTTACCCAAAACTGAAAATCCTGTCTTCATTTATGCACCCTTCACATTTTTTACAAATGTTTTTTTTTCTATTGAACAAATAAGAAGATATTTATAAAAATGCTAGAAAGTGGTAACATTGACTTCCAGTATTTGTTTTTCCTCAGTGGTTACGGGTCTCTAATAATCTTCAAAATATATTCTTTTGCGTTCAACGGAAGAAAAAAAATAGAGACAGATTTAGAACCACTTGAGTTTGAGTAAAATAGTGAACAGTGTTGGGGAAAGTTACTTTTAAAAGTAATGTATTACAATATTGAGTTACTTTTATTACCTGGCTGAAGATTAATCTCTTTCAGAACTTGTTTATTTTTCTTTCTTTCTTGTTTAATAGAAAAGCTCTGCAATTAACAATGACAAACTATGAAAAAACACGATCAAAAATATTTTAGGTTAGGCTACTAATACAGATTAGTGATAGTTTAAAGCAATGTGTTGGGTACTTTTGTACTATTTGTCTTAAGTAAAATCACTGTCCATTGAGACAATCCCCTTTACCTTTTCTTCGATGGGTTCAAAATAATGAAAACATTCTGTCATTGATTGGGTGATTCATTGTGACTACTTTTAATTTAATTCAGCAATTTTATTTTTTAAAAGCTAATTAATTAAACTAAAAAGTAACTCGTTAGTGGTGTTAATTTACTGGTTACTTTAAATATTGATGATCCGATCAGTACCGAGTACCGATTCCTGGGTGGTAATCAGCCGATACCAAGTACGATTCTGATGCTTTAAAGCTTTATAATGCATAGAGCACATTTTCAGTTCAAAGTATGATACTTAAGCTTAAGATACATAAGATACTTAACCATGTAGTGTGGACATGTCATAGTCAGGAAGCAACTTTACAGAAACAAAATAAACAAACAGATTAAAAATTGGCAAGAAAAATCCCTAATAAAGCAATTTGGAAACATTGCAAATCATGGAAGAAGAAGTCATGTCTCAATGAAGTTTGGAGTGCATATTTGATGCATAAGGTGTTAAAATGCACACCTATTAATCCATTACTTCCTTATTACAATAAGTTATATTATTGAATATTCAGGTTACAGTTTTTTTTATTTCCCTAATATTTCCAGCCATGATTTAATGAACTTGCAATATTGTTGAAAACACAGAACATTCAGTTCTGATATGTAAAAAGATTTCAGTTTTAATGCGTTATCTGCTTGTAAACTAGTAAACAAATAATTGTGATTGGTTCATGAGATCGGCCAGATTAGCAATACCGATTGAGTCATGAAATGTGATTATCGGCCGATACGATCTCTGGCCGATCGATGGAGCATTCCTAAAAAGTACATTGCTACTAACTCACGTTACTTGAACTGTGTTACCCCACCACTGATAGTAAATACATTTTTCATTTTGGAGTGAACTATGCCTTTTAATCCTGTTTGATAATGAGTACAATGTGAAATGATGTAGGTGTTTGATGTTATGGCTAGATGCTTAGCAACTTACACTGCAGACACTCTAAAAAAAGAGCTGGGCGAAGAAATCATGTCAGTTTTTTTGGTGATAATTGAGATGTATTGATATGTAGGCGATCTCAGTATTTGGATGAAAAATTAACAACGTTCAATTTAATAAAAGATTGAAAAATTACAAATTTTGTCATCATTTACTCAACTTCTACTTGTTACCTGTTTGTAGTTCTTGCATTTGTAGAACATTTTGAAGATTTAGACTTTCCTGCTCTGGATGTGAATTGCTACTGGTTTCCACATTCTTCAAAACATCTTAATTTGTGTTATTAATAAGAATTGGAATCACTTGAGTGCTTAAATATTTACAGCCATATCACCCTGCAGCCCAAGACCGGTTACTCAATGAAGCTAACCAGGGCTAAGTCTGGTCAGTACCTGAATGGGAGACCCCATGGGAAAACTAGTTTGCTGTTGGAAGTGGTGTCAGTGAGACACAGGAGGCACTCAACCTGCGAGTCCTAATGCCCCAGTAAAGTGAAGGGGACACTATACTATCAGTGAGTGCCGTCTTTCGGATGAGACGTTAAACCGAGGTCCTGACTCTCTGTGGTCATTAAAAATCCTATGGCACTTCTCTTAAAGAGTAGGGGTGTAATTTCCTTACATGGCTACCCAATCATCCTCATCCATCGAATTGGCTGTATCACGGTCTCTCCACGCCACCTCTAGCTGGTGTGTGATGAGCACACTGGCGCCGTTGTCCTGTGGCTGCCGTCGCATCATCCAAGTGGATGCTGCACACTGGTGGTGGTGTGGATAGACTGAGGGGTCATGACTGTGAAGCGCCATACACAATAAACGCGCTAACTTGCTTACTATATTTATTCAAAAATCATGTCCTTGTTGTGATTCTAGAACAAGTTGAGGGCGAGTTGAAACCAATATCATCATAGCATGTATAAATGGATAGTTCACACAAAAATGCCATAATTTATGCTCATGCTCACTCTTGTTCCAAACCAGTTTGAGTTTCTTTCTTATCTTAAACAGAGAAAGATTGTGAAGAACGATGTAAAAAAAAGAGTATATTTTACTCTTGCTGTTTTTTCCAACATTCTTTGAATATCTTTTGTGATCAACAGAAGAAAGAAAGTTAAAGACCACTTGAATGTGAGTAAATGGTGAGAAATGTTCATTTTTTGGGTGAATCCATTTAAATTCTCTCTTCATCTTTCTGATGCTCAGACTAAGTTTTAGCAGATCATCTTGGTTATATCTGAAATTGCCCCCTACAATCATTGACTATTCCCTACATTAATCCCCTATTATTGTCTACTTAATGAATGAGTGAATTTGAGCACCGAGTGCACTGGAAGAAATGCCATCTGATAGTTATTTAACAGTTAGCAAGCTGTTTATTAGTAATGAAACAAAGACTTTTGGTTTCTATTGTGTACACAAATGTTAATAGAACAATTAAATAATAATTTTTCAACTGATAGTTATTTAACACTTAGCAAGCGGTCTATTAGTAATGAAACAAAGACTTCTGGTTTCTGTCATGTATGTTAACATAAAAATGAATCATTTATTTAGAAACTTACACCAATAGGATTTCTCTTTGGATGCCATCTTGAGATCAGAACATGTCAGAACATGTCGTTTCTTTTTGAATGGGGAAAAGTGTAACTGTCAACATGGTGAATAAAGCCCCGCCTACTAGTACAGGATCCAATCATCGATTGCTATATGGTGAAAAAACCCCGCCTTCTAGTACAGGAGCCAATCATCGATCGATATAGACTGACGATACTCCGGAGGAGGGGCTCAGACCAAACGTGAGTTTCTGCAGATTTTGTGTAATTCAGACGTTTAGAAATTAAACTAACAGTTGTTTAATTTTATTGGTGATGAAATTCAATCGTAAGCAAAGATGTTTCAAAGATGGCCGCCGAGTGAAATGACTTGTCTTAAAGGGACTTTTGATTAATTGAGTGCACTTCAGAACGTCCACTGTGGTTTCGGACATCACTACAAATGGCTGCTCCCTCAAATAGTGCATTATTATAAGGGTATGAGGCGATTTTAGATACAGCTGATTGCACTAAGATGCTGCCATGATTGGCTGATTAGATATTTGCATTAATGCGCAGTTAAACAGGTCGATTTAAGTATATGAGGTGCCTATGAACCATCGCTAAGAACAGTGATGCCCAAACTAGGTCCCGCTGGCCAAAATTGGCCCATCTATGATTTATAAATTATAGATTTGGCCCATCCCACCTGAGATTGTCATTTAAAATCTAATGTAACATTTTGTTTATTTGTTTTATTGTTAAAAGGTAACTGAAATTAAATGTTTCAATTACATAAACTAGTAAGTCTGTATTGTAAATCAGATTTGGTTTAAATGTACATACTGTCACCTGACGGTTAGAGGACAATGCAGAGACTTTGGTGAGCGAATCAAGGTAAAGGCAGATTCTGCTTGACTAGTGTATTCAGCATTGAACTACACTGTTCACTGTTATGTTTTATTCATTCATTCATTTTCTTGTCGGCTTTGTCCCTTGCGGGGTCGCCACAGCGGAATGAACCGTCAACTTATCCAGCACGATTTACGCAGCGGATGCCCTTCCAGCCGCAACCCATCTCTGGGAACTTCCACACACACATTCACACTCATACACTACGGACAATTTAGCCTACCCAATTCACCTGTACTGCATGTCTTTGGACTGTGGGGGAAACCGGAGCACCCGGAGGAAACCCACGCAAACGCAAGGAGAACATGCAAACTCCACACAGAAACGCCAAACTGACCCAGCCCAGCCGAGGTTCGAAACCTGCGACCCAGCGACGTTCTTGCTGTGAGGCAATAGCACTACCTACTGCGCCACTGCGTTGCTTATGTTTTATTGCAATAAGCTATTTTAAAAGTTATACTGCATTAGTTAATACGATTTAAAGTAATGTTTTTTTATTTATTTTTAAAAAATTATGGAATAAATCAGTAACTTTAATGTAGTATATACTGCTCAAAAAAATAAAGGGAACACTCGGAGTTACATTGTGTTGTTTAACTGTTCCCTTTATTTTTAGAGCAGTAATAGTTTGATATTTACCTTCAGCCCAGTGCTCATAATGATATTTGGTTTTTGGCCCTTTATATGAAAACGTTTGGGCACCCCTGACTTAGAATAAAACAAGCAAGCAAGTGTATGGTGGGAAACCTCATTTTATGAATGATTAAATGTTAACCTTAAACATTAGGAGTAAATTATGAGAGATATGAAACGTGAAGCAGGACAACCTAAGGTTTTGGTTTACTTGGGGTTTAGATTGACCCAGAGTTAATGGTTTCAAGAGTGAAAAGCATTTTAGAGCGGTGGGATATTACATGTGTGGGATGGCTTAGAGTTTGTAGGCCCGGGACAAGGTTCACCTGGCACACAACAGCACCATGCATGCTAACACCAGTTTACTTGGCAATATTTTGGTTTCCAAGTCACACCCTGAAAACATACAAAAGAGAGGGAGGAAGCAGGGCAGCAGACTGAGACAGGGCTGAACTTAAGAACTCTCTCTTACTAAGTGTTTAATTCAGAGGTCAAAGGAGGACATCCAGCATGAGAACCTGCTGACTGCTTGAAATTCACGTAGCAATGACTTGACCAGGCTTCTAGAAATACTTGTGGTAGGCTTATGTTTAATAGGTAAATTTACAGTGCTCAGCATATATGAGAACACCCCACTTTAAAAATGAATATTTGTATCAATTTCTCAGTGAATATGAGTAATATAAATTGGTGCATTTGAACAAAACTGATTTATTAAACAGATATATTTATTAAAATAATACAGTATTTTAGTCACAGGACATCTTTAGAAATGGAAAGAAAATACATTTAAATTCATGCAAAAAAAATGACAAACTACAACACTTCAACAAAATTGTATATATTTTTTAGTTTCTCTTGATTTTTGCTATTTCTGAACGTTTTATTTTAACATTTTTCTATAATATAAATTTGGGTGTACTCATTTTTGAACCATTATTGTAAGTTATTTTGTTAGATTAGCTCCTGATTTGGCTTCAGTACTGACTAAACTAATGTATATGCACAAATATAATATTTTAAAGCAACCTATAGAAAAAATAATGAGAGATTTGTGGGGGGTGTACTCAAATATGCTGAGCACTGTATATGAAGTCTTCCTTCTAACCCAAATGGCCTTTTGTTTAAAAGAAATGAGAGTATAAAGGCACAGTAGATACAAATATATGCACACACACACAGATACACATGTACATACATTATCGATCTTATTCTTTAATACAGAAGTGCGCTTGTTTTATTGATTGTTTTAGAACTTCCAAGTCGGTTTTCACCAATAGGATTTCTCTTTGGATGCCATCTTTAGATCAGATGCAGAAATGACTAAGAATAATAAACATCAGAAAATTGTTAAACTGCTTGCTCCATACAAACAAGTGTGCTCATGACTACACATAAAAAGAAGAATGTAATTCGAAATAAGTTTGCAACATCAAGCAGCATAACGCACCATTTTTCCGTCAAAAGATCAATGGAAGTGAATGAGACAGGAAGTTACGAGCCAAAAAGATTCCAATGGCAGTGCTAGATCGTATTTGTAGACTAAGGTCAATAAAGGCAGATCATTTTTTCACCACTAGATGGCACGTATTCACAACAAACAAAGGCATAGTTTGATGATGCTGCACTGTAAAAGAAAATCTGTAGATTATCAGTTTTTTGTATTTTGTGATTCATTTATTTCCTCCCCAATTTATTTATGCTTTTGAATTTCATTATGGGACTTTGATCTTTTCCCCAACAGTTTTAACCGTGAAAGGTTCGAAAAAGAGACTTTAGGTAACATTTTAAGTGGTTTAAAATGTGTATGTCTGGGTTGGTGTTGTATATTATGATACAAAACCTAATAAACTACCAGTACAGTTTCTTTTATTTTACAGACTTATTTTACTATACATTATTATTTATACATTAAATTATTTCAAACTACTAAAATGTCAATAAAAGTCACTTTGTAAACTGTAGAGTTGAATTTTCAACATCAAAAGTTGACAAAGAGATCAAGATCCCATAATGCAATTCACAACCATAAAGAAACAGAAAACACTTGTAAATCACAAAAGACGGAAACTGTTCATTAACAGATTCTTTTTTAGAATTATAATTTTTTTTACAGAGTGTGGAATCATGGGAGTTGTGGTCTGCATTATGTCCAACAGGACTCCTGCTGAGTTTTTATTATGGCACCGCTTCCAGTTCTTCCAGTGGTGATCATGTGGGGAAGAAGCAGCACTGTTTTATCATACTAAATATATTTTAGGGTTCTGGTGTAATGATGCTCTGTGACGTCACCGACAGCACACAACATATTAAAGCTTCTTTGGTGTTTCCGTTTTTTCATAAACCATAAAAACAATCTATTAGCATGACCACACTTGCTAAAATTCCTTCTTTTTCTTGATTTGAACATTCTTCAAATCATTTAGGATAAGCATATTCCACTCAAACCTTCAAACTGACATCACCAGAGAAAGACTGTCATTCCAGAGCAGAAGAAAGTGCTTAGATATGGATTAAAGATTACCAAAATAAGCTGTTTTTGTGGATTAACTAGCATGCATTAATTATTCACTTTAAGACTAACAGTAGCTATGTTTCCATCCATAAATGTGAATTAAATTTATGTGCAAAACTGTAATATCGCATAAAAGACGTACTCATAATGCAGAGTTTCCTTACAACAAGTCAAAGAGAACAAAATCGTCACTTCCTGATTAACTGGCGCCAAATATCAGAAGTAAAAATTTGCTGCAGCAGGAGAAGCTGTGTCAATCTTTGCTTTATTTAATAAATGACTTGCGCCTCAGAAGACGATGCCGACACGCAATGAACGTGTGGTGCCGTTTGAAGGACAGTTTTGGAGGTCATTAATAATAAAATAACACTAATGCTGAAATGGTTAAGGTGTTTAGAATGACCAGAACAACATTTCTGATGTTTTACAATGTGCTCAGCCTGCTGGTTTGTCCATTTGCACACATTTTTATCATCACATGATCTCTTTTAACAAAGTCACATCACCTTTTTTTAGTGCACATACTGGAATTTGTTTGGTAAATGTGTTTTCGTCATAGTTTATGCGCATCTTTTCTTATTGAACAAAAAGTTTATCCTACTCAGTTATGCACATACAATTGAAGTCAGAATTATTAGCCCCTCTGTTTATTTTTTCCCCCAATTTCTGTTTAACGAAGAGAAGATTTTCTCAACACATTTCCAAACATAATAGTTTTAATAACTCATCTCTAATAACTTACATGATGACAGTAAATAATATTTTAATAGATATTTTTCAAGACACTTCTATACAGCTTAAAGTGACATTTAAAGGCTTAACTAGGTTAATTAAGTTCACTAGGCAGGTTAGAGTAATTAGGCAAGTCATTGTATAATGATGGTTTGTTCTGTAGACTATCGAAAAAATATATAGCTTAAAGGGGCTTATAATTTTGACCTTAAAATGGCTTTTAAAAAATTAAAAACTGCTTTTATTCTAGCCGAAATAAAACAAATAAGACTTTCTCCAGAAGAAAAAATATTATCAGACATACTGTGAAAATTTCCTTGCTCTGTTAAACATTATTTAGGAAATATTTAAAAAAAAAAAAACAAATTCAAAGGGGGGCTAATAATTCTGACTTCAACTGTATGTGCGCATTTTTAATACTTTTGTGCACTTTGGAGTTTCCATTAATGATTTTTTTATGCGCATATCCAAAATGCGCATAAAAATAGGTGTACGGAAATGTAGCCACTGTGTGCTAGGAAAATAAACACTGTAAATTCTTATTTCACGCAGACTTTGATAATTCATCTTGTAAACTGAAAGAACGGTAGGAATGCTGTAATATTTCTATTACGACTATTTTTAACCTGATTGTACAACGACACAGCAACAGCTTATCAGTTGGAAAACAGAAGTCGTATCATAGGACATACAATATTTATTTAGGAACACAAACAATGATAAGTTAATTATCAGGTAGTCCACAAATATTGTGGGAATGGTATCAATACAGTCAAACAGGGGAAAACATACATGGAAAAACCATTTGGGAACAAGGGACCCCCGAAAGAAAAAGTTTGATCAGAAACTGGTGTAAATGGAAAATGAAACATTGTAGATCAGCAAATGAGTTTTTTTTCCTCTTCAGATTCATCATTTGAAATAAACGGTAATAGAAAAGCAGATGGTGCCAGAATCACAAGTTGAATAGGGGACCTTCACTAAAACTAGCAATAAGACAGAATTCCCGAAAAAGCGTTCATGTAGAATTCCCCCAAAAGCAAGAAACTACAAAATATGATATACATGTGAATACGTCATGCAAAGTAGCAGTCTGCTTACAAACATGTTGTATAGTAGTCCGGTTTCTAATGTAGCTTTAGCGGCGTGGATTTACCTCTCCCCGACTAAGAAACAGCAGTCTGGAAAAAAAGCTCCTCCAAACAGATTTCAATAAAACTACAAACCATGATTATAAAACATCCAGATCCTTCGTAATCTATTTTCAGACAATCTCTGAGGACATCAGTGAGCTACCGCTTAATGGATATAAAGCAAAGCGTGATGGAAAAATCCGGTTCAAAAAAGTGTGTTTCACCTAGGAAGATTCCCTGATTGGTTGAGTAGAGTGTCAGGTGACCAGTGAGGTACGAAAAAAGTCCCATTATCCAATGGGGAAGAGAAAAGATTCAGTCCATACACAATGTTTAAGTGTGTAAGTCTCACACACACACTGTACACATGAACGCTTGCATTGAATACTAGTTAGATAAAAACCGCAAAAAACAGATCGCTAATTCCACATGCAACGTCTTGCATAAGAACACCAGATAAAAGAATTAAAAGGAAAACGTTGAGAAAAGTTGCTGCCTTAAATGCTAGACGTCCATCTTTGAGAAAATATCAGAAATAATCCACAGGCGCAATGATAGTCCCGTATATGTTAATCTACTCTTTTATTATAGGAAGAAAAAAACTCGCTCTCTTTCTTAGTAATACAATGTGCGCTTGTTTCGTTCTTTCGCGTATTACCTTCGTGTTGGCTTTCGCTCCTCTTCTGTAAATGTCCCATGTTGCTTGGTTATTCTTGGTGTAGCTCTCTCTGCCTCCATGTTTGGTGAGTAAGAGAGAAAAACAAGAGCCCTCCCTGAACCCTCGCTCCACGAGTCAGTGAAGGTGAGGAGGAGGACAGGTAGCCAGGCCCTCATCTCTCAGCCTCCATGGCGGCGCTGGCCTTCTGTTCGGATGCCGCTTGCTGGTTGACAGCTGAGGGCCAGCCTGGGGGTGGGTGGGGCCTGTTGGGCGGACGGGCCCTGAGTCCATAAAACTCTGCTGGTTGGGTTATTGGTGGGGTCATGCCCCAGCTTGACCGGGGGTGGGAGGGGGTGAGGTGGCCATACTGGGACTGCTGCTGCTGTTGAAGCTTTCCGAGGCTTTAAGTCGCGGAGAACATGGTGAGCGCGTCTGGAAGTTTGGTGGTGTCGCCGGCGTGTTGGCGGGAGTACACATCTGAAATTGAACAGATGGAATAAGAATGATAAATATGTTTTGGATAGTGCGCATTATTGGTAACACTTTGTTTTGATGGTTCATTTGAGTATTAGCAGACTGTCTGCTTAATATCTGTTGATACTTCTCCCTTCAACAGACATTTAACTGACTAGAAGAAACTTAGCAAGTGCATGTCAACTTACACTAACTCTAACCCTAACCCCAACCTAACAGTCTTCTTATAATCTAATGAGAATTAATTGGCATGTAGATGCAATGCAACTTAAATTCAACAAACGGACCATCAAAATAAAGTGTGACCGCATTATTTCCTAAATTCAATTTGAAACCTAGTGATATTTTGAAGACCATAAACCATAAATGTGACTATAAACATCTACTAAGACATTTTCTCAATTATTGCATCCGTGAAATGGCATATTTTTGCATAATAATTGGCAACTTTTGAATAGTGATTAGCCTGAAATTGTGCCACTTCTGCCAAAATGTAGTATTTACAGTGAATTGTATTGTGTATTACATCGTTTTAAACCATAGGTCTCAAACTCAAGTCCTGGAAGGCCGCAGCTCTGCCACAGTTTTTACCTCCAACCCTGATCAAACACAGCTGATCCAACTAATGAAGGTGTTCAAAGACTCTTTTGAACACCTCGATTATTTGGATCAGCTGTGTTTGATAGAGTTGGAGCTCTATTGTGCAGAGCTGCGGGCCTCCAGGAATTGAGTTTGAGACCTATGGATTAAACCAGGGGTGTCCAAACTCAGTCCTGGAGGGCCGGTGTCCTGCATAGTTTAGCTCCAACTTCCTTCAACACACCTCCCTGGAAGTTTCTAGTACACCTAGTAAAAGCTTGATTAGCTGGTTCAGGTGTGATTAATTGAGATTGAAACAAAAATATGCAGGACACCGGCACTCCAGGACCGAGTTTGGAGACCCCTGGCTTAAACAATCTCATGATAATGAAGAGGTGGATAGGTGTCGTTTATTTGGCATAAAAGGCAAAGTGAGGTCAAAATGAGCTTTATTGTCATTCTGCTACAAGTGTGGACATACAGTGAAACATAATGTTGTGTCTCGCAGGACCACGATGCTACATAAATAAACATGATCATAAATATGAACGCAACACTGGATGCAAGAGCTGTTTTACACTTACACATAACTAAAATACCTAAGCGGTAATCTAACTATGATAACTACTAACTACATATATTTTAAATACTTAAACCTTAAATACTCTACACAACAATACTATACACATAACCTATGAGAGACTATACAAGACAGAACAATATTGTGCAAAAGAGGTATATTAAGGTTAAAGAAAACAAGCAGTGCAACATGATTTATAGTACATTCACAAATAAACATTACTTTCCTTATTTATTCCTTGTAGGATGGAGTTTAAGTAAAGTGTCCAGTGCGTAAAGAGAGAGAGAGAGTGTGTTTCTAGAGGTGGTTTGTCAAGCCCACTCAAAATGGTCTCATATATTCAAAAGAATTGCTGAAATCTGAAGCTAATTTATGACACACCAGAATACTCTGCAGTAATTACTAATGTTACTTATATTATTGTAGTTGGAGTTTTATAGTGAACCTAGGGGAATCTGTTGTGTTTTGTAATTTGTATGTTTTTAATATATGTATACTTTAAACTTTTATTATACCGTTCAATTTATAGATTTATTTTATAAATAATAATAATAATGGCAAGTGGTGCAGTGGGTAGCACGATCGCCTCACAGCAAGAAAGGTTGCTGATTCGAGCCTCAGCTGGGGTCAGTTGGCATTTCTGTGTGGAGTTTGCATGTTCTCCCTGTGTACGCGTGGGTTTCCTCCACAAGTCCAAAGACATGCGGGTAAAGGTGATTGGGTATTCTAAAATAGACGTAGTGTATGTGTGTGAATGAGTCTGTATGGACGTTTCCCAGTGATGGTTGCAGCTGTAAGGGCATCTGCTGTGTAAAAACATATGCTGGATAAGTTGGCGGTTCATTCCGCTGTGGCGACCCCCAGATTAATAAAGGGGACTAAGCCATAATGGCCCTTTTTGATATCGGTTCAGGCACCAGTATTGTAAAAAATACCTAAAAAACAAATAATATCCAACCCTAGTATTATGTTTGTAAAAAAAAAAATCTCTTGTGATCACTAAAGCTGAATTTATTTGATTAGATTTAATTATTACAATTTTAAATTTGCCACCATTTTGCACCACTACTCCCTGTGCATTACAGTTTTCTTTAGAAACGTTCCAATTTGCTGTTTTTTCAGCATATTCAGGAAGGTCAAAGAACTGAATTTTTCTAATATGATTGGAAACATTATTTCTTTAGTCACTTTTGATATGATGATGATGATGATGATGATGATGATAATAATGAAGCCTTTATTTGTCACATACACTTTTACAGTTGAAGTCAGAATTATTAGCACCCCTTTGAATTTTTTTTTTCTTTTTTAAATATTTCCCAAATGATGTTTAACAGAGCAAGGACATTTTCACAGTATGTCTGATAATATTTTTTCTTCTGGAGAAAGTCTTATTTTTTTTATTCCAGCTAGAATAAAAGCAGTTTTTAATTTTTTAAAAGCCATTTTAGGGTCAATATTATTAGCCCCTTTAAGCTATATTTTTCCGATAGTCCACAGAACAAACCATCATTTTACAATAACTTGCCTAATTACCCTAACCTGCCTAGTTAACCTTATTAACCTAGTCAAGCCTTTAAATGTCACTTTAAGCTGTATAGAAGTGTCTTGAAAAACATCTAGTAAAATATTATGTACTGCCTTCATGGTAGAAATCTGTTAAAAAAAAATCTTCTCTCCATTAAACAGAATTGGGGGAAAAATAAACAGGGGGACTATAATTCAGGGGGGTTAAATAATTCTGACTTCAACTGTACATGTAGCAAGATTGGACCATACACAAACACTCACACATTACAGGGGAAGACGGTCAAACAAGAGGCAGCTTTTAGAAAGAGGAAATAAAATACATTTGGAAAAGGAGGCGAAAAAAACAAAAACAAGTCTGAAAAAAACTGAAAAACTGAAAAAGTTTTATTTCCTTTCAAATAGTACTTTTAAACAGTTTTCTTAATGAATCATTTGTAATAACTCACTTTTATCTTCCTTAATCCAAATGAATCAAATCCTTGCCATTCCTCTAAAATTAGTTTCCTGTTTGGACTGATATCACAAACACCATTGTACATATCATTTACAGACATTTCATTATCCAATCGATTCTCAGCACACAAACCAGGTCCACTCTTTAAAGACTCTAGAAGTAACAAAAGGTATTTCATGTATATTTTAACCACATCTTAACATTTGTAAAGTAATAAACACATTTGAATCCGTATGATTAGCAACTAAAACATTTTGCCATTGCAAAATTCAATTCGACTAAGTTGTCCCTGCAGATCGGTCCGACATTCCCTCCCTTCCTTCGCATTCTTTTTGCCAGTGTTGACTGGTGCTCTTTTAACAGTTCTACTTCCTGTTTCTCATCTGCCCTGGCATCACCCTCTCGGCCTTCCTCTGTGTGCCATTCAGCTTCACCATCACCTCAATGACCTTCCCCCATTGTCCTCTATGAACTCGTTGTCCTCTCTCCGCATTTACAGAGGTACACAATAGGTCTCATGAGAGCAACCCCGCCATCCTGTAATGTTTTTGGCGACAGGACAACAATCACCAAAATAAACAACATTTGAAATCGCCACAAAAGTGCAGCCTGTGGGTTAACTAAGGACTAAAGGATGGGGAGAAATTGAGAGATTTTGTGAATGAAAGCTAATTCGATGGTCAGCGTTTCATTGGGATACTTCCCGGTGTGCCCTTGCTCAGGTATGAGAACCATGTACATATTGTCTTACTGCAGTGATCACATCGGCATCCGTGTCCCGTCCTGTCAGCAACCTTGAATCCTGCCGCCTGCAGTTTTTATTGAACCACCCGTAAGGATATCTCTCTCCAAAAACCACCACAATTACCCCATTGTGGTCGGTCAAAAGTCTCAAATGGACATCCGTGTCCCTAGATGGCTTTGATTCTCAAGAGTGTTTACAACAAGAAGTCTAAAGGATTAAAAAAAAAGCTGCATAAACAGCTCTAGTCATGAGTTTAGGAGAGCAGCACAAAATGGCATCCGATAATACATCAGCAGTCTGGACAGATGCTGCAGATGTGGAGTTGAAGGTCAGTGGTTTTTTAAGACAACCGTCAGACATCTGCAGATCCTCCATAATTCAGTAACATCGACAAAGAGCGTTTCGAGAGGTGCGGTGTACATAACAAACATGCTCCGGCCGACAGCTGGGTTGCTATGGAAATATTTTGGTTCTGAGGACAGATCTGTTGATGAGAAATGAGGTCAGAGTTGGCATAGAAAAACAGAACCTGCGGTACACAGTCCTGTCCACTTTGTTAGCTTTCATTTATGTTTGTTACACTTCATTTACTTGGAAGCCGAGTGAATGTTTAAAACTATATTGGTCACTGTTAGGTAAAGAGTGTGATTTCTGCATCACCAGAGCATCCCCAGACTGAAAAGCAATTATTTTTAAACAGGTTTTCCAAATTAGGCATGGGACAATAACCGTTTTCAAGGTATATCACGGTTAAGGTTTTAAAACCGCCAACATTTTCTGCTATAATGTTCCTACGGTATATGTTTGATTTTTTATTTCTCCAGCAGGAAAGATGTCCAAAGATGCCATTTTAAATTGTAAAAACAAATCAATGTTTTTGAAACTAATGAAGAGCAGAAGTCAATAATTCATTTGAATTATTTAGCCTAACATGTTTACTGCTCCAAAATATTGTAAATGTTTCTCAAAATGAAATATATTGTGTTCAAAGTTTTAGTTTTTTACCCAGTCATTTAAAGAATATATTTTAGAGCAGTGACCACAATACAGTGAAACCGTGATATTTATATCCGAGGTTATCATACCGTCAGAATCTTATACCAGCCCCTGCCTATTCCAGACACAGCCCTTGTCTTTCAATGGTTCGGTCAAATAAAAATAAAAAAATAGTTCAAACTCACCATTGATAAATGATTGGGAACAAAGAATGTTTCACTGTCAAGTAGAGCACACTGTACTGTCACTGTTTCATCCACATTTTGAATTATGCTTTGCATTAATTTGTGCTTAACGTAGAAGGAAATTTCCATAAAATGTAATGCATGATGTCCTGTTAGAATTTTGTGCTTAAATACAGTCTGCTTCCTCATATTTCTCTTTTTTATTTTGAATATTAAAAAACCCAACACTTTAATATTTAGGCACATACCAACCCCACTCCTGAGTGTGGTTGCAAAATAAATTTGGTGTAATACCTGCTTCAGTACACTATAGGTCAAAAAAGTATGGGGACAGTATGATTTTTTTAATGTTTTAAAATAAGCTTATCCTGCACATTAAAGCTGCATTTGTTTAATCAAAAATACAGTACAAATTGTACAATTCTGAAATGTTATTGCACTATAAAATAACTGTCCAAATGTAGTTCATAATTTAATTTAATCATTTATTCAAGTGATTTTAAAATGAATTTTCAGCTTCATTAGTCCAGTCCATAAATATTAGAGTGATTTTTGAAGGATCATTTGACTCTGAAGTCAAATGATCCTTCAAAAACTCTAATTTATTATTATTATTAATATTACTAATGATAATTGTAATAAAAAGCAATAATGACTGGAGTAATAATTTCATTTCAAACTACATACAATTAGCAGTGATTTAAATTTTTTTATGAATATTTAACAATAGAATTTTTTTTACATTTAATAAATGCTGCCTTGATGAATGGAATAATTTTCTTAAAAAAAACATAAAAAAAAAAAAAAAAAAAAACAAAAAAATGACCCCAAACTTTTGACTGGTAGTATGGTCATTTGACAACATCAGTCTAAGTGCTTCATGAGAGTATTTAATCGCTAAAATGTCATTTTTGCACTATTTGATTTGATTTGATTTGATTTGTTACAGAAATAACAAAAATTATGCTTTTTAAATTGTTTAATATTTTTACACAATGTTTAAAAAAATAATAATACAAGTAATAGTAGGTAAATAAATGAAAAGTAATGCAAATAATAATGCAGGTGGAGAGCATATAGCCATCAACTGACATCCTCAAAAGTGAACAGTAGGACGGTTTTGAATGGTTTTATTATTTATTGCTTTTTTTCGATTTCCCTATGGTTTTTACTTTTACTTTTGAAACCTAAAGGCTGGGATTCACCAAGCCAACGGGCAGCCATTGGGCAACATTGGACCACTGGTGCAGTTTAGTGTTCACGAAAATGTTTTCGTACAAATGAGGCCAAATGCAGCTGATGCAAGGCGACAACACAGTTTTCATCACCGCTAGTTCTTTATCATGAGCTTGGTGTGTCCCAGGCTTAAGTGTTGCACACTATAAAATCTTGCTGACAATACAGGTCAAATGTTGGACTTGAAAACAAAAATCTTTGCATTAGCAATGTTTTGATTTCAAAATAAACCTTGGCGCCCATGAAAAGTGAAAGTAAAAAAGTGTGTTTGATAAACAAAACACATATGTAACCATTGTATCAGGACATCAGCAGGAAAAAAACCTTTACTATTATTCAAGTAGTCAAACCATTTCAAACAACAATAAGTAGAAAGATTTACAGCTTTCCTTTGAACATGAGACAAAAATGTTCCTCAATTTCACTGGAAATGTATAGCACAAAAAAAAAGCCATCAAATTCCTTTGAAAAAACAGTGAAGCAATTCACCACTCCACACTTTCACAGTAGCTTGGAGGGTCTAATATAACCAACTGCTTTGCATCTTCACACACTGTATACATGGCTCAGGGCTGAAATTATGAAAATGAACACATTGCGTATGATGTATGAAAGACAACGATAAGCTTTGTAATGAGATAATTGATAGTTCACTTCAGTGTTCCAGTGTTGTGAGACAGAACGGTAGACTGCCTGACCGCTGTGTGAATATTTGAGAGAAAAGAAGATGGGAGGTGCGTCAAACAGGCAGCCGTTGCCTTCAGGAGGTGCTTTGATTTTTATAATAGTAATTTGTGATCACATACTGCAGAGATGCAGAGCTTTTTCTGATCTCTGTACTCTGTTATACTGTGTGTGCTTTTCAAGTGCTTGCACACGTGTGAGCAAATGATCTCTCAGTTTGGGGCTTGATTATTAACCTGAGTGTTGACACAGAACAGAGAGATTTCAAATCAAAACAATAGACAAGCGTTGTCTTATAATGGCATTTTTATGACAAATACAAGGCTTGAATCATATTCAATATGTGTTTAACTGAAGGACACGTCTCTGCAGCCAGTACAGACTGCAGTGTCCTCTGCCAAGTGATCGTAAAATAGTGAAAGTTGTTCAATCAAAGCAGTAAAAGACAGAACTCTCAGTGCATTTTAAAGGCTATAGAAAAGTGATAAATCAAGCAGTGACAGATCCATTCTTCATTTTGACATATATCCAATTGTAACAGCTTATTGAAAAACAAATTAGGGCAGGACTTGATTCTATATATAGTTCACTGATTGGATTTTGGCCCGGTTTGCACTTGTTGGTATTAACTTGTGTTTTGAGTGATCCAATCATGAGTGGTCAGCCGAGACGCATTACCGCTGACACCTGGTATTAACATGTTCAAATGAGTCTCGTGATCTCGTCATGCTCTACATCACCTTCGCTGAGCCCTCAGCGTAACGCACGAGTACCACTGAAGAAACAAACCCATGTATGGGGCTTACAAGAGAGAGGTGAAGCAAGCAAACGAAAACAATGAAGATGGTACAACAATCTCAAATGCAGACTGTGTATTCCCATGCTAGGATGAACAGTCACATGCTAGGAACGTAGAGAAGGTTGTCTTTGTTAAAGTTAAAAGTGGACAGGCTCAAAACATTTTAGATGCTCTTTACGACTGTGTTTAGTGCTGCCCATCAGGATTTAATCGGCGACTTTTCAGATGGGGGCATTCAAAAGTGGACGCAGATTAACGTGAAGTCCTGTAAGCATTATGGGAGGAGTAGGTTGTGTTCTCACTGTATTGTCATGTACACGCCAATGAACGAGAATGTTCTGCTTATTATATATGAACATTGATTATGGTTATGCTGTCTGTTGCTTTAAATGCTTGTGCTGGGTTGATTCTGACTGGTTGTCAATGTTTGCATTGTTCATCAGCCAGTTTTTATCAGATTTTCCCCACCCCTCTTTCACTGTGATTGAACAGCTACCAATAAAGTGTCCTTGGCTTCATTTACGTACAACTTTTGCTTCAGTCAGAATGAAATCATTCTGGGGTGCGTTTCACAAACAATAACATAACTCGCGGCTGAACTATCATGGTACAATGCATCGTTTGGGAAAAGAACGATGTAATGAACATTACATACTCTATTCTAAAACATAAAATCATTTACAAAAGCTAACACTTTCTAATATCATATAATAATCATATAAATAAATTAATAATGAGGCTATTTATTATAAGAAATGAAATTTAATATTTATTATTTATTAGAGAAAAAAAAATACTTTAATAATAATATTAATAATATTATTGATGATGATGATGATGGCGATTATTATTATTCAGTAGGATATTGTTTATATTTATTTATTTTTTTATCTACTTTTACAATTTATGTAAACCACTGCAGAAATGTTTTAACCAGCAGGCCCATGTCATATACTGTACAGATACTTAATAAATGACCTGCTATAAATTAAAAGCATTAATATATGCTATGTTTTTGTTTTCACAAGGTTTGGAGACGCAACATAAATTTCACTTTTAAATAACAGGTCACCTATTGCTTTCGTCATGAGCCACAGCTGTGTTCAAAATGACATCAATGTTTTCAAATTGCACTACGAAGGGAACGCAACTGTCAATATGAAGATTGCTAAAACTTAACTGTAAAAATACGTTGAAAGCAAATTACACTAAGAGTGATGACTTTTTTTTTTATAATTCTAAATGTTAGAATGTTCTAAACGAATAGGGCATAGGGGGGATATTTGGGAATTAGAACACAGCCAGGAACTATGTTTCAACTACAGCTCAAGAGGTGTAGTTGTAAGCATACAAGCTTGCGACGCAGTCTGCGATATTCGTTGGAATGATGGATTGGGAAACGCCAAATCAATGAACTATGTTTGTAACAACGAAACTTGCAACCTTAGTTGGCTAACGATGGTTTTCGGAAACGCAGCCCTGATTGATAAACCTGAATGTAGTTTTTACATTACCACTAAATAAATAGATCGTTTTCATTGTGTTTATATTTCAGAAGTTTTAAATCAGATTTGATCTTTTGACGAGCACATTTGACACAATCATTACTTTTATCCAGTAATTTACAAATGAAAAGCTAGCATTTATCATTCAAGAGACACCAATATTGACACTTCTGGAGTGATGTTGCACACAACTGTGTAGCATGTGAAAGTTTAAATTTAAATTTCAGCAAGAGCTTTTGCATATGCCATTTCATTTAGGCCCATATACTCACAAGTTAACTACTAGCCAAGTATCTATTCAGATTTCTACATCATCACTATTATTATTTCTCAAACTTTATTATTTGCAGGAAGTGTTGAAGGGATAACCAGAAGGTTATTACAACAGTACACTACCTGACAAAAGTCTTGTCGTCGATCCCAGTGTAAGAGCAACAAATAATAACATCTGTGTTCTGACTTCTGTTGAACTGCATCCCAATCATCATAAATACTGCAGAGGCCCACTGGAACCCGCATGTACCCAAGATTGTCACAGAAATCAGTGAAGTTTGGTGGAGGAAAAATCATGGTTTGGGGTTACATTCAGTATGGGCGTGCGAGAGATCTGCAGAGTGGATGGCAACATCAACAGCCCGAGGTATCAAGACTTTGTGCTGCCTATTACATTACAAACCACAGGAGAGGGCAAATTCTTAAACAGGATAGCGCTCCTTCTTATACTTTAGCCTCCACATCAAAGTTCCTGAAAGCAAAGGAGGTCAAGATGACCAGGATTGGCCAGCCCAGTCACCAGACATGAACATTATTGAGCATGTCTGGGGTAAGATGAAAGAGGCATTGAAGACGAATCTAAAGAATCTTGATGAACTCTGGGAGTCCTGCAAGAACGCTTTCTTTGCCATTCCAGATGACTTTATTAATAAGTTATTAGAGTCATTGCACAGATGTATGGATGCAGTCCTTGAAGCTCATGGGAGTCATACACAATATTAATTCTTTTTCCACTGCATCATGACTTTATTTTCTATACTGTACATTACTTCTGTTAAGTGACAAGACTTTGTCTAAGCACACTTTACTGTCCTAATTAAATAATTAAGAATCAAGGATGATTAGATTTTATTTTGGTAAAATAAGCGTAATCTAGAGGCCTTTGCCTTTCATATAAGCTGCTTCTGATCAACTAGAAGTCAAGTTATTATTGTTCTTCCTAAAACTTGTATAAGTGAAAAGACTTTTGTCAGGTAGTGTATAGATAACACTATGGAGACTATTCCCTTTTAACCAGTCCAATATCACATATTGGTCATTTATTAGTACTCATAAAGCAAATATTAATGGCTTATTCTGCATAACCATATACTATATCCCTACATACAGTTGAAGTCAGAATTATTAGCCCCCCCTGTTTATTTTTTCCCCCAATTTCTGTTTAACGGAGCGAAGATTTTTTTTCAACACATTTCTAAACATAAACGTTTTATTAACTCATCTTTAATACCCGATTTAATTTATCTTTGCCATGATGACAGTAAATAATATTTGACTAGATATTTTTCAAGACACTTCTATACAGCTTAAAGTGACATTTAAAGGCTTAACCAGGTTAATTAGATTAACTAGGCAGGTTAGGGTAAGTTAGGCAAGTTATTGTATAATGATGGTTTGTTTTGTAAACTATCGAAAAAAAATATAGCTTAAAAAATTCGGTCCCACTTTTATTAAGTGTCGCTTATACCTGTGAACTTACATGGTAATTAGATGTGTAAGTAGTATGTAACTACAGTGTATGTACACTGGTACAGAGTATTTACTTGTGTACACTGGTGTAACTACACTCATGTAACAACCAACTGAATAGTATGTGTAAGTACAAATGTGTAACAGGACATTGGTAACAACACTAGGAAAGTACACATCTGTAACAAGAATTATGTAAGTGCATTGTGTAACAACAATATGTACTTGCAGATGTTTTCCCACTTCCACACCTGTTTGCAGATCATGCACTTGTGAACACTGTATGGCTGCATTAGAAGGTTTCACCTTGTGATACAAGTGTACTTGCATGGTAAATCCACAGGATCCACTCAATATAAAGTGTAAAATGGTCACAAATTACTGTTCATACATTCATTCATTTTCTTTTCGGCTTAGATGGGTTGCAGCTGGAAGGGCATTCACTGTGTAAAACATATGCTGGATAAGTTGGCGGTTCATTCTGCTGTGGCGACCCCAGATTAATAAAGGGACTAGGCCGAAACTAAAATGAATTTTATTTTAAACTTTATATTGTGGACTGTTCCTGTGGAGTTACCATGTAACTACACTGTTATTAAAGTGTTGCATAGAAGATATTTCTACAAGTTACACAGTAATTTGTGACCATTTACACTTTATATTAAGTGGACAGTTCCTGTGGAGTTACCATGTAAGTACACTGGTATCACAAGGTGAAACCTTCTAATGCAGCATTAGTTCTGCCATACAGTGTTCACAAGTGCATGATCTGCAAACAGGTGTGGAAGTGGGAAAACATCTGCAAGTACATATTGTTGTTACACAATGCACTTACATAATTCTTGTTACAGATGTGTACTTTCCTAGTGTGTTACCAATGTCCTGTTACACATTTGTACTTACACATACTATTCAGTGGGTTGTTACATGAGTGTAGTTACACCAGTAATACACAAGTAAATACTATGTAAACGTGTGTACATACACTGTAGTTACATACTACTTACACATCTAATTACCATGTAAGTTCACAGGTATAAGCGACAATATAAAGTGGGACCAAAATTCAAAACTGCTTTTATTCTAGCGGAAATAAACAAATAAGACTTTCTCCGGAAGAAAAAAACCTTATCAGACATACTGTGAAAATTTCCTTGTTCTGTTAAACATCATTTGGGAAATATTTAAAAAATAAAAAAAATAAAGGGGGGCTAATAATTCTGACTTCAACTGTACATAATTGAACTCCAGTCCTACATCTCACTTACCTCACCAACACGTATAGGAACACTTAACCAGTAAATTAAGATCTTATTATACACAGTATGTTTTTTTTTTTTAAGTATTACATTGGCTAACCTGAGGATTGTATTTTGCAAGGGGCTGGCATTCATCTTTCAATGGTATCTACTAACAAGGTCAGTCTAAGCCAACCAGCCAAACATTAACGTCTTGATTTTACACATGTGCATGTTACATTACTCACACTCTTTAGTTCAGGAATCAATGCCTGTAAATGTGGTTTACTCTCCCCCACACTATTTACACAAAGCCATGACCATGACATCAACTCAAGGCCCAATGCTTCAGTTCAGACATAATAACTGACTATGTATTTGCTGCCTTTAATTAGACATTCCACTATTTCTTAGCTTCTAAGCATACAATGTTTCACATTGTCTGCTTGTCCCACTTCCCCAATTCACAGCTTCCACAAGAGAGAACATCTGCTCTCTTTTATAGGCTACATGGACTGTAAGGTCATCAAGATATGGAGCTTCGCTAAATGATCATTTTAATCAATCTGTCAGTTAACTGCTAGAAACTCTTTCTCACCCCGTCTCTAAGGTGCACAGAATTAATCAGTGTGAGCGATTAATAATATTGCCAAACTGTTTCTGAAGTCACACGCAGGAACAAACCACTGTTCAAGTTACCAGAACTCGTACCCCTCCCTCTCAGCCCCAATGCCAGGAAAAGGGCCTTTTCTAGTCTTTGTGTGATAAATCCTGTTTTAATTACTGCTGTAACCAGACGAAAACTGGGCATCTCACTAAGATTTTCTTTTTTTTTTTTCTTTGGAAGTTACTATGTACACAGAGCTTCACTGGATGGGATAAAAGAATTCCGGAGGAAAAATGTTAAATTCTTAAAAGCTGGAAGAAACCATTGTACAATTCCTACAGTTCTAATGGCTTTTACCTAATTAACTCAGCATATACAGAACAGATTTTTGTTTAACAATTGACACATTAAATTGACAAAATTTAGTAGCACGTAGATTAGGAAACACATAGTTGTATCTTATAATGCAATTTCTACAAATTTCGGTTGTTTTATTAGTAAATATAATGGCCATAAATATATACAGGGCTCAACAATAAGGGCCAGTGTGAGAGACGCTCAGGACAATAGACAGAATCGTTACTGGCCTGATCAGGCCATTGCTGCCTTGTCACTAAATTTTAATTTGCCTGTGACTATTTGTCAATTGCGTGCAAATACAGTCTTAGAATCGAGAAACAGTTTGTGCTTTTAAGCCTTTGAATGCTACCTTCTCTGTGAAGTCATAAACATCATATTGCTTTTTGGTTCGTCTTATCTGATTGGATGTTGTGAGCATGTTATTTTGTTCCATAACCTGGTAAAAACCAGTACAGCGAAGAGATGGCAACATCAAATTATGTGGCTAAAAGAAAACGTCTGTTTCTAATGTCTTTGAAACAAACATTTGTGTGGGTAAAACATGATGAAAAAAATGAATGATGCTTTGCACAGTTTGCCGTCAGTTTGGCAAGTCAGCCACCTTTTGTTTTGCAATAAAATACTTGCACATTTTTCATACTGCTATATTTTACTGCTAAATATTTCAACATTTAAAAAATATTTAAATTCTAGATTCACAGACGTTATTTTGACACATTATTTAAAATAATACGAAATAGCTATTATATATATATATATTATAATATTATATATATAATATATATAATATATATATTATATATATATAATATATATATATATATATATATATATATTCAGAATCAGTTTTATTGCCAAGTGTGCTTCACACACACAAGGAATTTGCTTTGGCTACAGAAGCTTCCAGTGTACATAAAGTGACAAGTGACAACACAAAATTAATATGAATATGAAAAACACGATAAACATTAAACAGAGATGCGGTTAGTCAAAGTATCTGAATGTTGAGTTGTATGTACAGATTTGTTATAAATATATAGGTTATAAGGTCCTGTGTACAAGTGCGTATGAGAAAGTATTGCTCGTTTATTGCAGAGTAAGGGAATATTTAACTGTTCATGAGGTAGATGGCCTGAGGAAAGAAACTTTTCCTGTGTCTGGCTGTTTTTGTGCTTGGTGCTCTGTAACGCCGACCAGACGGTAACAGTTCGAACAGGTAATGTGCTGGGTGCGAGGAGTCCAGAGTGATTTTACGAGCCCTTTTACTCACTCTGGAAGAGTACAGTTCTTGAAGTGTAGGAAGGGTAGTGCCAGTGATTCATTCAGCATAGCTATATATATATATTCATTCATTTTCTTGTCGGCTTAGTCCCTTTATTGTATGTAAATGAAAGCCACCGAACAAAAATGGTGACTGCCACTTTCATAAGAAAAACAGGGTCGGGCGATTAATCAAAATGAAAGCAAAGCTATCATGCACAGATATCAGAAAAGCACAGTGTGATCAGCAGTAAATCTCCTTGGAAGGCTAGGGGCCGCCAAAGGAAACTTACTACAATATCCAAAAACTTTGAAACTTTGAAAATCTTCATAGTGGTTGTTGAATAAACAGAAGTACTGCATTCATTGATTCAGCTTATAATAGTATCACACAACTATAGAATCATCTCACATAAAGATTTATTTCAAACACTCAACAGAAGTTATGGCTTGCTTGGTTGGAACTTGTGGAGCTGCGCATGATGGATTTGCTCTTGAGTGTTTGGACTTTCAGCAGTGAAAATTGAACCACACTGAACTGAATTTCAACTGTGAAAACTGGACTGACCAGTTTCAATTGACTAGAACTTCAATGTTAAGCTGCTTTGACAATCTACATCGTAAAGAAGTATAGAAATAAAGATTAATTGAATTGAATTATGAAATAATACACATAGCTGACACACACACCGTACACATAGCCATAGTTCACTTTGAAATCCTACTGTCGTTATCACAGGACGATTATCTTGATGTCATTATCGACCAATGAAGTCATATTAAAATTTAAAACCGTTTTTTGCATAGCTTATCGTTCTACCACTAAGTGTAGTAAATGCTGTTCCTTGTGAAATGATGTGCTGGAGGTTTATTAGAATCAGCTTTACTGACAAGATGGGCATGAAGAAAAAAAACATCACCCTTGATTAATCTCCCAGCCCTAGCAATAAACATTTATTTAAAGGACAAAATTCATAATGATTATCCTTCTTTGTCCTACATTACAAATCTTCCAAGGGGAGCCATATGAATGAATTTCAGCGTGAAAGCTGTTTCATTATAGCTTTATACCAGTTAAGTTCGACATTTTTATTTATTTATTTATGTTTCGATGCCAAATCAGCAGCATCAGCTATATTCATGGCAACATTGGTAATAAATATTCAACATATAATTAACAATCATAACTAGGGCTGCACAATATTTCGTTTCAGCATCAATATCACAATGTGATCATTCGCAATAGTCACATTGCAAGATTTTGAAGGTTGAGTCTGTATTATGCTGCATCATTTGGCTGTGTTTTTGAAGCCTGTGCCTGTATGAGGATTGTAAAATCATTCAGCCATAAGAAATTGTACCGATAGTAACTTTAATAAAGATTTATTATAGAAGTTTTGAATTATTTTGGTGATGCGGTGGCGCAGTGGGTAGCACGTTTGCCTCACAGCACATCACTAGTTCGAGCCTCGGCTGGGTCAGTTGGCCTTTCTGTGTGCATGTTCTCAACGTGTTCTCGTGGGTTTCCTCCGGGTCCTCCGGTTTCCCCCATAGTCCAAAGACATGTGTTATAGGTGAATTGGGTATGCTAAAACTGACCCTAGTGTATGTGTGTGAGTGAGAGTGTATGGATGTTTCCCAGTGATGGGTTGTGGCTGGAAAGGCATCCGCTACGTAAAACATATGCTGGATAAGTTGGCGGTTCATTCCTCTGTGGCGACTGCAGATTAATGAAGGGACTAACCCGAAAAGAAAATTAATGAATGAATGAATTGAATTTTTATTTTTCACTTACTGTACCTGAATACTGTTAGACTTGGAAACTGATAAAACACTGTTTGTTTCACCTGTAACCTTTCCTTTAATTCTATTTATCTATGCTTTTAATTTATTTATTAGATTTTATGCAGATGCACTCCTCTTATCATTCCAATCCAAAATTATCAAATCTTTCCAAATAGAGATATTCAAGTCATCTGTATTCATATTGCAATATACTGCAGAATGAGAAAATATTACAATATTAGACTTTTTTCAATATTGTGCAGCACTAATCATAACTGCTTATTAATAAACAAGCAAAACTTACAGAAACAAAAACACTGATAAAAAACTCATATAAGATCTTTCAATTTGATCAATGATAAATATTCCAAAATTCCTCCAGGAAACACCTTTTTTAACATTTCCCTTAGAACATTTCCTAAAAAAACCGTTCTCTGATATAATTTTTAAAATATCATGCTATTAAAATTAGTTTTATAGTCAAAATGCTCTTACACAAGTCACAAATATGTTTTTCTTCCCTTTCAATAAAATGAGTGTGCAACGTCCTGAATCACCAATTCTACAACCTGGTCATGCTACTTTTAAAATGGTCCTTATTTCTGTGTGATATCCAAGGTTTTGAGGGTTTCTGTGACTTAAAAGATAACGTAGTAAGCAATTACTACAGAAGCAGGGTCACTTTAAAAGACAAACATCAAACATTACATCTGTCCAGGGCATGATCTCAGCTCTTGTCAACATGCCCATTCACAACAATCATTTCCCATTAATTAAAATTTAGTTAAACGAACAGCAGTGAATGCAGATGTTAACCTTCAGGGAGCTCTAAACATGTGGCAAACTTTAATTGTGGCTGTGATGTTGTCAGTAAAAATAAATTAAAGGATCAGTTCAGCCCCAAAAAAGAAAATTCTGTCACCGTCTACTAAATGATTTTAGGTTCAAAGATACAGTCACCGTCATCTACTCATTTCCAACAGTTAATTTTTACAATACTCCAAAAAGGAATAAATAGAATCAAACCAACATACGGTAAAACATCTTTTTTTCCATACAGCATGACTTCACTGTGGGTCAGAATAAGCTATTCAGTGCATGAGAAATTGAAGCACAAACTCGATTAGGACAGCATAACCAATAACATTAAAGGTGCTGTATGTAAGTTTTGACTCTTCTAAAGCATAAAAATACCATAATATGTGTGCAGATATTTAAGAAACATCCCAAGTGAACATACTTGTTTAACTGAAAAACAATGCTGAAGTCAGATATTCTGCTTTGAAAATGGGTTTTCCGTGCCGGAACGCTGTCTTTGTTTACATAAATTCATATGCACGATGCCAGTTTAGCCAATTATATGTCAGCACCCTGGGTTGCCTTGTTGGAAAACAGGGCATTTCATTCATTCATTCAGAAAGACTCTGAAAGCGTGCGTCCGTGACCAAAAAGAACAGTATGGGAGACAGATGCAGTTCCACATGAGGTTATTAATTAGCAAATTACATAAATATTACGAACGTAAACATTAGGTGAGCAGGTTACATTGTAACCGCGTGTCCTAACAACACGCTGTGACGAGAGAGGCAGTGATCAGCTATTTGGCTGTTTGCACCCGAGACGGCAGAAGCAGAAATGTAAATACAGCCTTTCAGAAGCACAGAATATGCACTCGCTCACCAAACGGTAAGGTTTAGAATCTATTTAATACATGTTAACCCACTTTAACATCAATGTAGATGCTGAATCACTCATATGTGTTTAGTTTTAAAGTTCAATTCAGACGGTTTATTGATTTTCAAGATCTGAGGTGAACTTTCTGCTTTCAGTATATGGCAACAAATGCCATGTAAAATGCATTCAAACTCGCATTGTTAGCATTTAGCACAGAATAAAGCACACAAGGCTTACCTGAGGTGATCTAGCTGTCATAGGTTTCTGTTGTTCAGCTGTGAGAAATAGAAGCCATTTCTAATATATCAATTCGAGGTGTTGGTTAGGACAAAAACTTTTTAATATGGAAAATATTCCCTCTATCGCGTGTCGTTGCTTTTATTTAGAACACAGTTAAATCACTCGCTCCTGTACACAATCTGGCATCCTAGCGTACTTTTATTATGATCCAGGAGTGCAATACCTAGTTCAACCACTGGGTGTCAAACTTACATACTGCACCTTTAAGTGTTGGCAGCCATGCGGCAAATCACACCTCTGCTTCTTGTGCTTCTTCCACCTGAAGCTATTTAAATTGTGATGCAGTGGGGAAACTATCCTGTGTTTATAGTGTTAAACAATGATCCAAAGACAACCTTTTGTTTTCCCTAACCACTTTATTCCAGATAAAAAAATTAATTGTTGGTGTAACTTAATTTAATTATGCACACATTTCCACACATTTGAACTGTGTTATTTCAACTTGTTTATATTGTGTTATTTTAACTTATTTGAATTGCGTAATTTCAACTTATTTTAGGCAAATAAAGCCCTTGAGCTAAATTTTTTATTCATTTATGTCTAATATATTTCATTTGAATTACTCTGGCCTGTGAACACAGTTTACTCTTCAGAAGCCAATTCATTTCTAAACACTTAATTTGGACAACGGGAATTTTACGCCATTTATTGCAGCTGTTTTAATATTGAATACAGATAGCTGACACTGATCTCAGATCTAGCTTTAGCACAATTAAGTCGCATTAAACAATGCACCAAACAAAATAATTTATATTTAAACTGCCAACACCCATACTCTTCTGCAAGGTGGTAACCTCAAAACTAAATATTACATGAAACTCTTCTAAATTTTCAAACTAAGTGAGAATTCTAAAAATCTTTTTCTTAACTTAAAACACCAAAGATTACTTTTATTGTTAACATTTCCCTTTTATTACAATCCCACGCAAAGCATGCTGGGAACTACATATACACTAACCATAGTTACACACACAATTCCTTCATGTTGTCCCAACACAAAACAATTAGGTTAACAATGTTTTACAAATATAAGTAGATTGAACATAAAACAAACAATTTGTCTAAAGAAATTACAATCATTGTGTTGTTTCAGCTCATTTTATACAAGTAGTTTGAACAGGCAGCAACAATCATGTTTTTGTGTACTGATACACTAAATCACAAACAGAAAAAACAAGGATTGAACTGAAATCTGAAAATATAGCACAACATTGTATAGTGATGTGCAATATGTTGCTCAATATCTAAGAAAGCTTTCATTACATATTTTGATTTATTAAAAAAATATTGTTTTTAATAAGGAATAAAATATATTTATCAATATAACAAAATGCACAAAAAAACATTAATACAATAAAAAGTCAAATAACTTTTTTAGTCATTTAGGGTTACCATTAGGGCTGCACGATATTGGAAAAATCTGACATTGCGATATTTCGTTTTTCTGCTATATATTATATATAATTACCTCCTTTTTAATAGTTATTAGGGTATTTTAGATATTGAGGATTAGAAATATCTAATAATAAGATCATGTGTAATGAGCAGTTTATAAGTACTAATAAGCAGTAACCAATATTTAAATAACATGCATGATATTGGAAAAATCTGACATTGCGATATTTGTTTTTCTGCTATATATTGCGATATACTGTATCTATACAATTTCCCCAAATGATTGAAGAGCACAATTTGGAAATAATTTATGGTCCCATTTTATTTTTTGGTTCAATTCTTGATATTAGCAAACAAGTAACTCTAACTTTTGCTTCAATAAACTTAATTACCTCCTTTTTAATAGTTATTAGGGTATTTTAGGTATTGAGGATTAAAAAAATATCTAATAATAACATCATGCGTAATAAGTAGTTTAAATTACTTATTAAATTACAATTCCTGAGGAAAAACTACTCAATTACAGTAATTTGAGTATTTGTAATTTGTTACTTTACACCACTGTCAACAGATAATATTGTTTAATTTGGACAACAAAGAAGGAGGGTTGAAATTGGCTAATAATAATAAAAAGTACTTGGTATATTCTCCAAAAGCTGCATGAAAATCATAAATGTTTTGGACCATTGTTTCTAAACAAAGTGTGATTATGAATTTATGGAGTTAAACTGCAATTAAATGAATTTCAAATATTAATTTGTGATGTTACAAAAATACAAAGCAGCAAGACTTTTTCATCAATAACAATAAGTGAATTTTCCTGAGAGCATAATCAGCATGATCGGATACCTGAAGGATCATCTGATGACAAAACAATGGCTGCTTAAAATTTTTGCAGTCAAATTACTTTTTGAATTTTATATTTATAAGTATGGGCGACACGGGGGCACAGTGTGTAGTACGATCGCCTCACAGCAAGAAGGTCGCTGGTTCGAGCCTCGGCTGGGTCAGTTGGCATTTCTGTGTAGAGTTTGCATGTTCTCACGTGTTCGCGTGTGTTTCCTCCGGGTGCTCTGGTTTCCCCACAAGTCTAGACATGTGCTGTAGGTGACTTGTGTAAGCTAAATTAGCCGTATATATGTGTGTGATTTGGTGTGTATGGGTCTTTCCCAGTGGTGGGTTGCAGCTGGAAGAGCATCCACTGCATAAAACATATGCTGGATAAGTTGGCGGTTCATTCCACTGTGGCGACCTCAGATTAATAAAGGGACTAAGCCGGAAAGAAAAGAAATGAATGAATTTATAAGTATAACTTATAATGTAAAACATAATTATACTAGTGAAATATAATAGGGGAGGGTTGATTTAGTAAATATTTCAATGGATTCCTTCAGTCTGCAGCTTTTTGAGTGTTCTTAAATTTTTTTTGGCCACCTCTCAGGTATCTGATATCATATTCTTGCAATGTCACAGTGCTGTCACAGTTTGCTAGACACTGCTGGTGAAAATGTTAATATAATAAAATAATATATAATTAGTTATCACCACAGTTAATTAATTACATTAGGAATTGCAATAAAAATAAATACATAAATGAAAACAATACAAAATCTTACATTTAATCATTCAAATAGACCATTTATTTCAATATATGTGCTCGTTTGCATACAAATACACAA
The DNA here is from genome assembly GCA_903798195.1 of Danio kyathit. Taxonomy (NCBI): domain Eukaryota; kingdom Metazoa; phylum Chordata; class Actinopteri; order Cypriniformes; family Danionidae; genus Danio; species Danio kyathit. The sequence goes on along the minus strand of LR812530.1, from coordinate 21,723,677 downwards.
CAGTCCGAAACTTGAATGAAGTCGGGGAGCATATCATTCTGCAAGAATCTCCAGAATACAGATAAGAAAAAGTAATGATGTTTGTCATTTTAGGGAAGTGCAAGGACAGGGAGTGAACCAATAATGAGAAAACAGACTTTAAAAATATGCATTATAAGTAAAATTTATATAGAGAAATAAAAACAAAAGTGCTATAAAAGAACCACTGAGTGTATTGTGGATGTTTTCTTTACAGAAGACTGGAAAATTATTTCATTAGAAGTCAAAAAGCCAGAAAGAAAATGTTAAAGGAACACCACTGGTTCAGTTGAGTTTTACCATTTTAGAATCTATTTAGCTGATCTCCGGGTCTGGCAGGAGCACTTTTAGCTTAGCTTAGCATAATTTATTGAATCAGATTAGACCATTAGCATCTCGCTCAAAAAACTGTACAAAACATTTTTTGATAATTATCCTATTTAAAGTCTAAAGTGCTAATGGTTTTCCCAGTGATGGGTTGCAGCTGGAAGGGCATCCGCAGCGTAAAACATATGCTGGATAAGTTGGTGGTTCATTCCTCTGTGGCGACCCCAGAATAATAAAGGCCAAAAATAAAAGCCAAAAAGAAAATGAATGAATGAGTGCTAATGATCTAATCGGATATAATGATTTACTAAGCTGATGCTGAATGGATTCTAAAATGGTAAAACTCAACTGTAACTCCAGGTGAGTTCTAAAATGAACCTATGTTTCCAAAAAAAAATAGTGTCTCACATTTTAAAAGTAACTAGCCTACCCTGAAGTGACCGCCAAGAGCAAAGACCCCTGAAGGAATCCCGCTTCAGAGCTGAATGGGTGTATAGTATTTGTGTTATTGCAGTGATCAGATCTCTGGCTCATCATATCCTGCTGACTCACAATCGTCAGTCTTCAGCTCAAGCTGTTGCAGGCGTCTCCTGACAGGCTCCTAGAGCGCCAGCGTGACTCATCTGATATCAAACCTGTTCTCATTCATTCTTCCTCACCCAAACCTGCCTGCAAAGAAAAAAAAACTCCTGTTCCAAATGCAGCACAGTGTTCGCACTTAGCAGGACGACATCTGCGCTGTCTTCTCTCCCGCCACGCAGAACATTGTGCCCTGAACGCCGAGCTGTGCCAGATAGCAGAGCGAAGAGCAGGAACCCATTTCAGAGGCCAAGACAAGCCGATTCAAGTACTGTTTGATCCCTGCTTCATCTTTAGTCTAAACGTCACTTTTAACCAGTGATGGTAAAAATACTGAACAATGATACTCAAGTAAACATACCATTACTTGCCCAAAATGTAGAGCAAGTGAAGTAAAAGATGTAATTATTATTCAAATTATTAGTAAAAAGTAGCCCTTTTAAAAGTAAACAAGAATAGTGAGTGAGTATTACGCTGGGAAGGGTAGGTTGATGCGTTTATGTGTAATTTGTACATGTGTGTGTGTAAACAAAACATTCTGTAGTGCATTTAGTTATTTTTTAAGCCATTTTGGTCATTATAAAGTAAACATTCTCATCAGTGACATCAGTCTAAACCAGCAATGCCCAAACTATGGCCCGTGGGCCGAAGTTGGCCCATGGTAGCTTTTGATTTGGCACGCCACCACATCTGAGACGAGACAGAGAATGATGGGGAAGGTTGGGGCAAAACAGAGATCGTCAATACTAATTTAACATAACTTTTTGTTTGTTTAATTGTTGAGCTACAAAAAAAAGCAAACTGAAATGACGTGTTCCAGTTAAATGTTCTGAATCAAAAAATTGTTTATGTTAAAATGTAAATACTGTTACTTGATGGATAGCGGACAAAGCACAAGACATTGTGTTCTGAAAGGGATTTTTTAAGTTTTTATTGTAAGAAGTTTATTTCATTTTAAATATTAATAAATTAGGATTTTACCATGGAAACTTTAATGTAATAAAGTTTAGTATATTTAGCTTTGGCCCGCCAACCTCAATCAAGTTTGGTTTTTGGCCCTTCATAAGAAAAAGTTTGGGCACCCCTGGTCTAAACAGTCTCTGGGTCATTGCGTGTAAAGTATCTTCTCGGACACGTTTAACGCTTCCAAACAGTTTGCTCATGTCTTGAGGCAGTTCAGTAAGACGCAATTTACTTTCTATGTGAGATTTGATTGGACAGGAATCGCAGGACTGATTTTTCTAATCCTCATAGACAAGAAATAATAAAGCAGTGACTGCAGGTTGAAGGAAAGTGGAGGAGTAAAAGTACCAATACTGCACTAAAAATGTACTCAAGGCAAAGTAAAGTACACAGTTTTAAAACTACTTAGTAAATTACAATTCCTGAGAAAAAAACGACTCCATTACAGTAATCTGAGTATTTGTAATTTGTTACTTACACACCACTGTTTTTAACCCAGGGTAAAGAAACATCTTGTGTACCCAGGGTTATGAAACTCTGGCCCTTTTGCAGTGTTAAAGCGATAATTTACCCAAAACTGAAAATCCTGTCTTCATTTATGCACCCTTCACATTTTTTACAAATGTTTTTTTTTCTATTGAACAAATAAGAAGATATTTATAAAAATGCTAGAAAGTGGTAACATTGACTTCCAGTATTTGTTTTTCCTCAGTGGTTACGGGTCTCTAATAATCTTCAAAATATATTCTTTTGCGTTCAACGGAAGAAAAAAAATAGAGACAGATTTAGAACCACTTGAGTTTGAGTAAAATAGTGAACAGTGTTGGGGAAAGTTACTTTTAAAAGTAATGCATTACAATATTGAGTTACTTTTATTACCTGGCTGAAGATTAATCTCTTTCAGAACTTGTTATTTTTTCCTTTCTTTCTTGTTTAATAGAAAAGCTCTGCAATTAACATGACAAACTATGAAAAAACACATTCAAAAATATTTAGGTTAGACTACTAATACAGATTAGTGATAGTTAAAAAACAATGTTTGGGTACTTTTGTACTATTTGTCTTAAGTAAAATCACTGTCCATTGAGACAATCCCCTTTACCTTTTCTTCGATGGGTTCAAAATAATGAAAACATTCTGTCATTGATTGGGTGATTCATTGTGACTACTTTTAATTTTAATTCAGCAATTTATTTTTTAAAAGCTAATTAATTAAACTAAAAAGTAACTCGTAGTGTGTTAATTTACTGGTTACTTTAAATATTGATGATCCGATCAGTACCGAGTACCGATTCCTTGTGGTGGTAATCAGCCGATACCAAGTACCGATTCTGATGCTTTAAGCTTTATAATGCATAGAGCACATTTTCAGTTCAAGTATGATACTTAAGCTTAAGATACATAAGATACTTAACCATGTAGTGTGGACATGTCATAGTCAGGAAGCAACTTTACAGAACAAAATAAACAAAACAGATTTAAAAATTGGCAAGAAAAATCCCTAATAAAGCAATTTGGAAACATTGCAAATCATGGAAGAAGAAGTCATGTCTCAATGAAGTTTGGAGTGCATATTTGATGCATAAGGTGTTAAAATGCACACCTATTAATCCATTACTTCCTTATTACAATAAGTTATATTATTGAATATTCAGGTTACAGTTTTTTTTATTTCCCTAATATTTCCAGCCATGATTTAATGAACTTGCAATATTGTTGAAAACACAGAACATTCAGTTCTGATATGTAAAAAGATTTCAGTTTTAATGCGTTATCTGCTTGTAAACTAGTAAACAAATAATTGTGATTGGTTCATGAGATCGGCCAGATTAGCAATACCGATTGAGTCATGAAATGTGATTATCGGCCGATACGATCTCTGGCCGATCGATTGGAGCATTCCTAAAAAGTAACATTGCTACATAACTCACGTTACTTGAACTGTGTTACCCCACCACTGATAGTAAATACATTTTCATTTTGGAGTGAACTATGCCTTTTAATCCTGTTTGATAAATGAGTACAATGTGAAATGATGTAGGTGTTTGAATGTTATGGCTAGATGCTTAGCAACTTACACTGCAGACACTCTAAAAAAAAGAGCTGGGCGAAGAAATCATGTCAGTTTTTTTGTGATAAATTGAGATGTATTTGATATGTAGGCGATCTCAGTATTTGGATGAAAAATTAACAACGTTCAATTTAATAAAAGATTGAAAAATTACAAATTTTGTCATCATTTACTCAACTTCTACTTGTTACCTGTTTGTAGTTCTTGCATTTGTAGAACATTTTGAAGATTTAGACTTTCCTGCTCTGGATGTGAATTGCTACTGGTTTCCAACATTCTTCAAAACATCTTAATTTGTGTTATTAATAAAGAATTGGAATCACTTGAGTGCTTAAATATTTACAGCCATATCACCCTGCAGCCCAAGACCGGTTACTCAATGAAGCTAACCAGGGCTAAGTCTGGTCAGTACCTGAATGGGAGACCCCATGGGAAAACTAGTTTGCTGTTGTAAGTGGTGTCAGTGAGACCAGAAGGAGGCACTCAACCTGCGAGTCCTAATGCCCCAGTAAAGTGAAGGGGACACTATACTATCAGTGAGTGCCGTCTTTCGGATGAGACGTTAAACCGAGGTCCTGACTCTCTGTGGTCATTAAAAATCCTATGGCACTTCTCTTAAAGAGTAGGGGTGTAACCCAGTGTCCTGGCCAACTTCCTTACATGGCTACCCAATCATCCTCATCCATCGAATTGGCTGTATCACGGTCTCTCCACGCCACCTCTAGCTGGTGTGTGAGCACACTGGCGCCGTTGTCCTGTGGCTGCCGTCGCATCATCCAAGTGGATGCTACACACTGGTGTGGTGTGGATAGACTGAGGGGTCATGACTGTGAAGCGCCATACACAATAAACGCGCTAACTTGCTTACTTACTATATTTATTCAAAAATCATGTCCTTGTTGTGGTTCTAGAACAAGTTGAGGGTGAGTTGAAACCAATATCATCATACCATGTATAAGTGGATGGTTCACACAAAATGCCATAATTTACTCATTCTCACCTTGTTCCAAACCAGTTTGAGTTTCTTTCTTATCTTAAACAGAGAAAGATTGTGAAGAACGATGTAAAAAAAAAAGAGTATATTTTAGTATATTTTTTATTATTTTACTTGCTGTTTTTTCCAACATTCTTTGAAATATCTTTGTGATCAACAGAAGAAAAAGAAAGTTAAAGACCACTTGAATGTGAGTAAATGGTGAGAAATGTTCATTTTTTGGGTGAATCCATTTAAATTCTCTCTTCATCTTTCTGATGCTCAGACTAAGTTTTAGCAGATCATCTTGGTTATATCTGAAATTGCCCCCTACAATCATTGACAATTCCCTACATTAATCCCCTATTATAGTCTACTTAATGAATGAGTGAATTTGAGCACCGAGTGCACTGGAAGAAATGCCATCTGATAGTTATTTAACAGTTAGCAAGCTGTTTATTAGTAATGAAACAAAGACTTTGGTTTCTATTGTGTATACAAATGTTAATAGAACAATTAAATATAATTTTTCAACTGATAGTTATTTAACACTTAGCAAGCTATTAAACATAATATAACACTATTAGTAATGAAACAAAGACTTCTCGTTTCTGTCATGCATGTTAACGTAACAATTGATCATTTATTTAGAAACTACACCAATAGGATTCTCTTGGATGCCATCTTGAGATCAGAACATGTCAGAACATGTCGTTTCTTTTTGAATGGGGAAAAGTGTAACTGTCAACATGGTGAATAAAGCCCCGCCTACTAGTACAGGATCCAATCATCGATTGCTATATGGTGAAAAAAACCCCGCCTTCTAGTACAGGAGCCAATCATCGATCGATATAACTGACGATACTCCGGAGGAGGGGCTCAGACCAAACGTGAGTTTCTGCAGATTTTGTGTAATTCAGACGTTAGAAATTAAACTAACAGTTGTTTAATTTTATTGGTGATGAAATTCAATCGTAAGCAAAGATGTTTCAAAGATGGCCGCCGAGTGAAATGACTTGTCTTAAAGGGACTTTTGATTAATTGAGTGCACTTCAGAACGTCCACTGTGGTTTCGGACATCACTACAAATGGCTGCTCCCTCAAATAGTGCATTATTATAAGGGTATGAGGCGATTTTAGATACAGCTGATTGCACTAAGATGCTGCCATGATTGGCTGATTAGATATTTGCATTAATGCGCAGTTAAACAGGTCGATTTAAGTATATGAGGTGCCTATGAACCATCGCTAAGAACAGTGATGCCCAAACTAGGTCCCGCTGGCCAAAATTGGCCCATCTATGATTTATAAATTATAGATTTGGCCCATCCCACCTGAGATTGTCATTTAAAATCTAATGTAACATTTTGTTATTTGTTTTATTGTTAAAGGTAACTGAAATTAAATGTTTCAATTACATAAACTAGTAAGTCTGTATTGTAAATCAGATTTGGTTTAAATTACATACTGTCACTGACGGTTAGAGGACAATGCAGAGACTTTGGTGAGCGAATCAAGGTAAAGGCAGATTCTGCTTGACTAGTGTATTCAGCATTGAACTACATGTTCACTGTTATGTTTTATTCATTCATATTTTCTTGTCGGCTTTGTCCCTTGCGGGGTCGCCACAGCGGAATGAACCGTCAACTTATCCAGCAACGATTTTACGCAGCGGATGCCCTTCCAGCCGCAACCCATCTCTGGGGAACTTCCACACCACATTCACACTCATACACTACGGACAATTTAGCCTACCCAATTCACCTGTACTGCATGTCTTGGACTGTGGGGGAAACCGGAGCACCCGGAGGAAACCCACGCAAACGCAAGGAGAACATGCAAACTCCACACAGAAACGCCAACTGACCCAGCCCAGCCGAGGTTCGAACCTGCGACCCAGCGACGTTCTTGCTGTGAGGCAATAGCACTACCTACTGCGCCACTGCGTTGCTTATGTTTTATTGCAATAAGCTATTTTAAAAGTTATACTGCATTAGTTAATACGATTTAAAGTAATGTTTTTTTATTTATTTTTAAAATTATGAAAAATCAGTAACTTTAATGTAGTATATACTGCTCAAAAAAATAAAGGGAACACTCGGAGTTACATTGTGTTGTTTAAGTGTTCCTCTTTATTTTTAGAGCAGTAATAGTTTGATATTTACCTTCAGCCCAGTGCTCATAATGATATTTGGTTTTTGGCCCTTTATATGAAAACGTTTGGGCACCCCTGACTTAGAATAAAACAAGCAAGCAAGTGTATGGTGGGAAACCTCATTTTATGAATGATTAAATGTTAACCTTAAACATTAGGAGTAAATTATGAGAGATATGAAACGTGAAGCAGGACAACCTAAGTTTTGGTTTACTTGGGGTTTAGATTGACCCAGAGTTAATGGTTTCAAGAGTGAAAAGCATTTTAGAGCGGTGGGATATTACATGTGTGGGATGGCTTAGAGTTTGTAGGCCCGGGACAAGGTTCACCTGGCACACACATGCATGCACACAGTTTACTTGGCAATATTTTGGTTTCCAAGTCACACCCTGAAAACATACAAAAGAGAGGGAGGAAGCAGGGCAGCAGACTGAGACAGGGCTGAACTTAAGACTCTCTCTTACTAAGTGTTTAATTCAGAGGTCAAAGGAGGACATCCAGCATGAGAACCTGCTGACTGCTTGAAATTCACGTAGCAATGACTTGACCAGGCTTCTAGAAATACTTGTGGTAGGCTTATGTTTAATAGGTAAATTTACAGTGCTCAGCATATATGAGAACACCCCATTTAAAAATGAATATTTGTATCAATTTCTCAGTGAATATGAGTAATATAAATTGGTGCATTTGAACAAAACTGATTTATTAAACAGATATATTTATTAAAATAATACAGTATTTTAGTCACAGGACATCTTTAGAAATGGAAAGAAAATACATTTAAATTCATGCAAAAAAAATGACAAACTACAACACTTCAACAAAATTGTATATATTTTTTAGTTTCTCTTGATTTTTGCTATTTCTGAACGTTTTATTTTAACATTTTTCTATAATATAAATTTGGGTGTACTCATTTTTGAACCATTATTGTAAGTTATTTTGTTAGATTAGCTCCTGATTTGGCTTCAGTACTGACTAAACTAATGTATATGCACAAATATAATATTTTAAAGCAACCTATAGAAAAAATAATGAGAGATTTGTGGGGGGTGTACTCAAATATGCTGAGCACTGTATATGAAGTCTTCCTTCTAACCCAAATGGCCTTTTGTTTAAAAGAAATGAGAGTATAAAGGCACAGTAGATACAAATATATGCACACACACACAGATACACATGTACATACATTATCGATCTTATTCTTTAATACAGAAGTGCGCTTGTTTTATTGATTGTTTTAGAACTTCCAAGTCGGTTTTCACCAATAGGATTTCTCTTTGGATGCCATCTTTAGATCAGATGCAGAAATGACTAAGAATAATAAACATCAGAAAATTGTTAAACTGGTTGCTCCATACAAACAAGTGTGTCATGACTACACATAAAAAGAAGAATGTAATTAGAAATAAGTTTGCAACATCAAGCCATAACGCACCATTTTTCCGTCAAAAGATCAATGGAAGTGAATGAGACAGGAAGTTACGAGCCAAAAAGATTCCAATGGCTGCTAGATCGTATTTGTAGACTAAGGTCAATAAAGGCAAATCATTTTTTCACCACTAGATGGCACGTATTCACAACAAACAAGGCATAGTTTGATGATGCTGCACTGTAAAAGAAAATCTGTAGATTATCAGTTTTTTGTATTTTGTGATTCATTTATTTCCTCCCCAATTTATTTATGCTTTTGAATTTCATTATGGGACTTTGATCTTTTCCCCAACAGTTTTAACATGAAAGGTTCGAAAAAGAGACTTTAGGTAACATTTTAAGTGTTTAAAATGTGTATGTCTGGGTTGGTGTTGTATATTATGATACAAAACCTAATAAACTACCAGTACAGTTTCTTTTATTTTACAGACTTATTTTACTATACATTATTATTTATACATTAAATTATTTCAAACTACTAAAATGTCAATAAAAGTCACTTTGTAAACTGTAGAGTTGAATTTTCAACATCAAAAGTTGACAAAAGAGATCAAGATCCCATAATGCAATTCACAACCATAAAGAAACAGAAAACACTTGTAAATCACAAAAGACGGAAACTGTTCATTAACAGATTCTTTTTTAGAATTATAATTTTTTTTACAGAGTGTGGAATCATGGGAGTTGTGGTCTGCATTATGTCCAACAGGACTCCTGCTGAGTTTTTATTATGGCACCGCTTCCAGTTCTTCCAGTGGTGATCATGTGGGGAAGAAGCAGCACTGTTTTATCATACTAAATATATTTTAGGGTTCTGGTGTAATGATGCTCTGTGACGTCACCGACAGCACACAACATATTAAAGCTTCTTTGGTGTTTCCGTTTTTTCATAAACCATAAAAACAATCTATTAGCATGACCACACTTGCTAAAATTCCTTCTTTTTTCTTGATTTGAACATACTCAAATCATTTAGGATAAGCATATTCCACCAAACCTTCAAACTGACATCACCAGAGAAAGACTGTCATTCCAGAGCAGAAAAGTGCTTAGATATGGATTAAAGATTACCAAAATAAGCTGTTTTTGTGGATTAACTAGCATGCATTAATTATTCACTTTAAGACTAACAGTAGCTATGTTTCCATCCATAAATGTGAATTAAATTTATGTGCAAAACTGTAATATCGCATAAAAGACGTACTCATAATGCAGAGTTTCCTTACACAAGTCAAAGAGAACAAAATCGTCACTTCCTGATTAACTGGCGCCAAATATCAGAAGTAAAAATTTGCTGCAGCAGGAGAAGCTGTGTCAATCTTTGCTTTATTTAATAAATGACTTGCGCCTCAGAAGACGATGCCGACACGCAATGAACGTGTGGTGCCGTTTGAAGGACAGTTTTGGAGGTCATTAATAATAAAATAACACTAATGCTGAAATGGTTAAGGTGTTTTAGAATGACCAGAACAACATTTCTGATGTTTTACAATGTGCTCAGCCTGCTGGTTTGTCCATTTGCACACATTTTTATCATCACATGATCTCTTTTAACAAAGTCACATCACCTTTTTTTAGTGCACATACTGGAATTTGTTTGGTAAATGTGTTTTCGTCATAGTTTATGCGCATCTTTTCTTATTGAACAAAAAGTTTATCCTACTCAGTTATGCACATACAATTGAAGTCAGAATTATTAGCCCCTCTGTTTATTTTTTCCCCCAATTTCTGTTTAACGAAGAGAAGATTTTCTCAACACATTTCCAAACATAATAGTTTTAATAACTCATCTCTAATAACTTACATGATGACAGTAAATAATATTTTAATAGATATTTTTCAAGACACTTCTATACAGCTTAAAGTGACATTTAAAGGCTTAACTAGGTTAATTAAGTTCACTAGGCAGTTAGAGTAATTAGGCAAGTCATTGTATAATGATGGTTTTTCTACTATCGAAAAATATATAGCTTAAGGGGCTTATAATTTTGACCTTAAAATGGCTTTTAAAAAATTAAAAACTGCTTTTATTCTAGCCGAAATAAAACAAATAAGACTTTCTCCAGAAGAAAAAATATTATCAGACATACGTGAAAATTTCCTTGCTCTGTTAAACATTATTTAGGAAATATTTAAAAAAAAAAAAAAATTCAAAGGGGTGCTAATAATTCTGACTTCAACTGTATGTGCGCATTTTTAATACTTTTGTGCACTTTGGAGTTTCCATTAATATTTTTTTATGCGCATATCCAAAATGCGCATAAAAATAGGTGTACGGAAACGTAGCCACTGTGTGCTAGGAAAATAAACACTGTAAATTCTTATTTCACGCAGACTTTGTAATTCATCTTGTAAACTGAAAGAACGGTAGGAATGCTGTAATATTTCTATTACGACTATTTTTAACCTGATTGTACAACGACACAGCAACAGCTTATCAGTTGGAAAACAGAAGTCGTATCATAGGACATACAATATTTATTTAGGAACACAAACAATGATAAGTTAATTATCAGGTAGTCCACAAATATTGTGGGAATGGTATCAATACAGTCAAACAGGGGAAAACATACATGGAAAACCATTTGGGAACAAGGGACCCCGAAAGAAAAAGTTTGATCAGAAACTGGTGTAAATGGAAAATGAAACATTGTAGATCAGCAAATGAGTTTTTTTTCCTCTTCAGATTCATCATTTGAAATAAACGGTAATAGAAAAGCAGATGGTGCCAGAATCACAAGTTGAATAGGGGACCTTCACTAAAACTAGCAATAAGACAGAATTCCCGAAAAAGCGTTCATGTAGAATTCCCCCAAAAAGCAAGAAACTACAAAATATGATATACATGTGAATACGTCATGCAAAGTAGCAAGTCTGCTTACAAACATGTTGTATAGTAGTCCGGTTTCTAATGTAGCTTTAGCGGCGTGGATTTACTCTCCCCGACTAAGAAACAGCAGTCTGGAAAAAAAGCTCCTCCAAACAGATTTCAATAAAACTACAAACCATGATTATAAAACATCCAGATCCTTCGTAATCTATTTTCAGACAATCTCTGAGGACATCAGTGAGCTACCGCTTAATGGATATAAAGCAAAGCGTGATGGAAAAATCCGGTTCAAAAAAGTGTGTTCACCTAGGAAGATTCCCTGATTGGTTGAGTAGAGTGTCAGGTGACCAGTGAGGTACGAAAAAAGTCCCATTATCCAATGGGGAGAGAAAAGATCAGTCTCATACACAATGTTTAAGTGTGTAAGTCTCACACACACACTGTACACATGAACGCTTGCATTGAATACTAGTTAGATAAAAACCGCAAAAAACAGATCGCTAATCCACATGCAACGTCTTGCATAAAGAACACCAGATAAAAGAATTAAAAAGGAAAACGTTGAGAAAAGTTGCTGCCTTAAATGCTAGACGTCCATCTTTGAGAAAATATCAGAAATAATCCACAGGCGCAATGATAGTCCCGTATATGTTAATCTACTCTTTTATTATAGGAAGAAAAAACTCGCTCTCTTTCTTAGTAATACAATGTGCGCTTGTTTCGTTCTTTCGCGTATTACCTTCGTGTTGGCTTTCGCTCCTCTTCTGTAAATGTCCATGTTGCTTGGTTATTCTTGGTGTAGCTCTCTCTGCCTCCATGTTTGGTGAGTAAGAGAGAAAAACAAGAGCCCTCCCTGAACCCTCGCTCCACGAGTCAGTGAAGGTGAGGAGGAGGACAGGTAGCCCAGGCCCTCATCTCTCAGCCTCCATGGCGGCGCTGGCCTTCTGTTCGGATGCCGCTTGCTGGTTGACAGCTGAGGGCCAGCCTGGGGGTGGGTGGGCCTGTTGGGCGGACGGGCCCTGAGTCCATAAACTCTGCTGGTTGGGTATTGGTGGGGTCATGCCCCAGCTGACCGGGGGTGGAGGGGGTGAGGTGGCCATACTGGGACTGCTGCTGCTGTTGAAGCTTTCCGAGGCTTTAAGTCGCGAGAACATGGTGAGCGCGTCTGGGAAGTTTGGTGGTGTCGCCGGCGTGTTGGCGGGAGTACACATCTGAAATTGAACAGATGGAATAAGAATGATAAATATGTTTTGGATAGTGCGCATTATTGGTAACACTTTGTTTTGATGGTTCATTTGAGTATTAGCAGACTGTCTGCTTAATATCTGTTGATACTTCTCCTTCAACAGACATTTAACTGACTAGAAGAAACTTAGCAAGTGCATGTCAACTTACACTAACTCTAACCCTAACCCCAACCTAACAGTCTTCTTATAATCTAATGAGAATTAATTGGCATGTAGATGCAATGCAACTTAAATTCAACAAACGGACTATCAAAAAAGTGTGACCGCATTATTTCCTAAATTCAATTTGAAACCTAGTGATATTTTGAAGACTATAAACCATAAATGTGACTATAAACATCTACTAAGACATTTTCTCAATTATTGCATCGTGAAATGGCATATTTTTGCATGATAATGGCAACTTTGAATAGTGATTAGCCTGAAATTGTGCCACTTCTGCCAAAATGTAGTATTTACAGTGAATTGTATTGTGTATTACATCGTTTTAAACCATAGGTCTCAAACTCAAGTCCTGGAAGGCCGCAGCTCTGCACAGTTTTACTCCAACCCTGATCAAACACAGCTGATCCAACTAATGAAGGTGTTCAAGACTCTTTTGAACACCTCGATTATTTGGATCAGCTGTGTTTGATAGAGTTGGAGCTCTATTGTGCAGAGCTGCGGGCCTCCAGGAATTGAGTTTGAGACCTATGGATTAAACCAGGGGTGTCCAAACTCAGTCCTGGAGGGCCGGTGTCCTGCATAGTTTAGCTCCAACTTCCTTCAACACACCTCCCTGGAAGTTTCTAGTACACCTAGTAAAAGCTTGATTAGCTGGTTCAGGTGTGATTAATTGAATTGAAACAAAAATATGCAGGACACCGGCACTCCAGGACCGAGTTTGGAGACCCCTGGCTTAAACAATCTCATGATAATTAGAGGTGGATAGGTGTCGTTTATTTGGCATAAAAGGCAAAGTGAGGTCAAAATGAGCTTTATTGTCATTCTGCTACAAGTGTGGACATACAGTGAAACATAATGTTGTGTCTCGCAGGACCACGATGCTACATAAATAAACATGATCATAAATATGAACGCAACACTGGATGCAAGAGCTGTTTTACACTTACACATAACTAAAATACCTAAGCGGTAATCTAACTATGATAACTACTAACTACATATATTTTAAATACTTAAACCTTAAATACTCTACACAACAATACTATACACATAACCTATGAGAGACTATACAAGACAGAACAATATTGTGCAAAAGAGGTATATTAAGGTTAAAGAAAACAAGCAGTGCAACATGATTTATAGTACATTCACAAATAAACATTACTTTCCTTATTTATTCCTTGTAGGATGGAGTTTAAGTAAAGTGTCCAGTGCGTAAAGAGAGAGAGAGAGTGTGTTTCTAGAGGTGGTTTGTCAAGCCCACTCAAAATGGTCTCATATATTCAAAAGAATTGCTGAAATCTGAAGCTAATTTATGACACACCAAGAATACTCTGCAGTAATTACTAATGTTACTTATATTATTGTAGTTGGAGTTTTATAGTGAACCTAGGGGAATCTGTTGTGTTTTGTAATTTTGTATGTTTTTAAATATATGTATACTTTAAACTTTTATTATACCGTTCAATTTATAGATTTATTTTTAATAAATAATAATAATAATGGCAAGTGGTGCAGTGGGTAGCACGATCGCCTCACAGCAAGAAGGTTGCTGATTCGAGCCTCAGCTGGGTCAGTTGGCATTTCTGTGTGGAGTTTGCATGTTCTCCCTGTGTACGCGTGGGTTTCCTCCACAAGTCCAAAGACATGCGGTAAAGGTGAATTGGGTATGCTAAAATAGACCGTAGTGTATGTGTGTGAATGAGTCTGTATGGACGTTTCCCAGTGATGGGTTGCAGCTGTAAGGGCATCTGCTGTGTAAAACATATGCTGGATAAGTTGGCGGTTCATTCCGCTGTGGCGACCCCAGATTAATAAGGGACTAAGCCATAATGGCCCTTTTTGATATCGGTTCAGGCACCAGTATTGTAAAAAAATACCTAAAAAACAAATAATATCCAACCCTAGTATTATGTTTGTAAAAAAAAAAATCTCTTGTGATCACTAAAGCTGAATTTATTTGATTAGATTTAATTATTACAATTTTAAATTTGCCACCATTTTGCACCACTACTCCCTGTGCATTACAGTTTTCTTTAGAAACGTTCCAATTTGCTGTTTTTCAGCATATTCAGGAAGGTCAAAAGAACTGAATTTTTCTAATATGATTGGAAACATTATTTCTTTAGTCACTTTTGATATGATGATGATGATGATGATGATGATGATAATAATGAAGCCTTTATTTGTCACATACACTTTTACAGTTGAAGTCAGAATTATTAGCACCCCTTTGAATTTTTTTTTCTTTTTTAAATATTTCCCAAATGATGTTTAACAGAGCAAGGACATTTTCACAGTATGTCTGATAATATTTTTTCTTCTGGAGAAAGTCTTATTTTTTTTATTCCAGCTAGAATAAAAGCAGTTTTTAATTTTTTAAAAGCCATTTTAGGGTCAATATTATTAGCCCCTTTAAGCTATATTTTTCCGATAGTCCACAGAACAAACCATCATTTTACAATAACTTGCCTAATTACCCTAACCTGCCTAGTTAACCTTATTAACCTAGTCAAGCCTTTAAATGTCACTTAAGCTGTATAGAAGTGTCTTGAAAAACATCTAGTAAAATATTATGTACTGCCTTCATGGTAGAAATCTGTTAAAAAAAAATCTTCTCTCCATTAAACAGAAATTGGGGGAAAAATAAACAGGGGGACTAATAATTCAGGGGGTTAAATAATTCTGACTTCAACTGTACATGTAGCAAGATTGGACCATACACAAACATCACACATTACAGGGGAAGACAGGTCAAACAAGAGGCAGCTTTTAGAAAGAGGAAATAAAATACATTTGGGAAAAAGGAGGCGAAAAAAACAAAAACAAGTCTGAAAAAAACTGAAAAACTGAAAAAAGTTTTATTTCCTTTCAAATTAGTACTTTTAAACAGTTTTCTTAATGAATCATTTGTAATAACTCACTTTTATCTTCCTTAATCCAAATGAATCAAATCCTGCCATTCCTCTAAAATTATTTTCCTGTTTGGCTGATATCACAAACACCATTGTACATATCATTTACAGACATTTCATTATCCAATCGATTCTCAGCACACAAAACCAGGTCACATCTTTTACAGACTCTAGAAGTAACAAAAGGTATTTCATGTATATTTTAACCACATCTTAACATTTGTAAAGTAATAAACACATTTGAATCCGTATGATTAGCAACTAAAACATTTTGCCATTGCAAAATTCAATTCGACTAAGTTGTCCCTGCAGATCGGTCCGACATTCCCTCCCTTCCTTCGCATTCTTTTTGCCAGTGTTGACTGGTGCTCTTTTAACAGTTCTACTTCCTGTTTCTCATCTGCCCTGGCATCACCCTCTCGGCCTTCCTCTGTGTGCCATTCAGCTTCACCATCACCTCAATGACCTTCCCCCATTGTCCTCTATGAACTCGTTGTCCTCTCTCCGCATTTACAGAGGTACACAATAGGTCTCATGAGAGCAACCCCGCCATCCTGTAATGTTTTTGGCGACAGGACAACAATCACCAAAATAAACAACATTTGAAATCGCCACAAAAGTGCAGCCTGTGGGTTAACTAAGGACTAAAGGATGGGGAGAAATTGAGAGATTTTGTGAATGAAAGCTAATTCGATGGTCAGCGTTTCATTGGGATACTTCCCGGTGTGCCCTTGCTCAGGTATGAGAACCATGTACATATTGTCTTACTGCAGTGATCACATCGGCATCCGTGTCCCGTCCTGTCAGCAACCTTGAATCCTGCCGCCTGCAGTTTTTATTGAACCACCCGTAAGGATATCTCTCTCCAAAAACCACCACAATTACCCCATTGTGGTCGGTCAAAAGTCTCAAATGGACATCCGTGTCCCTAGATGGCTTTGATTCTCAAGAGTGTTTACAACAAGAAGTCTAAAGGATTAAAAAAAAGCTGCATAAACAGCTCTAGTCATGAGTTTAGGAGAGCAGCACAAAATGGCATCCGATAATACATCAGCAGTCTGGACAGATGCTGCAGATGTGGAGTTGAAGGTCAGTGGTTTTTTAAGACAACCGTCAGACATCTGCAGATCCTCCATAATTCAGTAACATCGACAAAGAGCGTTTCGAGAGGTGCGGTGTACATAACAAACATGCTCCGGCCGACAGCTGGGTTGCTATGGAAATATTTTGGTTCTGAGGACAGATCTGTTGATGAGAAATGAGGTCAGAGTTGGCATAGAAAAACAGAACCTGCGGTACACAGTCCTGTCCACTTTGTTAGCTTTCATTTATGTTTGTTACACTTCATTACTTGGAAGCCGAGTGAATGTTTAAAACTATATTGGTCACTGTTAGGTAAAGAGTGTGATTTCTGCATCACCAGAGCATCCCCAGACTGAAAAGCAATTATTTTTAAACAGGTTTTCCAAATTAGGCATGGGACAATAACCGTTTTCAAGGTATATCACGGTTAAGGTTTTAAAACCGCCAACATTTTCTGCTATAATGTTCCTACGGTATATGTTTGATTTTTTATTTCTCCAGCAGGAAAGATGTCCAAAGATGCCATTTTAAATTGTAAAAACAAATCAATGTTTTTGAAACTAATGAAGAGCAGAAGTCAATAATTCATTTGAATTATTTAGCCTAACATGTTTACTGCTCCAAAATATTGTAAATGTTTCTCAAAATGAAATATATTGTGTTCAAAGTTTTAGTTTTTTACCCAGTCATTTAAAGAATATATTTTAGAGCAGTGACCACAATACAGTGAAACCGTGATATTTATATCCGAGGTTATCATACCGTCAGAATCTTATACCAGCCCCTGCCTATTCCAGACACAGCCCTTGTCTTTCAATGGTTCGGTCAAATAAAAATAAAAAAATAGTTCAAACTCACCATTGATAAATGATTGGGAACAAAGAATGTTTCACTGTCAAGTAGAGCACACTGTACTGTCACTGTTTCATCCACATTTTGAATTATGCTTTGCATTAATTTGTGCTTAACGTAGAAGGAAATTTCCATAAAATGTAATGCATGATGTCCTGTTAGAATTTTGTGCTTATATACAGTCTGCTTCCTCATATTTCTCTTTTTTATTTTGAATATTAAAAAACCCAACACTTTAATATTTAGGCACATACCAACCCCACTCCTGAGTGTGGTTGCAAAATAAATTTGGTGTAATACCTGCTTCAGACATACACTATAGGTCAAAAAAGTATGGGGACAGTATGATTTTTTTTAATGTTTTAAAATAAGCTTATCCTGCACATCAAAGCTGCATTTGTTTAATCAAAAATACAGTACAAATTGTACAATTCTGAAATGTTATTGCACTATAAAATAACTGTCCAAATGTAGTTCATAATTTAATTTAATCATTTATTCAAGTGATTTTTAAAATGAATTTTCAGCTTCATTAGTCCAGTCCATAAATATTAGAGTGAATTTTGAAGGATCATTTGACTCTGAAGTCAAATGATCCTTCAAAAATCACTCTAATATTTATTATTATTATTATTAATATTACTAATGATAATTGTAATAAAAAGCAATAATGACTGGAGTAATAATTTCATTTCAAACTACATACAATTAGCAGTGATTTAAATTTTTTTATGAATATTTAACAATAGAATTTTTTTTTTTCATTTAATAAATGCTGCCTTGATGAATGGAATAATTTTCTTTAAAAATAAACATAAAAAAAACATGGAAAAAAAAAACTGACCCCAAACTTTTGACTGGTAGTGTATGGATCATTTGACAACATCAGTCTAAGTGCTTCATGAGAGTATTTAGGTGCTAAAATGTCATTTTTGCACTATTTGATTAAATATATTCTCTGATTGGTGGAGATTTGTTTACAGAAATAACAAAAATTATGCTTTTTAAATTGTTTAATATTTTTACACAATGTTTAAAAAAAATAATACAAGTAATAGTAGGTAAATAAATGAAAAGTAATGCAAATAATAATGCAGGTGGAGAGCATATAGCCATCAACTGACATCCTCAAAAGTGAACAGTAGGACGGTTTTGAATGGTTTTATTATTTATTGCTTTTTTTCGATTTCCCTATGGTTTTTACTTTTACTTTTGAAACCTAAAGGCTGGGATTCACCAAGCCAACGGGCAGCCATTGGGCAACATTGGACCACTGGTGCAGTTTAGTGTTCACGAAAATGTTTTCGTACAAATGAGGCCAAATGCAGCTGATGCAAGGCGACAACACAGTTTTCATCACCGCTAGTTCTTTATCATGAGCTTGGTGTGTCCCAGGCTTAAGTGTTGCACACTATAAAATCTTGCTGACAATACAGGTCAAATGTTGGACTTGAAAACAAAAATCTTTGCATTAGCAATGTTTTGATTTCAAAATAAACCTTGGCGCCCATGAAAAGTGAAAGTAAAAAAGTGTGTTTGATAAACAAAACACATATGTAACCATTGTATCAGGACATCAGCAGGAAAAAAACCTTTACTATTATTCAAGTAGTCAAACCATTTCAAACAACAATAAGTAGAAAGATTTACAGCTTTCCTTTGAACATGAGACAAAAATGTTCCTCAATTTCACTGGAAATGTATAGCACAAAAAAAAGCCATCAAATTCCTTTGAACTAAAACAGTGAAGCAATTCACCACTCCACACTTTCACAGTAGCTTGGAGGGTCTAATATAACCAACTGCTTTGCATCTTCACACACATGTATACATGGCTCAGGGCTGAAATTATGAAAAATGAACACATTGCGTATGATGTATGAAAGACAACGATAAGCTTTGTAATGAGATAATTGATAGTTCACTTCAGTGTTCCAGTGTTGTGAGACAGAACGGAAGACTGCCTGACCGGCTGTGTGCATATTTGAGAGAAAGAGAAGATGGGAGGTGCGTCAAACAGGCAGCCGTTGCCTTCAGGAGGTGCTTTGATTTTTATAATAGTAATTTGTGATCACATACTGCAGAGATGCAGAGCTTTTTCTGATCTCTGTACTCTGTTATACTGTGTGTGCTTTTCAAGTGCTTGCACACGTGTGAGCAAATGATCTCTCAGTTTGGGGCTTGATTATTAACCTGAGTGTTGACACAGAACAGAGAGATTTCAAATCAAAACAATAGACAAGCGTTGTCTTATAATGGCATTTTTATGACAAATACAAGGCTTGAATCATATTCAATATGTGTTTAACTGAAGGACACGTCTCTGCAGCCAGTACAGACTGCAGTGTCCTCTGCCAAGTGATCGTAAAATAGTGAAAGTTGTTCAATCAAAGCAGTAAAGACAGAACTCTCAGTGCATTTTAAAGGCTATAGAAAAGTGATAAATCAAGCAGTGACAGATCCATTCTTCATTTTGACATATATCCAATTGTTAACAGCTTATTGAAAAACAAATTAGGGCAGGACTTGATTCTATATATAGTTCACTGATTGGATTTTGGCCCGGTTTGCACTTGTTGGTATTAACTTGTGTTTTGAGTGATCCAATCATGAGTGGTCAGCCGAGACGCATTACCGCTGACACCTGGTATTAACATGTTCAAATGAGTCTCGTGATCTCGTCATGCTCTACATCACCTTCGCTGAGCCCTCAGCGTAACGCACGAGTACCACTGAAGAAACAAACCCATGGTATGGGGCTTACAAGAGAGAGGTGAAGCAAGCAAACGAAAACAATGAAGACGGTACAACAATCTCAAATGCAGACTGTGTATTCCCATGTTAGGATGAACAGTCACATGCTAGGAACGTAGAGAAGGTTGTCTTCTGTTAAAGTTAAAAGTGGACAGGCTCAAAACATTTTAGATGCTCTTTACGACTGTGTTTAGTGCTGCCCATCAGGATTTAATCGGCGACTTTTCAGATGGGGGCATTCAAAAGTGGACGCAGATTAACGTGAAGTCCTGTAAGCATTATGGGAGGAGTAGGTTGTGTTCTCACTGTATTGTTCAGTTATAACACGCCAATGAACGAGAATGTTCTGCTTATTATATATGCACATTGATTATGGTTATGCTGTCTGTTGCTTTAAATGCTTGTGCTGGGTTGATTCTGACTGGTTGTCAATGTTTGCA
Organism: Danio kyathit; assembly: GCA_903798195.1. Taxonomy (NCBI): domain Eukaryota; kingdom Metazoa; phylum Chordata; class Actinopteri; order Cypriniformes; family Danionidae; genus Danio; species Danio kyathit. Next base: position 21,702,871 of record LR812530.1, on the reverse strand, counting down.
TTGTTCATCAGCCAGTTTTTATCAGATTTTCCCCACCCCTCTTTCACTGTGATTGAACAGCTACCAATAAAGTGTCCTTGGCTTCATTTACGTACAACTTTTGCTTCAGTCAGAATGAAATCATTCTGGGGTGCGTTTCACAAACAATAACATAACTCGCGGCTGAACTATCATGGTACAATGCATCGTTTGGGAAAAGAACGATGTAATGAACATTACATACTCTATTCTAAAACATAAAATCATTTACAAAAGCTAACACTTTTCTAATATCATATAATAATCATATAAATAAATTAATAATGAGGCTATTTATTATAAGAAATGAAATTTAATATTTATTATTTATTAGAGAAAAAAAAATACTTTAATAATAATATTAATAATATTATTGATGATGATGATGATGGCGATTATTATTATTAAGTAGGATATTGTTTATTTATTTATTTATTTTTTTATCTACTTTTACAATTTATGTAAACCACTGCAGAAATGTTTTAACCAGCAGGCCCATGTCATATACTGTACAGATACTTAATAAATGACCTGCTATAAATTAAAAGCATTAATATATGCTATGTTTTTTGTTTTCACAAGGTTTGGAGACGCAACATAAATTTCACTTTTAAATAACAGGTCACCTATTGCTTTCGTCATGAGCCACAGCTGTGTTCAAAATGACATCAATGTTTTCAAATTGCACTACGAAGGGAACGCAACTGTCAATATGAAGATTGCTAAAACTTAACTGTAAAAATACGTTGAAAGCAAATTACACTTAAGAGTGATGACTTTTTTTTTTTATAATTCTAAATGTTAGAATGTTCTAAACGAATAGGGCATAGGGGGGATATTTGGGATTAGAACACAGCCAGGAACTATGTTTCAACTACAGCTCAAGAGGTGTAGTTGTAAGCATACAAGCTTGCGACGCAGTCTGCGAATATTCGTTGGAATGATGGATTTGGGAAACGCCAAATCAATGAACTATGTTTGTAACAACGAAACTTGCAACCTTAGTTGGCTAACGATGGTTTTCGGAAACGCAGCCCTGATTGATAAACCTGAATGTAGTTTTTACATTACCACTAAATAAATAGATCGTTTTCATTGTGTTTATATTTCAGAAGTTTTAAATCAGATTTGATCTTTTGACGAGCACATTTGACACAATCATTACTTTTATCCAGTAATTTACAAATGAAAAGCTAGCATTTTATCATTCAAGAGACACCAATATTGACACTTCTGGAGTGATGTTGCACAACTGTGTAAGCATGTGAAAGTTTAAATTTAAATTTCAGCAAAGAGCTTTTGCATATGCCATTTCATTTAGGCCCATATACTCACAAGTTAAACTACTAGCCAAGTATCTATTCAGATTTCTACATCATCACTATTATTATTTCTCAAACTTTATTATTTGCAGGAAGTGTTGCTTCAAAGGGATAACCAGAAGGTTATTACAACAGTACACTACCTGACAAAAGTCTTGTCGTCGATCCCAGATGTAAGAGCAACAAATAATAACATCTGTTGTTCTGACTTCTGTTGAACTGCATCCCAATCATCATAAATACTGCAGAGGCCCACTGGAACCCGCATGTACCCAAGATTGTCACAGAAATCAGTGAAGTTTGGTGGAGGAAAAATCATGGTTTGGGGTTACATTCAGTATGAGGGCGTGCGAGAGATCTGCAGAGTGGATGGCAACATCAACAGCCCGAGGTATCAAGACTTTGTGCTGCCTATTACATTACAAACCACAGGAGAGGGCAAATTCTTAAACAGGATAGCGCTCCTTCTTATACTTTAGCCTCCACATCAAAGTTCCTGAAAGCAAAGGAGGTCAAGATGACCAGGATTGGCCAGCCCAGTCACCAGACATGAACATTATTGAGCATGTCTGGGGTAAGATGAAAGAGGCATTGAAGACGAATCTAAAGAATCTTGATGAACTCTGGGAGTCCTGCAAGAACGCTTTCTTTGCCATTCCAGATGACTTTATTAATAAGTTATTAGAGTCATTGCACAGATGTATGGATGCAGTCCTTGAAGCTCATGGGAGTCATACACAATATTAATTCTTTTTCCACTGCATCATGACTTTATTTTCTATACTGTACATTACTTCTGTTAAGTGACAAGACTTTTGTCTAAGCACACTTTACTGTCCTAATTAAATAATTAAGAATCAAGGGATGATTAGATTTTATTTTGGTAAAATAAGCGTAATCTAGAGGCCTTTGCCTTTCATATAAGCTGCTTCTGATCAACTAGAAGTCAAGTTATTATTTGTTCTTCCTAAAACTTGTATAAGTGAAAAGACTTTTGTCAGGTAGTGTATAGATAACACTATGGAGACTATTCCCTTTTAACCAGTCCAATATCACATATTGGTCATTTATTAGTACTCATAAAGCAAATATTAATGGCTTATTCTGCATAACCATATACTATATCCCTACATACAGTTGAAGTCAGAATTATTAGCCCCCCCTGTTTATTTTTTCCCCCAATTTCTGTTTAACGGAGCGAAGATTTTTTTTCAACACATTTCTAAACATAAACGTTTTATTAACTCATCTTTAATACCCGATTTAATTTATCTTGCCATGATGACAGTAAATAATATTTGACTAGATATTTTTCAAGACACTTCTATACAGCTTAAAGTGACATTTAAAGGCTTAACCAGGTTAATTAGATTAACTAGGCAGGTTAGGGTAAGTTAGGCAAGTTATTGTATAATGATGGTTTGTTTTGTAAACTATCGAAAAAAAATATAGCTTAAAAAATTCGGTCCCACTTTATATTAAGTGTCGCTTATACCTGTGAACTTACATGGTAATTAGATGTGTAAGTAGTATGTAACTACAGTGTATGTACACACTGGTACAGAGTATTTACTTGTGTACACTGGTGTAACTACACTCATGTAACAACCAACTGAATAGTATGTGTAAGTACAAATGTGTAACAGGACATTGGTAACAACACTAGGAAAGTACACATCTGTAACAAGAATTATGTAAGTGCATTGTGTAACAACAATATGTACTTGCAGATGTTTTCCCACTTCCACACCTGTTTGCAGATCATGCACTTGTGAACACTGTATGGCTGCATTAGAAGGTTTCACCTTGTGATACAAGTGTACTTGCATGGTAAATCCACAGGATCCACTCAATATAAAGTGTAAATGGTCACAAATTACTGTTCATACATTCATTCATTTTCTTTTCGGCTTAGATGGGTTGCAGCTGGAAGGGCATTCACTGTGTAAAACATATGCTGGATAAGTTGGCGGTTCATTCTGCTGTGGCGACCCCAGATTAATAAAGGGACTAGGCCGAAACTAAAATGAATTTTATTTTAAACTTTATATTGTGGACTGTTCCTGTGGAGTTACCATGTAACTACACTGTTATTAAAGTGTTGCATAGAAGATATTTCTACAAGTTACACAGTAATTTGTGACCATTTTACACTTTATATTAAGTGGACAGTTCCTGTGGAGTTACCATGTAAGTACACTGGTATCACAAGGTGAAACCTTCTAATGCAGCATTAGTTCTGCCATACAGTGTTCACAAGTGCATGATCTGCAAACAGGTGTGGAAGTGGGAAAACATCTGCAAGTACATATTGTTGTTACACAATGCACTTACATAATTCTTGTTACAGATGTGTACTTTCCTAGTGTTGTTACCAATGTCCTGTTACACATTTGTACTTACACATACTATTCAGTGGGTTGTTACATGAGTGTAGTTACACCAGTAATACACAAGTAAATACTATGTAAACGTGTGTACATACACTGTAGTTACATACTACTTACACATCTAATTACCATGTAAGTTCACAGGTATAAGCGACAATATAAAGTGGGACCAAAAATTCAAAACTGCTTTTATTCTAGCGGAAATAAAACAAATAAGACTTTCTCCGGAAGAAAAAAACCTTATCAGACATACTGTGAAAATTTCCTTGTTCTGTTAAACATCATTTGGGAAATATTTAAAAAATAAAAAAAATAAAGGGGGGCTAATAATTCTGACTTCAACTGTACATAATTGAACTCCAGTCCTACATCTCACTTACCTCACCAACACGTATAGGAACACTTAACCAGTAAATTAAGATCTTATTATACACAGTATGTTTTTTTTTTTTTAAGTATTACATTGGCTAACCTTGAGGATTGTATTTTGCAAGGGGCTGGCATTCATCTTTCAATGGTATCTACTAACAAGGTCAGTCTAAGCCAACCAGCCAAACATTAACGTCTTGATTTTACACATGTGCATGTTACATTACTCACACTCTTTAGTTCAGGAATCAATGCCTGTAAATGTGGTTTACTCTCCCCACCACACTATTTACACAAAGCCATGACCATGACATCAACTCAAGGCCCAATGCTTCAGTTCAGACATAATAACTGACTATGTATTTGCTGCCTTTAATTAGACATTCCACTATTTCTTAGCTTCTAAGCATACAATGTTTCACATTGTCTGCTTGTCCCACTTCCCCAATTCACAGCTTCCACAAGAGAGAACATCTGCTCTCTTTTATAGGCTACATGGACTGTAAGGTCATCAAGATATGGAGCTTCGCTAAATGATCATTTTAATCAATCTGTCAGTTAACTGCTAGAAACTCTTATCATTTCTCCACCCCGTCTCTAAGGTGCACAGAATTAATCAGTGTGAGCGATTAATAATATTGCCAAACTGTTTCTGAAGTCACACGCAGGAACAAACCACTGTTCAAGTTACCAGAACTCGTACCCCTCCCTCTCAGCCCCAATGCCAGGAAAAGGGCCTTTTCTAGTCTTTGTGTGATAAATCCTGTTTTAATTACTGCTGTAACCAGACGAAAACTGGGCATCTCACTAAGATTTTCTTTTTTTTTTTTTCTTTGGAAGTTACTATGTACACAGAGCTTCACTGGATGGGATAAAAGAATTCCGGAGGAAAAATGTTAAATTCTTAAAAGCTGGAAGAAACCATTGTACAATTATCCTACAGTTCTAATGGCTTTTACCTAATTAACTCAGCATATACAGAACAGATTTTTGTTTAACAATTGACACATTAAATTGACAAAATTTAGTAGCACGTAGATTAGGAAACACATAGTTGTATCTTATAATGCAATTTCTACAAATTTCGGTTGTTTATTATTAGTAAATATAATGGCCATAAATATATACAGGGCTCAACAATAAGGGCCAGTGTGAGAGACGCTCAGGACAATAGACAGAATCGTTACTGGCCTGATCAGGCCATTGCTGCCTTGTCACTAAATTTTAATTTGCCTGTGACTATTTGTCAATTGCGTGCAAATACAGTCTTAGAATCGAGAAACAGTTTGTGCTTTTAAGCCTTTGAATGCTACCTTCTCTGTGAAGTCATAAACATCATATTGCTTTTTGGTTCGTCTTATCTGATTGGATGTTGTGAGCATGTTATTTTGTTCCATAACCTGGTAAAAACCAGTACAGCGAAGAGATGGCAACATCAAATTATGTGGCTAAAAGAAAACGTCTGTTTCTAATGTCTTTGAAACAAACATTTGTGTGGGTAAAACATGATGAAAAAAATGAATGATGCTTTGCACAGTTTGCCGTCAGTTTGGCAAGTCAGCCACCTTTTGTTTTGCAATAAAATACTTGCACATTTTTCATACTGCTATATTTTACTGCTAAATATTTCAACATTTAAAAAATATTTAAATTCTAGATTCACAGACGTTATTTTTGACACATTATTTAAAATAATACGAAATAGCTATTATATATATATATATATATATATATATATATATATATATATATATATATATATATATATATATATATATATATATATATATATATATATATATATATATTCAGAATCAGTTTTATTGCCAAGTGTGCTTCACACACACAAGGAATTTGCTTTGGCTACAGAAGCTTCCAGTGTACATAAAGTGACAAGTGACAACACAAAATTAATATGAATATGAAAAACACGATAAACATTAAACAGAGATGCGGTTAGTCAAAGTATCTGAATGTTGAGTTGTATGTACAGATTTGTTATAAATATATAGGTTATAAGGTCCTGTGTACAAGTGCGTATGAGAAAGTATTGCTCGTTTATTGCAGAGTAAGGGAATATTTAACTGTTCATGAGGTAGATGGCCTGAGGAAAGAAACTTTTCCTGTGTCTGGCTGTTTTTGTGCTTGGTGCTCTGTAACGCCGACCAGACGGTAACAGTTCGAACAGGTAATGTGCTGGGTGCGAGGAGTCCAGAGTGATTTTACGAGCCCTTTTACTCACTCTGGAAGAGTACAGTTCTTGAAGTGTAGGAAGGGTAGTGCCAGTGATTCATTCAGCATAGCTATATATATATATTCATTCATTCATTTTCTTGTCGGCTTAGTCCCTTTATTGTATGTAAATGAAAGCCACCGAACAAAAATGGTGACTGCCACTTTCATAAGAAAAAACAGGGTCGGGCGATTAATCAAAATGAAAGCAAAGCTATCATGCACAGATATCAGAAAAGCACAGTGTGATCAGCAGTAAATCTCCTTGGAAGGCTAGGGGCCGCCAAAGGAAACTTACTACAATATCCAAAAACTTTGAAACTTTGAAAATCTTCATAGTGGTTGTTGAATAAACAGAAGTACTGCATTCATTGATTCAGCTTATAATAGTATACACACAACTATAGAATCATCTCACATAAAGATTTATTTCAAACACTCAACAGAAGTTATGGCTTGCTTGGTTTGGAACTTGTGGAGCTGCGCATGATGGATTTGCTCTTGAGTGTTTGGACTTTCAGCAGTGAAAATTGAACCACACTGAACTGAATTTCAACTGTGAAAACTGGACTGACACAGTTTCAATTGACTAGAACTTCAATGTTAAGCTGCTTTGACAATCTACATCGTAAAGAAGTATAGAAATAAAGATTAATTGAATTGAATTATGAAATAATACACATAGCTGACACACACCGTACACATAGCCATAGTTCACTTTGAAATCCTACTGTCGTTATCACAGGACGATTATCTTGATGTCATTATCGACCAATGAAGTCATATTAAAATTTAAAACCGTTTTTTGCATAGCTTATCGTTCTACCACTAAGTGTAGTAAATGCTGTTCCTTGTGAAATGATGTGCTGGAGGTTTATTAGAATCAGCTTTACTGACAAGATGGGCATGAAGAAAAAAAACATCACCCTTGATTAATCTCCCAGCCCTAGCAATAAACATTTATTTAAAGGACAAAATTCATAATGATTATCCTTCTTTGTCCTACATTACAAATCTTCCAAGGGGAGCCATATGAATGAATTTCAGCGTGAAAGCTGTTTCATTATAGCTTTATACCAGTTAAGTTCGACATTTTTATTTATTTATTTATGTTTCGATGCCAAATCAGCAGCATCAGCTATATTCATGGCAACATTGGTAATAAATATTCAACATATAATTAACAATCATAACTAGGGCTGCACAATATTTCGTTTCAGCATCAATATCACAATGTGATCATTCGCAATAGTCACATTGCAAGATTTTGAAGGTTGAGTCTGTATTATGCTGCATCATTTGGCTGTGTTTTTGAAGCCTGTGCCTGTATGAGGATTGTAAAATCATTCAGCCATAAGAAATTGTACCGATAGTAACTTTAATAAAGATTTTATTATAGAAGTTTTGAATTATTTTGGTGATGCGGTGGCGCAGTGGGTAGCACGTTTGCCTCACAGCACATCACTAGTTCGAGCCTCGGCTGGGTCAGTTGGCCTTTCTGTGTGCATGTTCTCAACGTGTTCTCGTGGGTTTCCTCCGGGTCCTCCGGTTTCCCCCATAGTCCAAAGACATGTGTTATAGGTGAATTGGGTATGCTAAAACTGACCCTAGTGTATGTGTGTGAGTGAGAGTGTATGGATGTTTCCCAGTGATGGGTTGTGGCTGGAAAGGCATCCGCTACGTAAAACATATGCTGGATAAGTTGGCGGTTCATTCCTCTGTGGCGACTGCAGATTAATGAAGGGACTAACCCGAAAAGAAAATTAATGAATGAATGAATTGAATTATTTTTATTTTTCACTTACTGTACCTGAATACTGTTAGACTTGGAAACTGATAAAACACTGTTTGTTTCACCTGTAACCTTTCCTTTAATTCTATTTATCTATGCTTTTAATTTATTTATTAGATTTTATGCAGATGCACTCCTCTTATCATTCCAATCCAAAATTATCAAATCTTTCCAAATAGAGATATTCAAGTCATCTGTATTCATATTGCAATATACTGCAGAATGAGAAAATATTACAATATTAGACTTTTTTCAATATTGTGCAGCACTAATCATAACTGCTTATTAATAAACAAGCAAAACTTACAGAAACAAAAACACTGATAAAAAACTCATATAAGATCTTTCAATTTGATCAATGATAAATATTCCAAAATTCCTCCAGGAAACACCTTTTTTAACATTTCCCTTAGAACATTTCCTAAATAAAACCGTTCTCTGATATAATTTTTAAAATATACATGCTATTAAAATTAGTTTTATAGTCAAAATGCTCTTACACAAGTCACAAATATGTTTTTCTTCCCCTTTCAATAAATATGAGTGTGCAACGTCCTGAATCACCAATTCTACAACCTGGTCATGCTACTTTTAAAATGGTCCTTATTTCTGTGTGATATCCAAGGTTTTGAGGGTTTCTGTGACTTAAAAGATAACGTAGTAAGCAATTACTACAGAAGCAGGGTCACTTTAAAAGACAAACATCAAACATTACATCTGTCCAGGGCATGATCTCAGCTCTTGTCAACATGCCCATTCACAACAATCATTTCCCATTAATTAAAATTTAGTAGTTAAACGAACAGCAGTGAATGCAGATGTTAACCTTCAGGGAGCTCTAAACATGTGGCAAACTTTAATTGTGGCTGTGATGTTGTCAGTAAAAATAAATTAAAGGATCAGTTCAGCCCCAAAAAAGAAAATTCTGTCACCGTCTACTAAATGATTTTAGGTTCAAAGATACAGTCACCGTCATCTACTCATTTCCAACAGTTAATTCTTTACAATACTCCAAAAAGGAATATAGAATCAAACCAACATACGGTAAAACATCTTTTTTTCCATACAGCATGACTTCACTGTGGGTCAGAATAAGCTATTCAGTGCATGAGAAATTGAAGCACAAACTCGATTAGGACAGCATAACCAATAACATTAAAGGTGCTGTATGTAAGTTTTTGACTCTTCTAAAGCATAAAAATACCATAATATGTGTGCAGATATTTAAGAAACATCCCAAGTGAACATACTTGTTTAACTGAAAAACAATGCTGAAGTCAGATATTCTGCTTTGAAAATGGGTTTTCCGTGCCGGAACGCTGTCTTTGTTTACATAAATTTCATATGCACGATGCCAGTTTAGCCAATTATATGTCAGCACCCTGGGTTGCCTTGTTGGAAAACAGGGCATTTCATTCATTCATTCAGAAAGACTCTGAAAGCGTGCGTCCGTGACCAAAAAGAACAGTATGGGAGACAGATGCAGTTCCACATGAGGTTATTAATTAGCAAATTACATAAATATTACGAACGTAAACATTAGGTGAGCAGGTTACATTGTAACCGCGTGTCCTAACAACACGCTGTGACGAGAGAGGCAGTGATCAGCTATTTGGCTGTTTGCACCAGACGAGACACGGCAGAAATGTAAATACAGCCTTTCAGAAGCACAGAATATGCACTCGCTCACCAAACGGTAAGGTTTAGAATCTATTTAATACATGTTAACCCACTTTAACATCAATGTAGATGCTGAATCACTCATATGTGTTTAGTTTTAAAGTTCAATTTCAGACGGTTTATTGTATTTTCAAGATCTGAGGTGAACTTTCTGCTTTCAGTATATGGCAACAAATGCCATGTAAAATGCATTCAAACTCGCATTGTTAGCATTTAGCACAGAATAAAGCACACAAGGCTTACCTGAGGTGATCTAGCTGTCATAGGTTTCTGTTGTTCAGCTGTGAGAAATAGAAGCCATTTCTAATATATCAATTCGAGGTGTTGGTTAGGACAAAAACTCCTTTTAATATGGAAAATATTCCCTCTATCGCGTGTCGTTGCTTTTATTTAGAACACAGTTTAAATCACTCGCTCCTGTACACAATCTGGCATCCTAGCGTACTTTTATTATGATCCAGGAGTGCAATACCTAGTTCAACCACTGGGTGTCAAACTTACATACTGCACCTTTAAGTGTTGGCAGCCATGCGGCAAAATCACACCTCTGCTTCTTGTGCTTCTTCCACCTGAAGCTATTTAAATTGTGATGCAGTGGGGAAACTATCCTGTGTTTATAGTGTTAAACAATGATCCAAAGACAACCTTTTGTTTTCCCTAACCACTTTATTCCAGATAAAAAAATTAATTGTTGGTGTAACTTAATTTAATTATGCACACATTTCCACACATTTGAACTGTGTTATTTCAACTTGTTTATATTGTGTTATTTTAACTTATTTGAATTGCGTAATTTCAACTTATTTTAGGCAAATAAAGCCCTTGAGCTAAATGTATTTTTATTCATTTATGTCTAATATATTTCATTTGAATTACTCTGGCCTGTGAACACAGTTTACTCTTCAGAAGCCAATTCATTTCTAAACACTTAATTTGGACAACGGGAATTTTACGCCATTTATTGCAGCTGTTTTAATATTGAATACAGATAGCTGACACTGATCTCAGATCTAGCTTTAGCACAATTAAGTCGCATTAAACAATGCACCAAACAAAATAATTTATATTTAAACTGCCAACACCCATACTCTTCTGCAAGGTGGTAACCTCAAAACTAAATATTACATGAAACTCTTCTAAATTTTCAAACTAAGTGAGAATTCTAAAAATCTTTTTCTTAACTTAAAACACCAAAGATTACTTTTATTGTTAACATTTCCCTCTTTTATTACAATCCCACGCAAAGCATGCTGGGAACTACATATACACTAACCATAGTTACACCAACACAATTCCTTCATGTTGTCCCAACACAAAACAATTAGGTTAACAATGTTTTACAAATATAAGTAGATTGAACATAAAACAAACAATTTGTCTAAAGAAATTACAATCATTGTGTTGTTTCAGCTCATTTTATACAAGTAGTTTGAACAGGCAGCAACAATCATGTTTTTGTGTACTGATACCACTAAATCACAAACAGAAAATAACAAGGATTGAACTGAAATCTGAAAATATAGCACAACATTGTATAGTGATGTGCAATATGTTGCTCAATATCTAAGAAAGCTTTCATTACATATTTTGATATTTATTAAAAAAATATATTGTTTTTAATAAGGAATAAAAATATATTTATCAATATAACAAAATGCACAAAAAAACATATTAATACAATAAAAAGTCAAATAACTTATCTAGTCATTTAGGGTTACCATTAGGGCTGCACGATATTGGAAAAATCTGACATTGCGATATTTCGTTTTTCTGCTATATATTATATATAATTACCTCCTTTTTAATAGTTATTAGGGTATTTTAGATATTGAGGATTAGAAATATCTAATAATAAGATCATGTGTAATGAGTAGTTTATAAGTACTAATAAGCAGTAACCAATATTTAAATAACATGCATGATATTGGAAAAATCTGACATTGCGATATTTTGTTTTTCTGCTATATATTGCGATATACTGTATCTATACAATTTCCCCAAATGATTGAAGAGCACAATTTGGAAATAATTTATGGTCCCATTTTATTTTTTGGTTCAATTCTTGATATTAGCAAACAAGTAACTCTAACTTTTGCTTCAATAAACTCTTAATTACCTCCTTTTTAATAGTTATTAGGGTATTTTAGGTATTGAGGATTAAAAATATCTAATAATAACATCATGCGTAATAAGTAGTTTATAAGTATTAATAAGCAGTAACCAATATTTAAATAACATGCATGCTAAAAAGCAACTAGTTAATAGTGAGAACTGCTCTCTAAAGTGTTACCAAATGTATTCATTTTGATTGATTAAGATGATACTGTAGGGGAGTGCATCATGTATAAAATGTAATAAATAAATTACAAGCATATGATAAATGCAATCAAGCAAAGACAACAGTTAAACTGTAAACTGTGGATGCTTTGGTTTTGTATAAGTAAATGTAGAAATTAAACTGCAAAGTCTTTATTGTATAAATAATTCAATACAATATATTCTTTATTAAGCTTCCAATTGGTAACATTTTTTTGTGCCTGAATACTTTAATCTCTCTCAGACATCCCTCCATTGTGGTTAAACTCTGCATCAACAATGAAGCAACAATCCCAACTCAACATTGCATGTCTTGCGATGTGACGATTGCAGATGCACACATTGCGATATCGATGCTAAAACGATAAATTATGCAGCCCTAGTTACCATAAGAATTACTAAAAGTAATTTAGATTCAGACTAATGAAACATTTACAACATTTTATGAAGCAGTCTGATGTATGTGACTCAAAAAACTTTTCACTCACAAATCCAACATCATAATGGCCGTGTTTACATCTGGTATTAAGATGTGTATCTGTCAATCCAATCACACTGCGGTACTGGTTTAAATGGAGGCACATTTTGAGCTTGCCCACTTTCGACCACTTATAGATAGGTCCAACCCATATTAGACTGGATTGCTTTCATAGTGCAAATGCTCATCTGAATAGCCACAAAAGACCAGCCACTCTCCACTACTAACTCAATCCTCAAATATTTTGATATATGTTGGTGAAATGTGCTAGTCAGGTGTGATTTAGATTCACCTGAATTCTTAGGTTTGGTTTGACAGTATAAAAACATAAAAAGCGCAATGTTCTCTTCCTAGTCCTGATTCAAACACAAACTCAGAGTTCAGCATAGTTCTAAGACAAATGTTGAAGAAAACTGCTGGTCTCCACATTGCTTTCTGTCTGCCTGTATGAGTTTATTTCACAATATTAGACTGAGAGTTCAGGAATTGCTCAAAGTAGACAACAGAAATGGACACGAACACCATGTGTAAATGAGAGGTTTCTCTGATCTGATTGATCAAAATACATCTAATACCAATTATACAGCCTATGAATCATAATCATGTTTTATTCTACACATTACTATTGATTAAGTACAAAGTTCTAGGAAGATGACTATAGAAAGTTCCATTAGTTGAGGGGTGTATATAGACACACACAGAGCACATTCTTTAAAAAATGTAACTCACTTTATATATACAAGCATCGGACAAATGATTACACGTGAAAGAAATTAATTAATGATATCATTATTAATTTACTTTAGTGAATGCACGGAATGGGACCACATTGTAAAGTGCATTTTGAAAATGAATATTTGTATCCATTTCTCAGTGAATATAGGCAATGTATTTTGGTGCATTTGAACAAAACAAATTTATTAAACAGATATATTTATTAAAATAATATTTTAGTCCCAGAGATGGGTTCTGGCTGGTAGGGCATCCGCTGCGTAAAACATATGCTGGATAAGTTGGCGGTTCATTCCGCTGTAGCGATACCGGATTAATAAAGGGACTAAGCCGAAAAGAAAATGAATGAATGAAAGATAATACAATGAATTCAAGCAAAATATTGCATAAAAACTTACAACCTACAAAATTGTAACTAAATCTTTCATATTTTTTGTTTCTCTTGATTTTTCCTCTTTAACAAATTTGTATTACATATCAATTTGTATTATATCTATAACATAAATTTGGGTGTCCTAGTTTTTGGACCGTTATTGTAAGTTATTTTGTTAGATAAGCTCCAGATTTGGCTTCAGTACTGACTAATCTAATATGCACAAATATAATATTTTCATTTATTCATTTTCTTTTCGGCTTAGTCCCTTTATTATTGTCGCCACAGTGGAATTAACCGCCAACTTATCCAGCACATTTTTATACAGCAGATGCCCTTTCCGTTGCAACCCATCTCTGAGAAACATCCACTATGGACAATTTAGCCTACCCAATTCACCTGTACCGCATGTCTTTGGACTGTGGAGGAAACCCACGTGAACGCAGGGAGAACATGCAAACTCCACACAGAAAAGCCAACTGACCCAGCCGAGGCTCGAACCAGCGACTTTCTTGCTGTGAGGCAACTACCTACTGCGCCACTTTGTCTCCAATATAATATTTTATAGCTTTCTATTAAAAATATGAATTTAAAAGATAGATTTGTGAGGGGTGTACTTATATATGCTGAGCACTGGATTTAAATGCCATGCCAGCAGTATTGGCTTCATGTCAAGATTGGTATCTAATACATAATTTACCATAAATAACCGTTTCTTAATAAACAAGCAATACACAAAAACATTCAGATAACTGACAATGAGATATTCCAGTACTACTTTATTATTATTATTATTACTATTATTATGCACATAACATATGTTTCTTTATCATCAAGAAATTAAACACAAGTCCTTGGTTTGGATTGTTTGACCGATGAAAAACCACATCGTGATACTTTAACCTTGCGGCCATTATTTCATTTCATTTATGCTGCAACACTGAAATACTGCCTACCTCGGCACACTACAGTAATAACACAGAACACAGCTTGTGTGTGTGTGTGTTTATTTCTGGAAGTCCCGTCTCTCCGCAACATGGCCGACACTATGGCTACAGCTTTACATTGTTATTGTTTCAGCCACGACATAAACTGAGCACGTACTCTCAATAAAACAAACACATGTATAGAAAAAAAAGTTACATTTAATAAATCAAACACTTACGAACAGAAACCCTACTCACCATTTGATGATGGTGACCATAAGGGATATTTGTCTCTTGAAAGAAGGCACTAAGGGCTGTCTGTGAGTGAAAGATCAAAACACAACATTACCTCACATGCTGTATTATAATAATTACAGGCTATTTTAACATCACGCTAGACTGGGGAACAGTAGGGGTTCGCTTATTTTAGACAAACTGGGAATGGCTGTAGGATTTATCCTGATCCAAACGTGAAACGAAAGCACAACATTGTATCAGTGTTGAGCTCTTT
Source organism: Danio kyathit (assembly GCA_903798195.1). NCBI lineage: Eukaryota > Metazoa > Chordata > Actinopteri > Cypriniformes > Danionidae > Danio > Danio kyathit. The sequence goes on along the minus strand of LR812530.1, from coordinate 21,687,732 downwards.
GAGTGTAATCTGTCAGCGGTCATCTTCATTGCATAATAGCATGGGAAGCTAGTACAGTGTGTCATGTGGACGGATTATAGTATTTAATCTGGAGTAAACTCTAATTGGATAGTAGCCTGTCTGTTGAGCTTTTTGCAATTTTTATACTATAAAGGTGCAGTTTCTCATACAACAAAGCACATGCAAAGAGTATTAATATATTTAAAAACGCTCAATGAGGAAACTAAAACACGTTTGGGTCATTGTTAGCACTCTGACAATACATAATGACACATATGTATAGGTGTGCTATGCAGTGCACCACATAAACAATGCACTGGCGTAGGCATGCACAGTGTGCTCTCCGCTGCGCTTACCTCAAACTGCCAATGTGCCGCTTGCAAAAGCTGTTTCGCCTGGTCTGCGGCACATCCAGCTGTCAGGACGAACTGGTTGATCATAACTTGATGTTTGAGTTCATCCATTTTGGCTGGTGCTTGTTTCCGAGCCACGAACACTGGTGTTTTCACCCGGGACAGGATTTTCGAGATTTAGCCTCTCTCCGCTTTTCTCTTTCAGTCGTCCACCATTACAGCCGGTTGAGCAAACACAAATATTTACTGTAGGAGCGCTGGTGTGACGAGCGCCGAATGATTGACACCGAGAATCAGCCAATCAGAGCGGGGCGGGGGTCATGGGAATTGTATGCGTCGGGTTTCCACGTTTGTTGTGTTTCTGATGACACTATGCTAGTTTGACGTATATGTTGAAGCGATAGATATACAGATTACGATTTGGTTTATATAATGTCAAATGATCGACTCTTAAACTGAGAGAGGGAATATGTAAATTACATTAAAAGGACAATGGCGCGTGTTTAAATTGGTCTTTAAACAGCGAAACTACAGGTCCCGTCATGCAACGCTTTGTTTGTTAAGTTCTAGAAGGCAGAATTTATGAATGACGGTCGCTCCCGTCCAATTCCCATTCGAGCTATGCCACTACCTTCCCAAATATGGTAAACAAATCTTCCAACACGTCTAAACAGAGGACCTCCGATGTACTTTTAGCGCAGTCATTTCTTTTGCACTGCTAAAAGTAAGCATATGACGAGACGACAACATTTAGATGACGTTGCTTTTAGCTTTATTATAATTTTTTTTTTCACAACAGTGCGTGATTTAAGTGAAAAAAGCATCACATTAAAATACGACATCGACAAAACATTTCATCGTGATGCAATCCCCGTGACAGGGATTTTTGCAGTCTTTAAGTTTGCACATTTTTGAGTGCCGAATTAAGAGCCCCAAATATTGTCAGGAAACCGCAGTTTATACTGTGAAAAAATATTATAATTAATGAATCTAAATAGCCTATTTTTTGGAAAATATTTAGTTTTTTATGTTTTTTTCCTAGCCATTATAGTAATTGTTTTCACTTCACTTCTCACACTTCATTGGTTTAATGTTTACAGTTTTTAATTTAACATTATTGCCATATTGTATTCATTATAATTATTACATTTTTATAATTATTACAATTGAACTGTTATTGAATTTAAAATAATGCTTCTTCGATTGTGATTATAATGATTATGACGATGATGATGATTATTATTATTCTTTAAATATTTAACTTACACCATTACATTTTACATAACATTCTACTTGTTATACTATTGTTATTTAGTTTATTTTGACATTTTAATATTAATTACAATTGACACTGTGTAATTTATTTCAAAGTAATTTATTTTTTATTAATTATTTCTAATCATTTATTTTGTTATTATTTATTTTTATCTATTTACTTTCCTTTTTACTAATGTTTGTTTTTTAATAGAATGCTTGATTATTATTTTAATCTAACATTTATTTATTTATTTTACAGTTTTGTGCATTCTTTGCTTTTGTGTTTTTTCACTAGGACACCTATCATTTGCTGCACTGACATGTGAAATATTTAAACTGTCATGTGAATTACAAACAGAATAACGCAATATAACATAATAAAACAATATAACATAATACAAATATTTGGCTAATTATAATGTATATAAAGTGAATAAAATGAAAATAAAGTTAGTATTAACAAGTAATAATAAAGTTATATTAATAAATAATATAACATTGTTTAACTGGGGCGATGCAGTGGCGCAGTAGGTAGTCCTGTCACCTCATAGCAAGAAGGTCGCTGGTTCGAGCCTTGGGTGGGTCAGTTGGCATTTCTGTGGGGAGTTTGCATGTTCTCCCTGCGTTCGCGTGGGTTTCCTCCGGGTGCTCCGGTTTCCCCCACAGTCCATGTGGTACAGGTGAATTGGGTAAGCTAAATTGTCAGTAGTGTATGAGTGTGAATGAGCGTGTGTGGATGTTTCCCAGTGATGGGTTGCGGCTGGAAGGGCATCCGCTGCGTAAAAACGTGCTGGATAAGTTGGCGGTTCATTCCGCTGTGGCAACCCCGGATTAATAAAGGGAATAAGCTGAAAAAAAATGAATGAATGAATGAATGAATGTTTAACACTGAGCACATGATAGTTTTCCCACTCACAATTTAAACAGCGTCAGGTGGAATTTATTTTATAAAGTAAATAACAATAATAATAATAATAATAATAATAATAATAATAATAATAATAATAATAATAATAATAAACGTATTAATAATAAGCTATTAAATAAAGTTTATTTTAGTTGTGTCTCTGTTCAAATCAGCCGAGACCACAATGACAGACACCATTTCCCATCATCCTCGGGAAATCCCATCTCGCGAGAATATGGGCTAGCCAGTAGAGTCTTTTCCAATAACGTTAGTCTTGTTTTTGTTTTTATTTCGTTCACCGAGGAAAACGTCGTTAATTTGTCGTCTGCGTATGGGTTCAGAGGTTTGTATAAGCCAGTCTGTTTTTTCCGAAACGCCAAAACGTAGATTCAGAAGTTTATTTCTTTTGTTTGCAGTTCTTCTTGTCGCCAGAGATGGAAATGTGTCCGTAGTAGCGGAGAAACAAACGGCATCCAGCTAACTGTCCAAAACAAACCTCCGTTTACCTACATATATCGCTCTTCAGCTGCTCTTTAAGTCAAAACATGGGTTCAATACTGAGCAGGAGGATTGCTGGAGTTGAAGACATCGATATTCAGGCCAATTCTGCGTACAGATATCCTCCAAAATCAGGTAAAATGTCACTTAGGTGAAGTGTTGACAAATGTTAGCTTCACTACATTACAAGTTGGCTTATAACGTTAGTGCGTGTTTTTAGGATTTACTGGTGTCATAAATCTACTTTTGCTCGTTATTTGTGTTTGTAACATTTTGTACTTTTTCATTAGAAACATCTGGTAATTACTGGGTTTCATTTCCTTCTTTGGTAGTGTAGAGAAGATATATTAATTTGAAAAGTGTATATTTTCCAGCTCTATCTTAGCATCATAACCATTCTAGATAATAATCCCTATTAATACAATTATTGCAGGAAATTATTTCACCAGCCATTTCTTCATGGGAGGAGAAAAGTTTGACACACCCCATCCAGAGGGATATCTTTTTGGAGAAAACATGGACTTGAATTTCCTAGGAAACAGGCCTGTCCAGGTGACCAAATGAAACGCCAACCAAACTATAAACAGCCTAAAGTTTTACATCATCTTTTAGGGCTGCACGATATTGGAAAAATCAGACATTACGATATTTTCTTTTGCTGTGATATATATTTTGCGATCTGAATATAAATTCAACCGGATCATTTGAATAGCTCTATTTGGAAATATTTCATTAATTTAGATTGGCGGTAATGATCAAGTCTTTTTCTATGCAGTGCAGCTGCATAAATTGTTGAAAATGACAAGCAAAATAAATAAACAATGCTTTATGGTTTTCAGGAGAGTCTAACAGTATTCAAGTACAGTAAATAAACCATCAAATGTAAAATAACATGGTCATCATTGTATAAATAATAAAAAACAATGTAATATTTTTATCATTTATGCTTTTAAAAAATAATGTAATCCTGTGATGTGACTATTGCAGATACACACATTGCGATACTGATGCTCAAACAATATATTGTTCAGCCCTATCATCCTTACACAAATGTTTTATCCTGTTTTCCACAGTTTCCCTATGTGACTCCAGCAGCACATGAGCCTGTGAAGACCCTGAGGAGTTTGGTGAATATCAGGAAGGATTCTTTACGGCTTGTAAGGTATATATAATCATGCCTTTAAAGTCCCCGGGAAATTAAGTTTTTAGATGTTAGCATCAGTTTATTAGTTTTAAGGTTATCTATAAGTAAGTGTGCTCCAAAACTGACAAAATTGGTATTAAGAAAATATAATCATCCAAAGCTTGCAGTTTGCCACTTCTGCCTATATGGATCAGTGATTTTATTTTATTTTTTCTTTGACATCATCTCATTCTTTAGTTTCTCATCAAATCTTCTGACCAATCAAGTGCTCTCTAGTATCTGATATGTCCCGTCCCTTCACGACGTTTTTAATTTGCTTTTCATTTGATGCGCCTGAGCTCAACTGCTCTCCCTGGCAGAGCTGTCATTGGCTGTTTTTTTAAAAAAAGGGAGGAGCTACTCTGTCCCACCAAGGTCTTCATTTTTTTGTAAAAATTGTCACATTGAACAAAAATGCACATTTCAAATCACATCACCAGACCTATAAGAATTTTCTGATGACAAAATACAATACAGAATACAAATATGCACTACTGTACAAAAGTCTTAGTCCACTATTCTCACCAACAAACACAATTTTTAAGTCACTTATTCCAATCTTTTGCTGTAGCGTGTCAGTATAAAATATAAGATTATTTTCAAACATTATTTTTGTAATAATCCAGCTAGATTTTTGTTGGCGTAAAGCAGTCAGTGCTTCACACAGAGATCTAGTCTCAGAATCATCCAATCCATCTGGAAAGACAAACTGAGACTGACTAAATCCTGTAAAACTACCTGAAAATGTATGCACAAGTGTACATAGGACAAGAGCACTTATAAATGCAAAGGGTATTTACACCAAATGTCGATTTAATTTAGTTAGTAGAAGCTAATTGATTAACAAAATCAGTTTATTCATTATTTTTTTTTTAAAAAAGCCATCATATTTTTTACAGTTCTTAATGTTCATACAGTACTGTAGCTTACAGGCCGGTTTACAGGACTCAATTTTTTCATATCTTTCCAGATGCACTGGATAATGATGACATCAGATCTCTGTGTGAAACACTGCCTGCTCTGAGACTTCTTGTGCATGAAAAAGTCTCATTAAATTATTACAATTACTAAGAAAAATAATGCTTGGAAATGTGAACTGATATTTGACAAACCACCTGTAGGAAGCACTCTTTCCTCTCTATATGCAGCAGATACCTTCTTCTAAAAACTCCATGTTACTTAATAAGATACCACAAATGTTTACTTGTGAAAGCACTACAAATCATATTGTACTACCTGCTTTTTAACCAATATTTTGCACAAACTTTAACAATATTATGTAAAGTACTTGTATAGTGTTAGCTCATTTGTATAGTCAACTTTTTATAGTATATGTTCAGGTAGATTATCGCTTCAGTACACAAAAAAGAAATAGAATACATATTACTTTCTGAAAAAGAACATTATACTGTATAACTAGATTAACCATGTATATGCTTGTTAGCTATACTGTCTACTATACTCGCACCTTAACTTTTTTTTAAATTTTGATTGCAATGTAATAAGTGCACCATTTGTAAAGCTGCTTTGGAACAATAATTCTTATGATAAGTGCTATACAGTTAAACTTGAATCGAATATTTCCTACACTACACCAAAAATATAAATAAATAACTGATTTACAACCAATATTAGTTGGTGAAAATAGTGACCTAATATGTTTTTTTTTTTACCTTTTTGTTTTTTTGCAGATATAAGGATGATTCTGACAGCACCCCAGAAGACACCGGAGATCCCAGGGTGCTTTATAGTGTTGAATTCTGCTTTGATACTGATGCCAGAGTGGCAATTACATTATACTGTCAAGCCTTTGAGGAGTTTGCCAACGGGATGGCAATGTAAGTTTCCACTGTGTGAAGTTTCTGCAGTTTGTTAATTGTAAACAAGTGTTTTTGTGCTCAGTTTTGTAACTAATGCTGAGTTCAGACTGTACTATTTTCAAAGTAGTTCTGTCACAATGTTTTGACACTGTATGACCATCTGGGTTATCGTTCCGTCACTGCTGTGTTTACATTGCAAAATGGATCGGCGACAGAGTGTTTCACACTGCATGACTTTACAATAGGAAGAATCGTCGACAACTTTGTCTTGGTCTGCAAATTAACATCTCACAACCAAACAACACGCAAGTAGTGACATGGAAACATGAGGTCACGTAGTATATCTTTTGTTATTAGCTACATAATGCGAAAGAGGCCTTTAGTAGGGTAGAAAATGTACCTGTTTTGCTCACCTGGCTTTTGAAGGGAATTAGCAACATTTCTCTCCAAATTTGTTATTTTTTGACGAGGTTGTGGTATTGCTCCGATGACACAGGTCCTCTTACTAAATTTCCACTAGTTTTTCCTCCATTTCTTGGGTCCAAATAGATGGAAAAGAAGCCATTTTCTCAAACGAAGCCATGATTGTTGATATTGTGGTCTATACCTTCATAACTCCTCCCTCAGCTTCCTGCTGGCCTCTCTCATTGGCTGTAGGTAATCGCCAGTGCTATTTTCAATCAGAACACATTTCACATGGCATGATTTTGAATCGCAGACAGCTCCAGATATTTAGCATGTCAAATATCTTGCAGGTCTTTAATAGTTCACACTGTATTACTCATGTGAAGGAGCACTGATTTGCCTGTGATTTCGGGCTTTTGTCAACGATTTCTCTCAACCTGTTGGCAGTTCAAAATCAGGTCTAAAATTGTGCAGTCTTAACGTGACATCAGTGATTAGTTATGTAGAAACTTGAGTTTCTTGTGATTGATAGCCTCGGTTGCTTTAAAGTCCCACTTGTGCCATTTGAGCCCAATGAAACATTACCCTTTGGCATCTAGTCATCTTTACACTTCACTACCTAGCAACTAGATTATTTGCTTAGAAAAAAGTTACAATTATTGCTCTATCTTATTAAAAAAGATTACACCCTTTTACTATGGTACCTTGTTTTTAATGTACATTACTCAGAGCTGACACTCTCAGATCTGTTGATGATAATTGCTACCATGTTCTTTTTAAAGATACAGTGCCAAGAGCCCTTTAATGGTGTCAGAGACGGTCCATTATAAGAGAGGGATAAATCAGCAATTTTCTCTGCCATCCTTCAAGATTGATTTCACCAAATGGAAGCCTGAAGAGGTGTGATTTTAGGTTTCTGTAGATGATTAAACTCGTTTGCATATATGCAGTCTCACCAAGGCAGACTTTTAAAAATATTTATATTAAATAAAAAAGCTATTATTAATAGTTAGTCATGTTTTTCTGTAGCTGAACTTTGATCTGGACAAAGGCGTTTTTCCTTTGGTGGTCCAAGCAATAGTGGATGATGGAGATGGTCGGTGTAAAATTTTTCAAAATAAAATACAATTAGTTATGGTTATGTGTTATCTGTCTCCTCACAAAACATTGTATTTTCTGTTCCAGATGTCACTGGGCATGCACACGTTCTCTTGGCAGCGTTTGAAAGGGTGTGTATTTCTTGAGATTTGTTTTTAGCTCAAGAATGTTAGCTGGGCTCAAAATTTGCAAGCCTTCGGTCATGTTTTACAACATTAAGTCAGTCATTAACCAGGCAGGATTTTATACAGTCAGGAAAGTTTGACATTTATGGTTCCCATCATCATGGAAAATTTGTAAATATCATTTGGAATTTTTTTAGGTTGTGTTATTTATGGAAATATTTAACCAGATAAATATTAACAATAGCCCAAATAAGTCTGGGAAAAGAATGGGAAACCCTAAAATGTTTTGGTTGAACAAAAATAGACCAAACATTCCCACATAAATCATCATATAGATCCTTTGAAATTTTATATTTTATAAATGATTTGTGTAGTGAGATTAATACACTGATCTGTAGTATACAATATAATGATAAATCAAATTATCTTAATTATGCTCATATTTACATTTAGTCTTTGAGCTGACACTTTTTTGGCAATTAAATATAGTAAGATAATAAAGACAAATAAAATTTATATAATATAAAGTATTTTAATAGGCATAATGCTATAATAAAAGTACATCTCTCACATTTTTAAAGCACAAAATTCAACTTGTTATTACTATAATAGTAATATGTATATTGCTTAATTTACAGCATGTTGATGGCAGTTTCTCAGTGAAACCCTTGAAACAGAAGCAAATTGTAAGTATTGTGGATCATATTTCTCATTGTGGAATGTTAAGGCGATGATCTACTCGGCTGTTTTTTTTAACATTCTTCACTATTAAACATTGTGGTGCTTTTGTTTAGCATTACTCTTCAATTGCCACTATAAATCAGCACTTCAGTGTTTTTTTTTTTACCTGCAGTTGGTTTAACTTGACGTAATTCAGGGCCTTAAAGGTGTGATATCTGTGCCTTAAAGTAGTGGTTTCCAACCGTTCTATCCAGGAGAATAAAATCATTAATATCCAAAATCCTTAATTACGCCTCAACTCCTTTAAAAAAAAAATTTGAGAAATGTATTATGACTACATAAATTTGACTTCTAAATGACTTAATAATGTTATCTAGTTATCTAGTTTTATACTATAAGCAATTGTAAAACTCAGTCTAATTTTTGCATTGATCTAAAAGAAAGAAAATGTAAATTCATTGTACATAAGGCATAATTTTATTAGGCAGATAAAATGAAATTGAACTGTCATTAAGGTTTTTCTCGAGACAATAGGTTTTCTTATAATTTTACTCTGCACTTAGTTCAAGCTTCTTCACTAAACCTCAAACAATTGTGAATTTGCAGATCCCCTCATAAATCTTTGTAACCTCTTCCTTCAAGCAACAAAACCTTCTTATTTTACATTATATTTATGATTGTGACTACTTTTTATTTGTAATAGTATCCCTCATTAAACCAACAGACTTAAAGCTTTGATCCTTTCACACTCAAGCACAGCAGTCAAATGTCAAAGCAATAATCAAACCATGTCACTTCATAAAACAGATAATCATCATTGTGATCTGTACTGTGACGTTTGCCATGCGTGTATTCTGCATTTTTCAAGTCACATGCTCATCCTTTTATGGAGCTAGTTTTATCTTTGATTGAATAATAAAGACAAACACCATAATCCTGCAGGTGGACCGTGTGAGTTATCTGCTGCAGGAGATTTACGGCATTGAAAATCGGAACAAACCAGGAGACAAAGGTAAATGATGACTCTATGCCAGAGGATGCTGGACAAATGAGATGACTGACTGGTAATAGGATATTTCCTGTGTCTGATTTCATGTACTGTTTGTTTTGTCTTCTCTCTGCAGTCCACAGAGGATGAGAACAGTGACAACAGCAGCGAGTGTGTGGTTTGTTTATCAGACCTGCGTGACACACTCATTCTCCCCTGCAGGCACCTGTGTCTGTGCAATGCCTGCGCCGACACACTGCGTTACCAGGCCAACAACTGCCCAATCTGCCGACTCCGTAAGTGCTCATTAATCAACGCCTCAGCTTCCTGTATTCTTCTGCTATTATTATTCAGATGGGTTCCGCTAAGTGAGTGGGTATGGCCATAAAGATAAAAGGCTATGCTGTGATTTAAAAACAAAACAATCCGATATGGGGCTGATTTGCTATAGTGGTTTTATTCCTCTTTTCATTGTTCTTCTTGGTAATGAATACTGTCAGTAGTGTATCATTGATCACTCATGCAGTGCAGATCATGTGACTGTTGGAGAACAGAGCCATCTGCTGGGGATACCTGGTAATTGTTATTATTGGGTTGATCATAGTGTTTTCAAATTTGGACACACAAGGGCTGCAAGGAAGTGTCTGAGGAGGAAAATGTGTATATAATTGTAATAAATTATTATTATAACCTTTATTTTACCAGGAAAGACACATTGAGATAAAAATCTCTTTTACAAGAGCGTCCTGGCCAAGATTAGGCATTACACGTTACATGGGTCTAACAGAAAACAAACAAAAAAACAATTGACAGTTAACATGAGTCACACATTGATAAACAAACTATTTAAAACATCTACAAGAATGTGTTTCAATTTCTATATCATATATACACTTTTTAAAAGCATTTAGTGAAATCAATTCTTTAAACTGCTACTTTTTTGGTAGATTATTCCATGCAAAAGGTGCTGCGTATTTAAAGCCTTTTTTTCCATCTCAGTCCGCACTTTAGGAACAGACAGTAAATAAATATCCTGTGACCGAAGGCCATAGCTAAGGACAGGCTTTTTATAAATGTAATTCTGGAGATATGATGGGTGTAAGCCCAGTATAGATTTGTAAACAAAGATATGCCAATGCTTGAGAATGGACAAAGCAGACCAACCTACCCTAGTATACAATAGACGATGAGGATAGATTTAAAATTAGTTGTAAATCTTAGTGCACCATGGTAAACAGTATCCAATGCATGCATATAGATAACATCACTGTAGTCCAATATCAACATAAATGTTGCATCAGTCAGCTTCTTTTTAGCATCAAAAGTGAGGATAGAAACCTAAATTCACTTTTAATTTTTCACCAATTGCTGAATGTTAGAACATAAAGAAACGTGTATCATCAATTAAAATTCCAAGATATTTGTACTGGGACACCAATTCAATCTCTGCCATGAGTAGTCGTAATAGAACCTAGCTTTTGCTTAGTTTGTTTTGAATTTGAAAATAACAAGTTTTGTTTTGTCTGCATTTAAAACAAGTTTTAACCCAGATAAATTATGTTGAAGTAAATTAAAAGCAATCTGTGGTTGAGAAAGGGCCAGATTGGATGTAGATGCAGCTGTATATATGACTGTATCATTAGCGTAATAATGAAAATCAAAATTATAAATATTTCAATTATTGAGGTAAGATTAATATAATCAGGCATTTTAATATAAATTATATTACATAATGTATACATAAATACAGGATTTAGAAATTACTAAGCAATTAAGTAAGACGAGTAATAAACACATAATTTACAAATAAAAATGAGATATTTTTACTACAATTTTAAATAATAACAATATGTGCAATCAATGGACAGATTACCTAACAAAAGTACATTTTCCAAATAGTATATGAGATATTTAGTTATTATTTTTCCACTTAAAAAATGTGTGTACAGTTTAGAGTCAGGTCCCTTAAATCAGTGGTTCTATAAGTTGGGGTCTGGACCCCCTGGGGGGTCGCGAGACAATGTTGCAAAAAAAAAAAAAAAAAAAAAAAAAATCAGCCTGGATTGCAACCACTTAGGTTATTATTAAAAACACAGCAATAGGATTAGTTGAAGCAGATTGATTTTACAGCACAAAGTTCAACTTTTGCAGCACTCGTACATTAAAAATAAAGGCCACGACTGAACAGAGGACGATCTCCAAGTGGAGGTCTCCAAAATTAAACAAAGAATAGTCTTGAGTTGTAAACATTCTGACTGCCTGCCTCAATACCCCTTTAACTGCCCCACCAAGAAAAAAAAAAATTTGGATTGCATTTCTGAACTCCTGATGTCACTATTTAACACACTCAATGCATTTTTTTTTCAACACATCCTATATTTCTAAAATATCAACCTCTACCAAATGGTTGATATGTTGGTTTATGGTTAAAGTACCAGAATTAATACATATATTATGAAAAATCTGAAAAATGTGAAGTGTACGACCAATTTATTTAAAAACATAATCACAATAAAACATTTTTGAAAACTAAATCATCTTTATTTTTCAAAGTATGTCATCAAATATTTCAGATTCTCATTTAATGTTTTCTTGTTTTTTTTTTTTTTTTACAATAAAACCAAAATCAAGTGTAATAGTGCAACAGGATTATGTTTGTTTGTTTTTTGCAGTCCAAAAGTGTGTGTGTGTTAACCATTATTTAAAACAATCATTCTTTAAATTACTTGAACAGTCATTGTTTAAAACAGTCAAAATATGGTCAACCATTTGGTAGACCAGGCAGTTAAAGGGTTAATAGTAAATTGAATGAATAATGACTATAAAAATGATATGGTCTTTAGACTGTAAAACTTTTTTGTGTCGTCAAATTGCTTGTGTTTATATAGTTTCTATTGGTGTGTGTGAGTCATGTGCAATGTTTGTATGTTTATAACCACCTCCGAGGATAGTGGGGGTCGCGAGCCACTGGAATCAAAATGCTTAAGTGTCTTGTATTTTTAAAATTCTTTGCAAGAAGTCTTGCAAACGGAAGAGGAAACATGCTTAGAAATGTAGAAACTATACAAACTTCGCCTACATGAGTTGGCCAAGCTTTTGTGTACATGTGTAAATCAAGTTTCTGCCCTTTAGAACTTCTTCACTGTCAGAATGTGCACTGATTTCACTTCAACAGTAACACCAGCTGGGCAAATATTTACTCCTCTTTGTCGCCAAATGAATCTAGTAACATTTAAGCTCACCCATGTGAAGATGCAGCACCTGTGTTTGTTTATGCACTCTGCACTTGTTTGTGTCCCTTTTTTCCCCTCAAATGACCTTCTCCTCTCCCTCCTCTAGCATTCAGAGCCCTGCTCCAGATCCGAGCCGTGAGGAAGAAAACAGCCGCCACTCTCTCCCCGGTGTCCTTCAGTCCAGTGCTGTCCCAGAGCTCCGACCATACTGAGCATTCGGTAAAATTAAAATGTGCTCTAATTATGAATATATTATTGATTCTTTTCTACTGTGTTACTAGTACAGCAGTATTGAATCATGTTTTGCTTTTGATTCCAGTACAGCTGTAATTTAACTTTTTTGGTTTAAGGGGTTTCTAGTGAATTCTGCAGGTTAGTTTTAGATTTTCTTGGCATGAGGTGAAAATTTGGGATCGTTGATATTTAAAAAAAAATTGGTAAGACTTTATTTTGATGGTTCCAATTTACATGCCAATTACTTCTCGTTTGAGTATTAGTAGACTGCCTGCTTAATATCTGTTGATACTGCTCCTTTAACAGACATTTAACTGACTATAAGAAACTTTGCAAGTACATGTCAATTTACACTAACCCTAACCTCAACCTAGCAGTCTACTTAAAAATCTATTGAGAATTAGTTGGCATGTAGATACAATGTAACTTAGATTCAACAAAATGCGTTAAAGGAACCATCAAAATAAAGTGTTACCAAAAAATCTTATTACGTGAGAATGAGTTTCTTTTGCAATAGATCAGTATGTTGTTCTATTTGGTCAAAAATACAGTAAAAACTCAAATGAAAATAAAGTCCTTTTTTGGTTTAAATATTAATATTGGTTTAATAATGGTAAAAAATATTCCTGTAGTGGTAAAGCTCTGTTTTCAGCATTCGTACTCCTGTCTTCAGTGTCACATTTTTCTTCAGAATAATAATTATAATAATTATTATAATATGCTTATTTGGAAGCTCAAGACATTTGTTATTATTTGAAGTCCCCATGAACTGGAAGCTGCGATTGTTATTCTTTTCGTATTGTGACGCAGTTTCTAGAGAAACGGAATTTTGAATGAAGAAACAGTGGGCGTGGCTTGTTTTTTCTACCGCGGGCTGAATGGACATAGTAAAGTAGGCATTTCATTCAGAAAGATTGGGAAAGAGGTTTTAGAAGAGTTATTACAACCTAACAGACTCCACCTGCTCAACATTTCTGTTTGTTGTCAAAACTGACAGTTGGAGCAGCATTAGCCTCGCTCATTACCTCAAAATCACGTAATCTGATAGATTAACTGAAAACAAACAGGAAGTGCATTTTCACATTTCAATTAAAGATTAGAGGGGCAAACTTTTTTTGTTTCTTAATGACATGCACAGATGAGTTGTTCAGCAGAACTGGCAATGTGAGTTAACAAAATCATATGGTTAGTTTTGATTTCTTGGGGACTTTAAATCGAAAATCAAACTAAAAGTGTTTCAATTATTGTGTCAGTGCGCTTTGGATGAGGGATTCATAAAGATCTACAACAAAAAAAAAAAAAACATAGGTCCAAGGCACTCAAAAACTTTTTCACTTACTACATTTTTTTGTTTACATTTATTATTATTATTATTTAGTTTATTACTGTTGAAAAAGTTGTACTACTAAAAAAAATTGTTGAATATGACATTGAAAAAGAACAGCATTTTATTGTAATAGATATATAAATACTTTTTATATTTTAGTCAGTTTTCTTTAAACGAGGGTGACCATAATTGGGGGTCCTTAGGCATTTTAAAGACTGAAAACTGTGTCTGCATTAATCACAATACATCTGAACAAGTTACTTTTTCATACTAAAATGTCACGAAACATTTAAAAATTTTGCACATGCATAAAACATAATAAAAGCTCCCTGAAAATAACAAGTGACCATATTAAACAATCCTTTTAAAAATCATATTTATTATTTCGGTCAGTCTTTACAATAAGGTTTCATTAGTAAATATAAAGTTGAAAAAGAACAGCATTTAATTGTAATAGATATAAAATTAAATGTCTGTATTCACTTTATAGCTTAAAAAAGAAAATACTGATATCAAACTGTTGAATGATGCTATTTGTTGTTAGATAAACACAACTCTTAACACCTATGAGTGCTATACACTTTTACTTTTGGAAACCAGAAATTCAGAGCTTTAATTTCCATTTCAATCAATTCATAAAGCACAATTAAATACAACTAACGCTGGCCAATGTGCTGTACAGAATAGATAAATGGTAATGAAATGTAAAAATAAACAAGAGACCAAGACAAATCATAAAACAAAGCAAACGCATAAGAGGGAGCGTTGCAATTCTTGGAATCAAATAGATTAAATAGAATAATTTTAGTCTAGATTTAAAAGTAGATAGTATTGAAGCAGTTCTAATTTCCACAGAAAGGCTGTTCCATCGTTTTGGAACAAAAGCTCTATCCCCCTTCATTTTAGTCTACTTCTGGGAACCGCCAATATCCTTAAGTTGGCTAACCCAATAGCTCATGCAGTTTGGTGTTCTATCAGAGATCTAAACCATGTAATGACTTCAAAAAACAATTAAGGGGGTGTTCTTCTTTAATCTCAGAATGCAGACAACATCCCTCCTGGCTATGAGCCCATCTCCCTGCTTGAGGCTCTCAACGGTGTGCAACCTGTGTCTCCTTCAATCCCATCAGCCCCTCTCTATGAGGAGATTCAGTTTTCGGGAGAGATGGGAGATCCTCTCAACCTGACCGGCCGGCAACAGAATGGAGATCCTGGAGCACTGAAGGGCAAAGGTAGCAAGTCACCAGATGGGTAAGTTAATACTTTTGTTAATAAAAAATGAAAATGCGAATGCAGTTTTTTATGTGTAATTGATGTGTGTGTGTTGTCTCCAGGTCTGTACGTTCTCCCTCGTCCCCCATTCAGGAGGAGGAAGATGAGGAGAGGATGTCGGAGCTGTCTGATGCACAGCCGCAGTCCGTTTTGCCCTGTAGTATCAGTCCCTGTGAGGTCAGTCACTGTCACTTCATAAATGATGGCCACTCATAGGCCAGTAGAGCTGTGGAATATCAATGTAACCTTTTGCGATAAATCGTAAGGCTGATGCCAATGATTTGGCATTGATTTATAATTATAAACTACACAATTATAAAAAAGTTATTAAATCATCCTACATATTAAAGGTGCTGAAGGTGATTCTCTTCAGAAACATTTTTTGTTGTGCTGGTTGAAAGTCTCTTCACATTCCAGTAGTAATGAAAAAAGTAAATGATCTGAATGTATTTATATGTATTTTTATATTCTGGGTAAGGCATAAAACTAAAATAATGTTTATCCAATTAAAATTTGTCGGGCCCACAATTCCCGTAATTCTGATAAGTAGTCCAAACTGTGTGTCAACGAAGGTAGATTTGTACATCGGCAGCTGTAATAAAAAAAAAGAAAGATAACTCATAAATGTTTGAAACAAGTGAAGGGTGTAATGAAAATGGGAAGTAGTTTTTGGGTGAACTATCTCTTCAAAAATGCTTGCAGATGATAAACTGTTACTCCATTATGATTAAACTCTATATTCAACTATAATCCCAACATTGCATATCCTGCGATGTGACCATTGCGGATGCACACATTCCGATATTGATGCTGAAACAATATATTGTGCAGCCCTAAATTGAACATAGGTTAGTTGTATTTACTTTTCTGTCCTTGGCCAAAAACTTGCTCTCACATTGTTAGTGCTGTGTAAGCATTATCAAAATCAATTTTACATAGATATAAAAACTAATTTAAATAAAATAGATTGTTGCGCGTTCTATGATATGCTGTAATAAGTTTTAACGCCATTGTTTTTCTTATTATTTACCATGTATATGTAAACATTACATGAAACATTATGTCATGAAAATGTACTTGAAAGTTCTGGAAAAGTTTTAGTCATGGAATTTTAGTAGTAAAAATGTGTATGAACCCTGAGTAAAAACAAATGCTGAATCAACTTTTTAAAATCCTGAATTAATACTGGAGTTACTTTAGCACACTGGAGGAAGGATGACGCCATGGCTGAAGTATTTCTTTTAGACGGGTAATGTTATGTTTTAAAAGTATTTTAGTCACACAAAGCTGATGTAGATTGTGTTGTGTTACGAATGGGTTAAATGCACAGAAGTGTTGTTCAGTAACTGAAATCTTCCGGAGAAAGGTTGATGTGACTATTTTTAATTTCATAAGGGACCTTTTACAGCATCAATGATGTGGATTTTTATTTAGTTTAACAACAGAACATTAATAAATAGCACTATTCTGCCTAGCCTGCTTTACTGAGGTGAAGTTGCTTTTATATTCACATCAAATTGGTTCATTTTTTAAAAATGACAGCCTGTGACGCGCTCCCTATGTTGTTTACCATGCTACTTTGAATATTCGCTCTGAAATACCATTTAAGTATGGCTTAGTAATAAGCGTGATTCCTGCACCCCACGGGCAACCACTAAGCAATTAATAGACACTTTAGGACAAATAGCGTGAGAGAGTGAGAGCAGCGATCTTTAAATGGATTAGGTATTGCACATTATGACAAGTGACTGAAAACGTTCTAGATATAATGGAGTTTTTTGTTCAGAATTGTAGTATTATAAAGTACTATAAAGTTTTCTAACTGGCAAATGACATGATCTAGTGGGTCTCTCATCTTTAATGTGTGCGTTCATGATATCAGGTGGCATGGCTTTGGACGGCAGGGGAGCGATTGTGTTCCAAAGGTATTATGCTAACTGGTTAGCATTTAGGCAGATCACCTACTGCACCTTTAATGCAGCATTTTATTGCAAATAATGTACCGTTTTATTATTTAATTATTCAGTTAATTAATATTTATATTCAATATTATTAAATATTAAAGCAGAAAAATCAAACACAAACGGTTTTCTTAAAGAGCCTGTGCATTACATGCAACTTTAAAATACTTGTCACAAATTTGAACAGATTTTTTTGTTTGTTTGTTTTTCTTGATATTGAAGTGCAAAATGCCAAATATGTGCTTTAATTGTGCTCATTTCTTTCTGATCGGGCAGCTATGCAATTGTAGATGGGCAGATGTAAATGCCCCCTGAAATGTATTCAAAATTGTTATGAATTCAATAGCACAAACCCCTTCAGGCGGTGGTCTGGGGCACATTTCAGACAAAACTAGACAAGTTTAAATGAATCTGGTTGTTGAAAACACGTGTACATTTTACTCCTCCCAAAATGTAAAAACAAAATTAAGTAAGAGTGTATTATAGGCTTTATGTCATAGTCCTATACAGTGCAAGTGCAGCACACAATGCCAATGCTATAGATTGCAGTTTGAAATGTTTTTTTTTTTAATCTTTATTAATATTTTGTCTTCTATTTTTGACCTGTCGTTAACTCTTAGATGATAAAATTAGGATATCAAGTGAATATCAAATAACAGCATTAACAACAAAGTCTCATCACGCACCTGTAGTAGCCCATCTCTATGAATGGAGAGGAAAAATATAGTAACATATATTTTAATATGTTAATCATATATTTCGTTGTTCATTTACAAATGAATGGTATTTTTTAATGGAACAGTAGGTTATACACATTAATGTTTACCCTTTATAGTTTTAAATAATGTCTGCATATTTGTACAATAAAAATTGATGTTTAATTTAGCCTGTAATGATGGTAATGGTGGAGTCCACCTTGCGGTTGTGATAAAGTTTTACCGAAACACGAGTGAAGTACAAAGCCTCCTGTAGCCTACAGATAAAACAATTTGTATACTGACTAAGATATCTAGCTTACCTAAATTTGCATATAGTGTTGGATCAGAAGATCAGAATAATATCTGTTTAACAGTGACACATCTTTGTGGCTAAATGTAAATAAAACTGTTTGCACTTATCAGATAGCTGTCAATCAGAGAAAACACATGAAGTGACCAGGTGTAACCAGGTCCGTGAGATTCTGAATTTAATTTAGTTTGTCATCTGTTTTAAAGTATACAAGCATTAGATTTGGGGAGAACATCTGAAGTGTAACAAGTAAAAATGAAATTAATACAATTAATAAACTTCATAATTCAATTTCTATGTTGAATCGTAGATGTCTCTGTTAGATTTACTTTTTTTTTTTTGCTTTGTAATATTGTTTTGGAGTGGCACGGTGGCTCAGTGGTTGGCACTGTCACCTCACAGCAAGAAGTTTGCTGGTTCAAGTCCTGTCTGTGCCAGTTGTTATTTCTGTGTGGAGTTTGCATGTTCTCCTCCTTTGCGTAGGTTTTCCCCACAGTCCAAAGACATGCACTATATGTGAGCTGGGTAAACAAAATTGACCATAGTGTGTGTTAGTGTGTGTTTGTGTGTGTGTTTATATGTGTGTTTGTGTGTTATTGTGACTGGAAGGGCATCCACTGTGTAAAACATATTCCGGAATAGTTGGCGGTTCATTCTACTGTGGCAACTCCTGATGATCTGGGACTAAGCAAAAGGAAAATCAATATTGTTTTGTGTTTCTTTGTGCTGTTGTTCTTGTTATTTACAATTTAATAATTTAAAATGGCATTGTTTAGATAAAAGGCAGTTAGGTTGCACTGCTGTATACATTATACAAGTCACATTTATACAAGGTTTACAAGTCATATATTCATATAGTTGTATTTTACACATTCTAAATCCATTTTATCCCACACTTACTTCGAAACAAAGGCTTTCAATTAAAAAAAAAGTCCTGCAATATTTCAGAAAATATAAAAAATAGGTTTTTTTTTTGGGGATTTGGGATTTGATTGTGATTTTAACATTGATGCTATTAACATTAAAACAGTGAGTATGTGCATTGTATTATTACTCAGTAACTATTTATGTAAGTACAGTAAAGTGCCATTTTTTTCATTAGTGTGCTTAATTGCAAACAGAAGCTACTAAGTTTCTTACTTTTGGCCTTTAAATGACCTGCCTGATGGTTTGTGTAAACACTGTACAATAGTTTCTTTAGAAATGCATTTTCCTGTAAAGTTTCATTGTGTTTTGTGTGATTCATGCTATGGATAAGCGGACTGTGTAATACTATTAGTTTTGCATAGACCTGTGGTTTTTACCTGGTTGCACATGACTGGTAAAGACATGCAAATTAGTGAACGTCCTACACTGTTGTGTCTGTTCATCGTTTCCCACAACATTACCCACAGCCTGTCCTGTAACCTGTCAACTCGTTGTTGGTTTCCCAACAGGACACAGTAGAGGGTGTGACTGCCAAACCTGGCTTTTCAAATTCAGGTTAGCAAACTCCATGTGCAAATCTCTATTAAAATAATGTTTTTTTACAGTACTGCAAATTGAAGTGTGTGTGTGTGTGTGTGTGTGTGTGTGTGTGTGTGTGTGTGTGTGTGTGTGTGTGTGTGTGTGTGTGTGTGTGTGTGTGTGTGTGTGTGTGTGTGTGTGTGTGTGTGTGTGTGTGAGCATACACAGACGCACACAAACGCACGCAAACAAATTCTCAAATGTTTCAGTTAAGAATTTTTCACATTTTATCTATTCTGCTCACCAAGACTGCATTTTATCTGATCAATAATACAATTGATATCATGAAATGATATTACAGTTAAAATGCAGTTAAAGCAGCATCATTACTCCAGTCTTCAGTGTCACACGATCCTTTAGAAATCTTTATATTATCATGATCTGCTGGTCAAGAAACGTTCATTTTGTTTTTAGTGTTGAACATTTTTGGACTGCTTCATATTTCTGTGGAAACTGTAATTTAGTACCATAAAATTACAAAAGTAAAATAAACAATGTTAAATTGTAAGTCTCTAGGACACATTAAATTAGTCAAGAGAGAAAGTAAAGACATTGTAATATAATGCAAAAAAAAAAAAAAAAAAAAAAAAAAAATATATATATATATATATATATATATATATATATATATATATATATATATATATATATATATTAACATGTATATTTAATAATAACAATTTAATATAATAATATATTTCAAATAAATGCTCAGAATACTAAAAAATAAAATGAAATTTCCACAAACTATAAAGCAAGATTTTTTCTCAACATTGATAATTATAAGAATAATTATTAATTATTGGATGTCAATCATAACTGATCATAACCTATAGTGATTATTTCTGAATGATCATATGACACTGGAGGAATGATAACAATTAAGCTTGTGGAATCACAGACAGTGCTTCCCATACATAGACTTTAGTTGGGCGGGCCGCCCAGGTATATAAACGGCCACCCTAGCATATTTGGTGACACTTTTTTACTTTTCCTTTTACACTTTTTTTTCAAATCCACCCAAGATAACCAAATATCTGTGATCTATTAACCAGTGGAAAATTGTCTCTTGTTTACTCATTTCGTAGGCTACTGCTATTTCTGTGTGTGCGAGAACTGTCAACACTTCCACAGACAGTCATGTGCTGTGCAGACCCACAGAGACACGCCTTTTTGGCACTTAAAACATGCATCTGGCTGGAGTTTTTAAAGTTGTCATTAAACGTATACATTTTAACATTACCTTTTTATTTAAACCAACTTTCGCTTGCCTTCGTAGCTGATTGAGCACACACAGCCGTTAGAGCGAGAGAAACATTAAATAATTCATTCTTAAATCTAAACGACTCAGAAAAACTTTACTATATACACAGAGGGCACGAAATGACATCTAAACTGGCTGCAAAATATTTGGACACCATTAGAAATGGTTAATCAACTAATTTAAATCTATTTTTATTTCTTTTTCTGTCATTTATTTCTAATTTGCAGTATATTTTATTAGTTTGATGATGTTAGTATACTACATAGGCTATTTTATGCATATCTAAAATGCTTTGGTAATGCTGTTTGAAATAAAGCAACCTGAACTTGAGAGAGAGAGAGAGAATCAACAATTAAACAGTAAAAAAATTACTTTTTGTTGTTTGTTGCATGTAGTTGACCATTTATGCGCTGTGGGTAAAAAGTATCTTTCAATCTGGCTACCACCGCAAGTATGTTTCAAAACTGTGGAAAGCGCTGACAGGGATAAATTACATTTGTAACTACATTCAATAATATAATGGTTGTTTTAAACTGTAATAATAATTCACAGTTTTACAGATGTCCTGTATTTTGGATCAAATAAACGCATAACAGAAATCTTACTGATCCTGAACTTTTGACTGGTAGTTGGTGTGTGATATTCAAACTCAGTCTGACTTGAATCCTTTATTCATGTGATGATGTCAGGTTCCGAGAGCCGATCGCTGGGTGTGTCTGTGAGTGAAATCCTCCAGGACTGTCACAGTGAGCGCAGCAGCCTGAGCCAGACAGAAAGTGACCCCTCTGCAGATCTGGCCCTGCCTGGTGAGCCACTAACATGAACACACACACACACACACACACACATGCAGACCCCCCCACAAGACTACCTATAGAAGTTGCTATTATAGAAGTAGTTCTTCTGAGTCTGCTTTTGCAGGCAGGTTGTCCTTATAAAACCTTGTACTGTTGACTTTGAGAAAATGCAAAACAGCAAAGCCGGAGCAAGCAAATTTTTCAGCATGTTTGGCAGAACTGATGCTGTGCTTTGAGATCCTTCTCTGTTATTGCTGTCTCTTTGCTTAATTTCTACCTTTTAAGTCAGTTTTTCAGTGTTTAAAAGCATTTTTTGCTATTTTCTGGTAGTATTACAGCCCTCTTCACATTAGAATTGATCCGTTTTCTGTTCTAAAGTGCAGTATTTATTCAAATATACATTAGAGAGGTGTGAATAATTCCCCTGACATTTTGATTAGGATTGTAAATGTTAAATTAAACAAAGAAAATGGTATGATTTCTGTTAGGTCATTTAAGTTTATTAAAGGGCGCCTATGATGAAAATCAACTTTTGTACGCTGTTTGTACAGAACTGTGTGTAGGTATAGTGTGTCCACAGTCATATTGGAGTGATATAAACACAAAAAATCTTTTTTTTTTTTTTTTTCCTGACGTTAAAAAAAAATCCAAATCCCTCCCATTTTGAGGCCCACCGCAATTGATTGACAGATGCGTATTAGCATGTCTCTGTAGTAAAGTTTATAATACCCATGATCATCAATCATCATTAAATGTGATCAAGAATGAGTTTAAATGTTTAAAACGTTTCTGAAACAATGGATGTTTGTAATAAATACAGTAAAAGTACTGTAATTCATCACCACACCCGCATAGTGTCAGTACAATTATAAAAGAAGATGCGGTTTGTGGACTTAAATCAGGTTTATTTTGTACATTAACATAACTGATATCCATACAGCAGTGGATATTAACATGTATCCTGTCACATTTGCTGTGCAAAAACGGTGCAAAGCTAAACGTGTGTGTGTGTGTGTGTGTGTGTGTGTGTGTGTGTGTGTGTGTGTGTGTGTGTGTGTGTGTGTGTGTGTGTGTGTGCGAGCGAGCGATCTTTATAAAGACATTGTGTGTGATTCATCATTGCAGAAAGGCTTGAATTAACTCCACAACAAATATAACAAATAACCGTTGGAAAAGTTCTTACTGTAGTAAGGGAGATCTGCTTCATTCTAGTCCGTCAATGTGCTTTTTGTCTACGTGAAGACTACGGCTCTGACACACATTTTGGGAACGGTGGGCGGGGGGTACAAGCTCATTTTCATTAAAGGCACAGGCAACAAAAACAGCTACAATGTTATAACAGCTCGAATTTCCCAGATTTAAAAAGGTATAATTAATAAATCTGATGGCTGAAACTTTACAGACACATTCTGGAGACACCAAAGATTTATATTAAATCTTAAAAAAGGGTTAAAATAGGTGCCCTATAATTAAGTTTACTTTTAATTACTAGTGTACTAGTAATTGAATTCGATCATTCAATTTCATAAAAAATGCTTTGAATTTTTCTTCTTATATTTAGATATCACTATTCACTTGTACCTAAGAAGAATATTTATTTTGCTATGAAAGTCCATTTTTTTTTAAGAAAAAAATATCAATCCTAATTATACCAGTCATATGTATAAAAAAAAAGTATGAAAAGTAAAGTAAAAAAAAAATTAGATGGAAGCTTACTTTTGAAATTGAGATATTATTTAATCATAATTGAGATATTATTTAATCATAATTGAGATATTATTAAATCATAATTGAGATATTATTTAATCATAATTGAGATATTATTTAATCATAATTGTTATTAACTTTAATCTAAATTTTGACAAAAATAACAATTATGAGAGAGACATGGCATTTATGGCGTTTTTAGAAATGTCTGTTATTTTTGCTTTCAGCTCTTATGTTGTTGGTTGTTTGCAATGAAATCTGTTATCTCATTGGTCAGCGGGTCACCTGTTTACACTCCTCTGCATCATCAATCAAGATCGATTGACTCATTCACTCCGCAGGCTTACTGTGACTATCTGTAGCTGTCGTTCTGATCAAACTGAGAAATTATACACATTTGTTACATTTAAACTATACTGCTGCTTTATATTTAATACATTTCCCATTATGAGTGTTCTTTTGGATCAAAATAGTTTCTCATTTCATACTGAAAAAGAATTGAAGCGGTTCAGTATAAAACTATAAAACTGCCTTGTTCATGTGATTTCAGAGCAGTTACTTTAGTGCTGTATCCATGTGCCTAAATGAACTGACTAAAGCAGTAATGTTCACCAGGTCGTGAAACATACTAGCCAGGTGTAAAGATGACCTTAGTTCTTTAATATGTAAAGTGTGTTTTTTTTTCTTCTTTTGTGTCAGAAATGGGCTTCCAATCTGATATTGTGTGTCTTATGCATGTGTTATGCTGTGCTGTCTCCTAACCCTCTCTTTTTCTTACTGAACTTGGCTTGCTCTTAACACACGTAGCGTCTGAGTCGTGGTCCACTGCTGTAGAGGAGTGTTGACTCGGGTAGGTCACCACTCTCAGATAAATCAATCTTTTGACCCATTGTTCATTTACACATTTAAATATTTTCTAATGGTTTTTTAAAACATTTTCAAAATAAATATAATGTGGTAGAACTATGTAAAAGCTCATATGTCTTGCACCTGTAATGGAAACTTGTCCACTATCTTCTTAAAAGTCCTGTGAAGTGCTTTGAAATGTAAATTTTTATTTCAATGTTTGACAATCTCAAGTGAAACATGAAGAGAGGGTGGGACATAGAGTAGCTCCTCTCCTTTTTAAAAAACAGCCAATAGTCTTTTGTTTTGTTTTGTCACATCTTATGACATGAAGAAAAATCATTCATCCATTTAGGTGGAAGTGCCAAACTGCAAGCTTTGGATGTTTTTATCAGTTTTATATCTTCCAACCACAAAGTTTGTCACTATTTTGAAGCACACTAGTTAGATGTCTTAACAATACTCTTACTAACATCTAAAAAACTTTATTTTAATTTCACGGGACATTTAAATCTGATTTATACTTTTGCATTGAGTGATCGTCATACCCTATAGCTAGGGCCAGACAGAATCTGCGGACATTTTTTGCTATTTCTGCGCAGAATTTTGTTAAAAATCTGCGGATTTATGTGGAATAATTTTGGGAGTATCATAACTAAAACCTTAATATATGAACTAAAAAGAATTACCTTTTTAACTTGTATTTAATGTTTAAAATGCAAATCAAATTAGATCCACTTTATTTGGTAAACAAAGCAAGTCTTCTATATAATATATCTACTAAAAGACAGAAAATATTACTTTACAAACTGTATTGTGAATAAATTATATTAATATTTTCATATGTCAATAATATTACTGAAATTAATTTAAAAACTGAATAAATATAAATTTACACACATTTACACAAGTAAATAAACCGAATCAATGATGGACTAAAAATCTGTGGAATTCTGCACGCGCAGATTCCGTGTGGACCTACCTATAGCACATACCTTGCACTTAGCCTGCACCATTGTGAGCATTTACACTTCTGTTCTGTTTGTGCTGTTCTGGCAATAACACATCTAAAACGCTACTAGCCATGGGGTTTGGATATTTCTCTGTGTCGAGTTTCTTTGCCAGTATTTTTTTTTTGTTTTTAAACCAAAAATGCGTGCAATGCTACTATAGAAATCACTCAAATTCACACTCATTCAAGAAAGAGAGACAGGAACTGATGAATATTCAACGACTTTAATCAGCTCTCATGGCTTTTAGCCCCACCCACATTTGTCACCACTACCAAATTGACCAGTCATAGATCTTGTGTTTCCGTCGTGGTGACGTGTAGCTCAATTTTTTTGACAGGTGTTCATCAGGATATGGCCAAGGGTATGCGGCCATCCTCGTGCACCGGATGCAGAAGTATAAATTGCCCTTTACTTCTCAATTTCAAACAGAGTAGGGTTTCAGACTAAATAACAATTTTGTTATTTAGCTCTCATGCCACTATCATATTACCAAAATAATAAGCGATGACACTATTTGGTAGGAAATGCAGGTGGGTTGAAATGATTACAATACTATCTATCATTACTATACAAGCTTGAGCAAAAGTGTTTCACTGGACCAGTGCTTTAAATGACCGCTGCACAGACACAACCATCAGGTTAGAATGCATGCATGGGAACTGTTTGAAAAAAATATGTGATAATTTATTTATTTTTAATATTTTAAATGTTATTCTTTATTAATATTGTCATGTGTTATTGATTAAATATATTAAATGAGTCATGTAATGTGTTTGTTCTATTTTTGTTAAGTCATTAGTTGTGCTTTTGTAGTAAATGTCTTTTAAATTTTTGTTTTGCATGAAAACAGAAAGCAGTACTGTTTTACTGTAGTAGTGAGGCTCTTGTACTTGTGCATGATGACCTACAAATATGGAAAATATTAGACTAACAATTCTTTACAGAGCAATTTGCGTTAAACTATAAGCTCATGCAACTGCTACTTACAGCACAAGCTACTATCATAAGAGAATTTCAACAAGACAAAATTCTACTGGTGCCACCATCTGTAGAATTTGGTCATAGCAGTGCTCTCAAGTGATAGGTCCATGAGGAGTCCTGGAAGGTTATAAATAAAACCTGTCCAATTCCTTATTTTTTAAGCCACTTATTTTTTAAAATCTAATTTGTCCAAAGATTTCTGCTATAAACTACATAAACTTTATGTAAGGTTTTCATATTTACAATCAGCAAAATAACTGAAAAGGTTATACAGCATGAAGCTTGTCAAATTCTTGTTTTTCACTTGAATCCAGTTACATTTTTTACCACCTACTGAATAATAACCTTCTGACCTGCCAGTGGCATTTCATGTGAAATGAAGAGAGGGAAACTTATATCTTAATTTAGTTTTAGTCTTTTAACCCAAAGATATTTTAAACAAGTTTGAAAACCAGTAGCTATTAATTTCCATAGTTTTTTATTATTATTATTATTTCTTCTTTTGTGTTCAACATAAAGAAATAAGTATTTGGAACAACCTGAGTGTAAGTAAATGCTCAAGTCTTTGGTGGAACTATGCCTTTAAGGATTAGCTCAACATGACATGATTATATCGAGTAGCACATTTTAGACACAATATGTTGTATATTTGTTTTTCTTTTATTTGAACAAGAAAAAGCTGAAGAAGAAAATAGCATCTAATATGTTTTTTAATGATCAGATTTTTAATGATCCAATTATAAAGACTTCTGAATGAATTGCTTAAATCTCAAACTCATAAAGCCAGGGACTTGCCACCACCTACTGGCAGTTTTTGTGTCATTTAATTATCCATGACTATTATATATATATATATATATATATATATATATATATATATATATATATATATATATATATATATATATATATATATATATATATATATATATATATATATATATATATATATATATATATATATATATATATATATATATATATGTGTCACAAAAGTGAGTACACCCCTCACATTTTTGCAAATATTTATTTATATCTTTTCATAGGACAACACTGCAGAAATGACTCTTTGACACAATGAAAAGTAGTCAGTGTAAAGTTTGTTTAGCAGTGCAAATTTATTGTCCCCTCAAAAAAACTAAAAATACAGCCAATAATAGCTGAACCCCTGGCAACAAAAGTGAGTACACCCCTAAGAAAAAATTTACAAATTGAGCACAATTAGTCATTTTCCTTCCCCGGTGTCATATGACTCATTAGTGTTACACTGTCTCAGGTGTCACCAGATAGCAGGTGAGTTAAATTTGGTATAAAAGCTCTTCCACTCACTCAACCTGGCCACTGAAAGTTCAACATGGCACCTCATGGAAAACAACTCTCAGAAGACCTGAAAAAATGAACTGTTGCTTTGCATAAAGATGGCCTAGGCTATAAGAAGATAGCCAACACTCTGAAACTATGTTGCAGCACAGTGTCCAAGACCATCCAGCGCTTTAAGAGGACAGGTTCTTCTCAGAACAGGCCTCGCCATGGTCGGCAAAAAAGCTGAGTGCACGTTCTCGGCGTCACATCCAAAGATTGTCATTGAAAAACTGACGGATGAGTGCTTCCAGCATTGCTGCAGAGATTGAAGTGATGGGAGGTCAGCCTGTCAGTGCTCAGACCGTATGCAGCACACTGCATCAAATTGGTCTGCATGGTTGTCGTCCTAGAAGGAAGCCTCTTTTAAAAACGATGCATAAGAAAGCTCGCAAACAATTTGCTGCAGACATGCAAACTAAGGACCAGGATTACTGGAACCATGTCCTGTGGTCTGATAAGAGCAAGATAAACCTTTTTCGCTCAGATGGTGCCAAGCGTGTGTGGTGGCAACCAGGTGAAGAGTACAAAGACAAGTGTGTCTTGCCTACCCTTAAACATGGTGGTGGGGGTGTCATGATTTGGGGCTGCTGGCATTGGGGAGCTACATTTCATTGAGGGAAACATGAATTCTAACATGTACTGTGACATACTAAAGCAGAGCATGATCCCGTCCCTCCAGAAACTGGGCCGCAAAGCAGTGTTCCAGCATGATAATGACCACAAACACGCCTCCAAGATGACCACTGGCTTGCTAAAGAGGTGCAGAGTAAAGGTGAAGGACTGGCCAAGCATGTCTCCAGACTTAAACCCCATAGAACACCTCTGGGGCATCCTGAAAAGGAAGGTGTAGGAGCACAAGGTGTCAAATGTCCACTACCTCCGTGAGGTTGTGATGGAGGAGTGGAAGAGAATTCCAGTTGCAACCTGTGAAGCTCTGGGCAACTCCATGCCCAGGAGAATTAAAGCTGTGCTGGAAAATGGTGGTGGCCACACAAAATATTAACATTTCAATTTTCTTAGGGGTGTACTCTCTTTTGTTCAGCTATTATTGGCTGTAGTTTTAGTTATTTTGAAGGGACAATAAATTTGCACTGCTAAACAAACTTTACACTGACTACTTTTCATTGTGTCAAAGAGTTATTTGTCCTATGTTGTCCTATGAAAAGATATAAATAAATATTTGCAGAAATGTGATAGGTGTACTCACTTTTGTGACATACTGTGTGTATATACTGTATATCATAAGCATAAAGATACAATTTTTTCTCTATCAAGCACCTCAATCTTTTTGCCTCAATCTCAGTCCAGCTGTCTTTACTTCCTCAGGGTCATCAGAGTCCATAGAGAGCCTGAAGAGTCAGAGCACCAGCAGCTCCAGTCAGCCTCTGCTCTGCCTCCCCAGCAGTCTGCGCATGGAGGATGAACACCTCACATCATAAACACTCAAATCACTCTACTCCCATTCCTGCACACTATTGTTCAATTAGGACATTTTGAGAACCACAATCAAAGTCTTACATTGAAAAGGTCAAGACATTTCACTGTTACAGATAAACTACCCACTAGCTTAAAGGAACACAACTTTTTTTTTGAAAATGGCTCATTTTACAAGTCTCTACAGTTAAACATTTGAGTTTTACCATTTTGAAATTCATTCAGCCGATCTCTGGGTCTAGCTGGAGAACTTTTAGCTTAGCTTAGCATAAATAATTGATTCAGATTAGACCATTAGCATCTCACTTAATGTTAAAAAAGAGTTTAGATAATTTTCCTATTTAAAGCTTGATCTTTTTGTAGTTACACAGTGTACTAAAACTCGGAAAATGAGCAGTTATCATTTTCTAGATTGATATGTGTAGGTATTCTCATTCTGGCGTAATAATCAAGAAAATTTGCTGACTAGCTGGGGAATCTTTTTAGGTGCTGCACAATATTATATAATATATTTCTGCAGCAACGGTATGGCAGCAAAGTTCTTTGATTATTACACCAGAATGAGAGTATAGTTCCTAGACATATCAGCCTATGTAACTTCAGAATAGTCAAGCTTTAAATAGGAAATGTCTCTTTTTAATTTTGGAAAATTTGATGCTAATGTCTAATCTGATTCAATGATTTATGCTAAGCTAAAAGTGTTCCTGTCAGAAATGGCAATGGGCTGAATACTTTCAAAAATTATGAAACTCTGCTGTTTAACTTAGGAGGTAAAAATGGGCCTATTTCCTACAAAGAACTGCAGTGTTCCTTAAAAAAACTCAAATGTAAAAACCATCAAACCTTTGCTTTTAGCGTCCAAAACATTTCAGTGGTTCAAAATATTTTCATAGATGCCGAGTCTTTTTGAGGTATGCAGCATCATGGTGATTTTAAACAGTGTACTTGACCTATTCTTATTATTTTTTTTGTAAAATCGGCAAGTAAACACTAAGTGCATCAGATTGCAGTCTAATACAGACGCATAGTATAATCATTTATCCGGTTGAAGTAATCCTCTGTATCTTATATATTTGTTTTGTGCCTTACAGTACTGTGTGGCTGTCCCTTTGTCCTCCCTTCGAAACATGCAATGTGGGAAGCTGTAGCACTTCTTGAAGCTTTAATGAGTAGTTTATAGAGGGATCTGCCATCATTTACACAGACATATCTGATGCTTTATAGTGAATTCTCTGCTGCTTATCTATGTCATGCACCTTTGAAAGTTATGTATATTTGTATGTAGTCAAATCGTTTTATCATAAAGTGTTGTGCACATGCCAGTCGCCGTGGTTATTTATTGAAAATGCATAAATTATGTGAAATTCCTGCTCTTCTGTATAAATCCATATTCTAATAGCTGGGTCGTTCCTCGTAGTTGGTACGTTCTGAACTCTTAAAAAATACATTTTTGTACATGAAAAGTAGGTAAAATAATTTTAAATATTGTTCAAACTTTTTAACAATTATGATCCAAACTCAATAACAAAGAGAACAAAATATGCTTAAATACGGTTATTAATTGCTGTTATTTATGATAAATTCAAATGAATGTTATTGATTAATTTTAAGGCAATGATATCGTGATCTTATGACAAAAAGGTACTGAATCCTTGTAATAACACAGCTACCTTAAAAGAAAAAGTAAAACATTATGCAAAGAATAATTGCTGCTAATAGCATATAAAATTATTCCATTGAGAAATTACATAGATTGACAGACATGCACTATTGTTCAAAAGTTTGGAATAATACTATAAAAAAAATTTTTATCAACAAAATATCTTATTTTTAACTATTGAATAGCTATTATGGCTTGCGTAGAGATAATGTTCAGCCAGTGGGTGGCAGTGTATTCTCTGTTTTGGAAAATCCTCACTCAGACAAAACTTCGATAGTTTCTGAAAATATAGTAAAGTAGGCTATTATTTACCCAAAGTACACCAAGCCTCCGAGAAAACGGCTTTATGTTTGACAATGTGGTGTGTAAGCTAATGCTTTGACTGTGAGGAGAGGGTCAGAGGTCTCCTGAGGCGGGATGATTGGCGCGCTCCTGTAAAAGCGCGTCACTGTTTTCATTCTTGCGCGCTTCTTCTACTCTTGGCGCGGGCGCATAGTTTATTATCAACGACTTTTAACGACTTACTTCAGGAATGTGCACTCTTAAAAATAAAGGCTCTTTACACCCTGCCTTTCCACAGAAGGTTCTTTATAGTGGAAAACTAAATGCTCTTTTAAGAACAAAAAGGTTTTTTTGGGAACCAAAGAAGGATTTTCTGAAGTATCACTGCAAGAAAGAAAAAAAGATTTTGGAACCTTCTTTTAAGGATGTAGCAAAGTTCAGATAACAATTTAGTTTAATTCTAAGGCAAAAAGCATAATCGATAAACCGCAAATCTTAGTTACGAGTGTGATGCATTTTAATCAAGACAACTTAGTTAATTCAAGAGGTTAAACAATATTTAATAATTTAACACTATAATTGCAAGAAAATAAGCACCTGTCACATTTTCATCTGATAAAACGGGTTTTCAAGCTGATGTCCGGTTTGAGACCCCTAGAGGACCGCAATTAAGGCATTGATAAGATTTTCATCGAAACGTTTGTAGAAAAAAGCATTGCAACAAATGTAATATATATATATATATATATATATATATATATATATATATATATATATATATATATATATATATATATATATATATATATATATATTAAAATAACAATGTATTTAATAAAAACTATAAATAAATAAGTATTGTACAAACGATCTGTGGCATGTAAAATGCTGAAACCCCAGAATGCGGTCCTCGCGCAGGGACAATGACATGTTCTACTCTGGAGCTCTCAGCCAATCAGAGAGCGTCAACATTTAAAGGGCTATTAAGAAACGGGCAAAACGGCGGAGTGCAGAGCCCACATCTCATTTCTCTCCTGTCGTTCACTGCTCACGAGTTACGGCACAATATCTGCTTCTACGGGACTTTTTTTGAAGACGAAATTGGAATGCTACTTTTTCCAGCAGACATCAGGACATGTGTGATTGTGTGGATGCGCCCCGTTATCCGCTGCACTTGTTGCTCTGAGGAGAACAGGCTGAATCTAACGGACTGAAGAGACATTCACCGCTCAAACCGACGAGTTATTTGGCGTGTTTTCATTTTGCAGGTAGGCGTTTCATTTAGGGATCAACTCTGTGGTGGATTATACGCTTATATTAAAACAGATAGCTACTTTATTTATTAGCCGTTATATTCGAATATTCAAGCGTGTCTGTCTGTCTTTCACAGATCTGCTCCTTCTAAACTCGCGCTCAAGATGCCGGTGTTAATGAGTCCTGAAATAGCGAATAAATTCAAAGAGAAATGGATGATGCTTCATCCGGAGGATCAGGACAATGTCAGCGGCTCTGTGCACTTTGACGACAGTCTCACTAGTCTGCACTGGCTGCAGAACTTCTCCATCCTCAGTGCCAACCCCGAGAGGACTCCCAGCTCCGGCTGCCATCCACAACACCTCTTTTACTACAAAAACCAGATGGGGGGCACCGACTCGCCCTCCAGTCCACCTGCCGGAGATACCGCCGCCACAGGGATGCCACAGACACCTGGGAATCCCACAACGTCCTGCAGCAGTTTGGCCAATCCATACGCGCTCCAGCAACCCGGACACTACATAACGGCGCAAACAAACACGGCTGAGGAGATAGACTATAAAACAAACCGCCACGTGAAGCCACCCTATTCATATGCCACTCTGATTTGCATGGCAATGCAAGCCAGTAACAAGACCAAAATCACCCTGTCAGCCATATACAGCTGGATCACCGAGAATTTCTGCTACTACAGATACGCGGAGCCGAGCTGGCAGGTAAATTCAGTTTATTTTTTCTCTGATGAGGATCACTTAAAGGGTTTCGTTCTTCATCAATTAATTGTCATGTGTACATATTTCAGAGAGATTTTTTACATATGCAACAGGTGCAATGATAGGGTTCTTTTTAACGACTCTTTAACGGTTCCATTAACGACCCTTATTACTTATTTTGGAAATAAATACTTGCAGAAAGTTCTCTTTGAATTCACTGCATTTAGCATGTTTTTCTGAATTACAAGATCATTTTATTTTTAAGTTAATAGACCAGATGAGCTGTCAAAAAGGCGTTCATTTTAATACAAAAACGTGTTTACCTATACAATCTTTTGGAAATGGATATAATGTCTGTTCATTGCTCGGTAATTCAGTAATTCAATAAACCGTTAGGACCAAATCATTAAATTTCAAGGTGTTTGATTCATTAGGAGAACCGATTCAAAAGAGTCATTAATTTAGGAATCTATCATTAATGACCGAATCTCTTCGGATTTTGCAGCTTTGTTGATGCGTGTTTCCAATTCATTAAAAAAAGTCCAGGCCATAACCTGTGAGTCTTTTCATTGGTATAATTGGACTATATATATATATATATATATATATATATATATATATATATATATATATATATATATATATATATATATATATATATATATTTATTTATAATTATATATAATTATTGAGCTATGTGTATTCTGATTCACTAAAAAGGAATCGATTCATAAGAGTTAATCGTTTGGTAATGGCACTTCTTATGTCACGCAGTTTGTTTCTACATCACTATAATGAATCGATTCATAAGTGTGAATCGTTTGATGATCGGACTGCCTTTGTCACATTTCTACTTCATCAAAAATAATCGATTCATGTAAGTTAATCGTTTGGAAATTAGACTGCTAATACTCAGTAAAGCTGATAAAATATTTACAATCACTGGTAAAAGCTGACTCATAAGTAGGGCCAGACGGAATTTGCGGATATTTTTTGCTATTTCAGTGCAGACTTTTTTAAAAATCTGCGGATTTATGTGGAATGATTTTGGGAGTATCATAACTAAACCTTAATATATGAACTAAAAAGTAATACCTTTTAAACTTGTATTTAATGTTTACAATGCAAATCCAATT
The DNA here is from genome assembly GCA_903798195.1 of Danio kyathit. Lineage (NCBI taxonomy): Eukaryota > Metazoa > Chordata > Actinopteri > Cypriniformes > Danionidae > Danio > Danio kyathit. The sequence goes on along the minus strand of LR812530.1, from coordinate 21,653,427 downwards.
AGATCTACTTTGGTAAACAAAGCAAGTCTTCTATATAATATATTTACTAAAAGACAGAAAATATTACTTTACAAACAGTATTGTGAATAAATTATATGAACATATTCATATGTCAGTAATATTACTGAAATGAATTTAAAAACTGAATAAATATAAATTTACACACATTTACACAAGTAAATAAACAGAATCAATGATGAGCTAAACATCTGCTGAATTCTGCGCGCACAGATTCAGTGTGGGCCTACTCATGAGTATTACTTTTGTCATGTTGTAATGAATATATCTAATTCATTGAAAAGAATCGATTCAAAAGACTCAGCTGTTTAGTACTCTGGTCACGCTGTATATTTCCCATTTTCCTTCAAAAAAGAATCTATTGATTATGTTTGGTACTTGAATTTTTTTTGTCACACTGTAAAGATGATTTCTTATTAAATGAAAAGAATTATCTCATACCTTTGTCATGCCGTATATTTCAAATTTACTAAAAAAAAAATTTTCATAGCTATCGAGTCAAACAGCTGTTAAACAGACTGCTCTTGTCATGCTGTATATTTCTAATTCTTTAAAAAGTATCGATTCAAAAGAGTCAATGGTTTAGTACTCTGGTCATATATATATATATATATTTCTAATTCACGCAAAAAAAAAAACGATTTACGAGTCATTAGTTGTGGAATCAGATTACAATTGTAGGGCTATATTTTTCTGATACTCAATAAAAAGAACAAATTTAAGATTCTCTTGCATTGGTAATCAGGCTACTCCTGTCATATTAATGATCATATTAATGCATACAATGTTGCATATTTCTGATTCCGTAAAAAAATCATAATAGTCATTTAGTTAGGAATCAAATTAACTGTGGTCTTTCAATACAGCACTACCAAAACATTGAGCCATAGACCAAATAACTGGTGTCAGACCTGTGCACTCATGTGAGATGTGTTAATATACTTAATGTTAAGGCAGGGTGACTGATGATGGAAGCTGAGACCACTATACCCAAGAGCACTGGTTTCCTGAGGCCTTCTGCCATAATGAGGGATCCTTAAGGGAGCCGCTGATCATGTGAAACTAGAAGTGCTGCATTACTAGGGAGCTTTATTCACCGCATTTTCTTCTCCTGTACACACAACATTCCCCTCCCCCATTTGTCTCTGTCACACACACACACACACACACACACACACACACACACACACACACACACACACACACACACACACACACACACACACACACACACACACACACACACACACACACACACACACACACCAAGCCAGTGAAACGGGATACCTCTACCTGTTGCACAATGGGATTTTATAGGAGCCTTTATGCATGTTGTCGTTTTCCGCCACTAGAAGTTATTGTATTTATGCTAAATAATAATGTTGGCTCATAATTCAGTTAAATTAGTATCACAATTATATATTTTACAGTATAAAAATAATGAAATAATTATTATAAATTAACAAAGTATAAAATACTCACTTGAAGCAAATGAAAATAATCACTGAAAGGTTATTTAAAGAATGAGAATCAGAATTTGCTTTATGTTTATATATACACTCTTACAACGATTTTTGTAAATTATACAGTATTTAACTGTAATATGAATTGTATTTTACTGTAGGACAGTTATGCAGTGTTACTGTATTTAAAAATTGCATTGTGAAAATTACACAAAATTACTGTATATTTTACAGTAACAATACACATACAATTCTGTAAATACATATACAGCAAGATAAACGGTGCTGTAAATGTAAATGCAGTATTTTTGCTGTGAATGGGCTATATGCACAGCTAGTGTTTTTCAGCCAATAGTAAACTTCAGGTGAAAGGTTTCTGTGACTACTTAACATTTTATAAGGTCCCAGCATCGACATCGTAATGTAATTAAAATACAATTAGTTAAATAAACTTAAGCATTCATTTAGATTTTCAAGCATAAAACCAGATGAAAGACAGTGTAAACTCTAGCGCCATCAGTAGCAGCAGGCTAGCACAGGAACTTCATTGAAAATACTGGGGTAAAATAAATTGTCATATTTTAAAGACATGACATGGAAAAATGGAAACTTAACGCAGTGCTTCTTGACTTACTACATATCATATATCAATCAGGCAATGAAGATCACTGATTTTCAAAGAAAACAGATCTTAAACATGGCGATTTTGTAATGGAAAGATGTTTAGGTTACACTAAGTTACTGGTGAACTGCTGCCAGTAAGTTACTGTAGATTTTACAGAAAAATGTTAACAGTGTATATATACACAGTTGAAGTCAGAATTATTAGCCCCCCTTACATTTATTTTTCTTTTTAAATATTTAATATATTGATATTTTTTCTTCTGGAGAAAGTCTTATTTGTTTTATTTCGGCTAGAATAATAGCAGTTTTTAATTTTTTAAAAAACATTTTAAGGACAAAATTATTAGCCCCTTTAAGCTATATGTTCTTTTGATAGTCTACAGAACAAACCATCATTATACAATAACTTGCCTAATTTCCCTAACCTGCCTAGTTAACCTAATTAACCTAATTAAGCCTTTAAATGTCACTTTAAGCTGTATAGAAGTGTCTTGAAAAAAAATCTATTAAAATATTATTTACTGTCATCATGACAAAGATAAAATAAATCAGTTATTAGAAATATATTATTAAAACTATTATGTTTAGAAATGTGTTGAAAAAAATCTCTTCGTTAAAGAGAAATTGGGAAAAAAATAAACAGGGGTTTAATAATTCAGGGGGCTAATAATTCTCAATTCAACTGTATATATATATAGTTGCAATCAGAATTATTTAAACCCCCCATTTTCTTTTTTAAATATTTCCCAAATGATGTTTAACAGAGCAAGGAAAGTTTCACTGTATGTCTGATAATATTTTTTCTTCTGGAGAAAGTCTTATTTGTTTTATTTCGGCTAGAATAAAAGCAGCATTTAATTTTTTAAAAAACATTTTAAGGTCAATATTATTAGCCCCTTTAAGCTATTTTTTTTCTCGATAGTCTACAGAACAAACCATCATTATACAATAATTTGCCTAATTACCCTAACCTAATTGTCACTTTAAGCTGTATAGAAGTGTCTTGAAAAATATCTAGTAAAATATTATTTACTGTCATCATGGCAAAGATAAAATAAATTATTATTAGAAATGAGTTATTACAAGAAACATATTATGTTAAGATATTTCTTCTTTTCGTTAAACAGAAATTGGGAAAAAAAATAAACAGGGGGGCTAATAATTCAGGGGGTTTAATAAATCTGATTGCAACTGTGTATTAATTAGGCAATGAAGATCATTGATTTTGAAAGAAAACAGATCTTAAACATGGCGATTTTGTAATGGAAAGACAGTTCACTGGAAGCCATTAGGCTGGCTGGCTGACAACTAAAAGTCTGCATGCATATACCCCATTAATTTACAGTAAATTACTGGTGAACTGCTGCCAGTAAATTACTGTAGATTTATATATATATATATATATATATATATATATATATATATATATATATATATATATATATATATATATATATATATATATATATATATATATATATATATATATATATACCTTAAAATAACGTGTGACAATTAGTTAAAATTAGTTTAAAAAAAAAAAGAATGACTTTTCATTGAAATTCAAATATGACATTAAATCGGGAACAGAGTTCTAGACTAGCAGAAGCATAAATATTCATGATTCTGTCGATTGTTAGACAAAGAAATTGTTAGACAAATAAGTTTGGACTCTCTCTCCCAGATAATTATAATAATTTAATATAATTTAATATATTATTAATTAAATAAAAAAAAATTATCTGAACCTCAATTGTGTGACCTTCTAGCTCTACCATATTTAATGTGCACTTACTTGACAAAAATGTATGCATTTTGTGTAAACCTCACAAGATACTGTTGCATGTTTGTATTGAGATGTATTGTGACACCATATCCCCTATAAATAATAAATGTTTCTCCTAATTTTTCTTGGGTTTTTCAGAACTCAATCCGCCACAACTTGTCCCTGAACAAGTGCTTCATGAAAGTGCCCAGGCAGAAAGACGAGCCAGGAAAAGGAGGCTTTTGGCAAATCGACCCTCAGTACGCTGACATGTTTGTGAATGGTGTTTTCAAGCGACGGCGAATGCCTGCCACAAACTTCAATACCCAGAGACAAAGCAAAATGCTTTCCTCCCCGAGCTCCTCGTACACCTCCCAATGCAACCAACAATTGAACATGGGCCACTTCCAAGGAAACAAACGCAAGCAAGTCTTCCCTAAACGCGGGAACAAGCTAGCCCGTATCTCCAAGAGCCCCCTGTTAACCACCGACATCAAAACCTCAGACGTCCTGAGAGGAGACTTTGACCTGGCGTCGGTTTTCGATGACGTCCTAAGTGGGAACGACAGCACGTTTGAGGATTTGGATATCAACACAGCGCTGAGCTCGCTAGGATGCGAAATGGAGCCGTCTTCCCAAATCCACAACGAGTCTGGTTATAGCAATGAGGACGAGCAGGCTTGTGCTTACCTCGAGGCCAACGGCATCATTGGATGCAACATGGAGGACTTCCACCACCAGCAGCACCACCAGCAATCACAGGTCCACCCTCAATATTATGAGGGAATGTTCTCGGATCAGCAGAATCAACAACATCCTTGGGAGATTAAAGAGGAAGCCCAGCCTGTCCCTCTTTCGTTGGATCACGGCTATGCGTTTTGTGAGGGATTCTTCTCAGAGATGCAACTTTGGGAAAGAGGAGAGTCATATATGTGAACGCGTGACATATACACGCACTGTCTTTGCTGGTCTGAAGACCTGCTGACTCTTGTTTTGCTACATTAGCATAATGAATTACAGAGGTTACGTGTAACTATTATTCTTTGTACTTCTTTTTGCAATTTTTACCAATTGGTTTATAATCACTATTGATCTTTTGATTTTATTGTCATTTTTCTTAAGATGAATACACTTTGTTGACGAATGTAGTTGTGTAGGGTAGTGGCATTTTGTTCCTGTATTGATTAATCGATCTAATATATTCATTTTAGTTGACTTTATATTCTAGGCGATGCTTTATATACATACGTCTAACATTAAAAAAAGAAATATAAAATGACTTTTTTGAGAGAAAAGGGATGCAACAAGCCGAAAGTGCTTTGCAAAATCAATTCCAGAGACAAATAAACGCACAAGCACTTTGAAACATAAGCTCAGTTTGTTGCCCTTCGATTTAGCCTCATCGTTTATTTTCTCTCTTTTGTAAGGATATTCTACTGGAGAGTAAAGAGCCCTTGTACGTTTCAGAATGTAATGCATTAGTCTCAGACTTACCATGAAGTGTGGGTGGCCATCTCACGACGCAGTGACTGTTCTAGAAGTGTACTTGTATCGATTCTTTGAGAAATGGACTTAAACATGCAACATGAAATGAAATATATTCTGTACTTGAATAAAAAGATCAATCTGTACAACTGCTTTTGTTCTATTGCTAATGATTTTTGCCGATTGAATCACATATGATGAGCTGTGTAAACATTTAATTAGACATTTACGTTGTATTTAAATTACAGCATGTTTTGTTGTTCTTCAAAAAATGCTATTTATTGATATTATTATTACTCTTAAAGGCATTTAAAGGGATAGTTCACACAAAAATCATTTACTCATCCAGTTAGTTTTTTTGTTCTGTTGAACACAAAAGAGGATATTTTGAGGAATGTTGAAAACCTGCAACCATTGACTGTTATAGTTTTTCCTACACTGTAAAACCCAACAGTCAGCTTTAGCAGTTGAAATGAGTGTAGTTAACTCAAAATTGACTGAATGTCTACTCATTTGAAAAGAGTTTTGAACTCAGTGTTGAAGGTAATGAGTTAATTAAATACCTCATTAATTCAACTTAAATGGAGTAAATTCACAGTACTCATTTAGATTAGTTTTTTTACTCAAATGGTTAGTTGCACTTAGTTTCCTCAAACGGTTTGAGTTGCCTTAACTTATTGGGTTATACAATACTCAGTTGATTTGTGTTGCCTTAACTTATTGGGGTTTACTGTGCTCAAATTGCTTCGTTTACTCAAATGGATTAAGTTCACAGTACTCATTAGGATTAGTTTTTTAATTTAAATGGTTTGAGTTACCTTAGCTTATTGGGTTTTACAGTGTACTATGGATGTCAAGTTTCCAACTTTGTTCTTAATCTCTTGAATTTGTGTTCAGCAGAACAAACTAATTTCAGACTGGTTTGTAACAAGTAAAGGGTGAGTTTTTATTTTTGGGTAAACTATTACTTTATGAACTATCACTTGTATGAAATGTTTACACAAAACAGATGTGCTAAATCTAATAAAGTTTTGTATACTGATAACAATGCTTTAAAAATTACTCCAGTTTACACAAATCTGCAAAAACAACCAAAAAGGGGACTTTCTAAAACGCTTAACGTGGATTAATGTACCTAAACATCAACCAGAGAAACCCAAATTTCTGTCAAACTTTTCTAGTAATTAACCCTAACTATTGGACAAAGAACGAGTCCTAATTCCATAGATAAAGTGAAAAACATTATGTTAAGCCTTTTCTCCCCCATTGAAGTCCATTATAAGGAAAAGTTTAACGTGGCTTAGTGTACCTTAACAACAAGCGGGGGAAAATCAAATTTCTATCATATTTTACTTGTGACAAATACTTTCTGAAGTCATACTGTAATTTTAGAGAGTGAAAATTATCACGTTATGCGTTTCTCCCGATTGAAGTCCATTATAAAAGGAAAAAGCTTAACACGGCTTAACGTACCTAAACAATTGGGACACACCAAAAATCTATAATATTTTACTTGTAATTAACACTAGCTACTAGCAAAAGATCAAGCCCTAATTCTGTAGATGAGGTGAACAATGTCACGTTAAGAGTTTTATCCCCATTGAAGCCAATAAGAGCTTAATGTGGTTTAATTTAACAACATTCGGACACAATCAAATTTCTATAAAAATATACTCATAAACACTTTCTGCTGTTAAATGAACAAGCTTTTATTTTACTGTATTAAGTGAACAATATCACTTTAAGCATTCTCCCTATAGACCATTTTAAGGGATGTAAACAATAACAATGGTCCTAACGTATTTCCTCTTTTACATTTTTAATTTCCATAGCTCCTGAGAACCCAAAAAAGCCACATATTGATAATGTTATGATAGCTGTTTTAACATTAACAAATAATTAAATTTCCTCTTGTTGCAGTTATGAAATAGCCTTTTCCTTATAATGGACTTCAAAGGGGCAGAAAACACTTAACATGATGTTTTTCACTTTATCTATGGAATTGGGGCTCGTTCTTGTTACAGTAGTTAGGGTTAATTACGAGAAAAGTTTGACAGAAATTTGTGTTTCTCTGGTTGATGTTTAGGTACATTAAGCCATGTTAAGCTTTTTTCACGTTAAGCATTTTAGAATGTCCCCCAAAAAGCTGTATTTCATATGCCAGGCCAGTAGTTGGCGATGTCACTTTGTTAAGAAATACTAAGTAACTGCTCAAATGCAGTCCTGTAGTTCTTCATCATAGTGTTAAGCCAGGCTCACACTGTGCAATTTTTAATAATTCTTTTACTATTGTAGCTTGTCAGAGTGTAAGATCTGTTGTTATAATGTTAGACTGAATGCAGGCCTGTAGCCAGCCTATTAAAAGAGGTGTTTTTTCTCAAAAGTGGAGCTTTTTGCAGTTATTCGAGGTTCAAATACTGCATTTTAGCACCATTTTAAGCACTAATTTGTGCTGAATTAGCTTGTCAGATGGTTATCATTACCACACTTTTAAATGCAACAATAATACTTCCTACATTTTTGTCAAAGTGCTTATTATACTATTTTTTATGTTTACAAAAATGTATGTTTATTTACAAATGTGCATTTAAACAGTAAGTTATTACAGTTTTGTATACAATGTAATGAGATTAGAATTTTAGAAATATTAAAAAATACTTATCTTTAAATGCTAATTTATTATCATCCATCATAAAAAAAACAACAACAAAAAATTGTGAATCTGTTAAAACTTGTTTTAAATTAAAAACGAGCCTATAGGCAAATAACAAACTGACTAGCTCATTTCCTCAGTCAGAATTTGTCCATTTAAATATTAAAAGCCTTCTTTTATTGGTTATTTTATTGGTTATTCTTCTTAAAGCCTTCTTCTATTGGTTATTTTCACAATTTATGATGGCATACTGTCAAAAATAGGACAAATGAGCTCATACAGGGGCCGAATTCTGGATTTTGTCAGAAGGGGGGTGTGTCTTTCCAACCACCCAAACCCCCCCTGGCTACAGGCCTGGAATGCCAATCAAAATGGGCCAAAGAGCCACATCTTCACAATCCGCATTCTGAAATGATACCTCAGAGCAAACATAAACAATCTGTAGCGTTAATGTTACTCATAGCATGCCATGAATATAAAATCTGAAAAAATAAATTGTCAGTTTTAGCACACTTATTGGCTCTTGGTTTTTGGTCGGCCAATCGACTGTCAGTGAAAATGTCAGTGTTCATAGACTACAGATTTTATTCTAGAATTATAGGAAATTAGGATTTACAAAATTTTCCAGAGGTTAAAAAACAACATCAAATTGATACTGACATCAAAAACATGTCAAAAATGCTAATTGATTTCATGTCAAAATCTTGATATGCCTTTGACATCCACACACTGATGCCCTTTTGACTACCAAAATAAAGACATTAAAAGTATAATATAAGAAAAGTTTCATTTGTCTACATTTTACACTGGATTTTGCATCCCTTAAATGCATGTAAACTACCTTAATGTCAAAGCGACATCAAATTGATATCTAACATTGGCCTCAAAAAAGATTAAAAATTGATTATAGGGCAGTCCTGTAATGGAATTTTAATGCCAATGTTAGATGTCAATTTTATGTCATTTTGACATCAAGGTAGTCAATTGACATCAAATTTACCAAATCGTTGCCACAGTTGCATAGAGTGAGCTAGGGCTGCACAATATGTCATATCACATCGATATTGTAATGTGATCATTCGCAGTAGTCACATTGCAGAATATGCAATGTTGAGTTTGCATTATATTCCATCATCTGCATGTGCTTTTGAGGCCTGTGACTGTATAATAATGTTTAAAGCATCCAGGAATAAGAAACTGCACTGTTTCTAAACTTTGACAATGATTCATTTATATTTTTAGTATTCCATTACCACACCTGAATAATGCTAGACTTGGAAAACACTAAAACACTGTTTTTTATTTCAATTGTATATTTTTCTCTATTGTATTTATCTCTGCTTGTAGATTTTGCATTTATTAGATTTTGTGCTGATGCACTCCCACTACAGATTTAATCTAAAATCATCAGTGGTGGAAAGAGTACTGAAAAATCATACTCAAGTAAAAGTACCATTACTTGCCTAAAAATGTAGTGCAAGTAGAGTAAAAGTATCTGTTGTAAATATTACTCAAAGTATGAGTAAAAAGTAGCCCTTTTAAAAGTACTCAAGAGTAGTGAGTATTATGCTGTCAACAGCTGATGTTTACATGTAATTTGTGCATGTGTGTGTAAACGTTACATTCTATAGTGCATTTAGTTATTGCCCAGCAGACACACAACGTCATAAGACGTTAATATAAGGTTAGATTTAGGTTGTAATGTCAGGTGACCAAAATTAATTGTCAAGCTAGCAGCTAGCAGGACAATGTTATTTTGATGTCCAATAACGACGTCAAATGACGTTGATGTTTGATTGATTTTAGGTTGTTAGAAAGTGACCAAAATCCAGCGTCGAGCCAACATCTTAAACCAATGTCATATATGACGTCAAATACTGACATTTATTCATCAGGTACGGCAACCAAAATCCAACATCTGAAAGATGTCATAGGGGTAACGTTCACACAATGTTAAGCTGTAACATCATTAGAGGTTGATATTTGGTTGGTTTTAGGTTGGACATTGACATTGGCCTGACGTTGAGTTCTGACGTCAACCCGATTTTCATTTGCAAACAAAATGCAGCGTCTCCATGACGTTAGGGTTCAACGTCAATCAGACGTCATGTTGACATCCTGTGCCTGCTGGGTGTTTAAGGCCATCATACAGTAAACATCCGTCATCTTCTCATCAGTGAAATGCATCTAAACAGTCTCTATGTCAATCCACAAAAAGATTTTGAACATCTTCATGGACACTTTTAATACTTCCAAACAGTTTGCTGCAATTATAAAGTGCACACGTCTTGAGGTAGTTCATTATGATGCGATTTACCTACGGTATGTGCGATTTGATTGGACAGGAATCTCAGGACTGATTTTTCTAATCCCCATGGACAAGAAAAAATAACGTAGTTACTGCAGGTTAAAGGAAAGTAGTGGAGTAAAAGTACCGATACAGCACTAAAAATGTACTCAAGGAAAAGGAAAAGTACACATTTTTAAAACTACTCAGTAAATTACAATTCCTGAGAAAAACTACTTAATTACAGTAATTTGAGCATTTGTAATTGATTAATTTACACGACAAAAAAAAAAAAAAAAAATCAATTCTTTACAGAGATTCATTTACATGGCAATATATATATATATATATATATATATATTGCAGAATAACTAAATATTACAATTTTAGATTTTTTTTATTTCATGCAGCCCTGGTGTGAGCAAACGTGTACTCAAACACATTAATATACTGATCCCATAATTCATGAGCACAATGTCAATTTTCACAAAACTACATTTTTGTACTTTACCTGATATTGGTTTTATTTTTAAAATGTGCACTTTGAAAGAGTTTTCAGGCCCTTGAAATGCTGCTGTTGTGTAAATCAATGGCCAACATACAGAAAATATTTTACATTTAAATACTAATTAAAATTGTATCTTTTAGCGATCATGAATTCATTTGAGTTAATGACTGATCATGCAAAAGCTTTAAATGAAGATGCCTCCGTTATTTAATGGACTATGCTTTTTGCGTGTGTTTTTATGATTTATTTAGGGGTGGCACAGTGGCTCAGTGGTTAGCACTGTCGCCTCACAGCAAGGAGGTCACTGGTTCAAGTCCAGGCTTGGCCAGTTGGCATTTCTGTGAGGAGTTTGCATGTTCTCCCTGTGTTGGGATGGGTTTCTTCAGGGTGCTCCAGTTTCCCCCACAGTCCAATGACATGCGCTATAGGTGAATTGAATAAACTAAATTGGCAGTAAAGTATGAGTGTATGAGTAAATATGGGTGTATGGGTGTTTCTCAGTGCTAGGTTAAAACATATGCTGGAATAGTTGGCGCTTCACTCTGCTGTGGCGACCCCTGATAAGGGACTAAGCTGAAAGAAAATGAATGTATGATTTATTTAGCCAACCAATTTCAAGCCCACTATTTCCAAATAATTTCTATTGATTAGCTAGACTGCAACAAGATTGTTTTGGTTGTTAATCATTTTAGTTCCTTATGTCAAATTGTAATAATACTCACACATACACTACAAACATTCATAACCATGGCCTTATTCAGGTAGCTATTTGTGATTTATTGTCAGAGCGGCTTGATTATTGACTTGGAAATACATGAAACATGTTCAGACTGGCCCGCATTTCTCAGATTACAGTCAGTTTCACTTTAATGACAGCAACAGCATTAAGCTTCACTATAGATGTTTGACTAGTCTGACCTTTACCCTTTACATCACCATGAGGCGTCAAAGAGCATCAAGTATGTCTGAATTGACAACTACCGGTTCTGGGAACCAGCTAACCGAGCTCCTTTTCATTTAAAGGCGCAGGCTAAACAGCTATAATTTCCTCTGACCCCAGAAATGTACATTTTCTCCGGAGTATAATAAACAAATCTGATGCTGTTTTGAGCTTGGTTGTGTTTATAAGAATCAAAGCAATGTGTGCTCATGCTTCATTTGTAGACAATCACATTATTTTTTCATATATCTCACTTTGATTATACTGTATACAGCTACTCAGCTAACATAAAAACGACTGTCATTTTTCCTAGTTCCTCTGAAAGGCCCGCCCTCAAGAGGCTCTGATTGGTCAGCTAACATAATGTGCTGTGATTCGCGAATCGGCTCCACGTCACCAGGAAAAAAAAGTTTATTTCATACATATTCTGGTTTTAAGCATGTGTCAGTAATATGAAACGTTCACATATCTTTTGCGAGATTGTTATTTGAGATGTAGAACACTGGAAAAGCATCCGCATAGAGAGACACTGCGCACTAGGGGTGTCAAAATTAATTGTTTCTTCGGTGCACCGCGATGCAGATGGGGACAACTTGATATCGGTTCAGTAATAGATCATAACCGGTTATTATGTACTGACGTCATTTATCTCCTATATGCGCGATGTCACAGAAGAATACTATGGCGAAGGAGCTGAGGGCGAGTAAATAAAACGCTCCTACTACTTAAAAGGTAGATAATTATGCACAATTCAACTGCTTGTGAGTTTGCTGGAAAGTCTTTCATTGACACACTGAAAAAGGCACAGCACACGAGCCGCTATTTCACTACTAGGGAGAAGTGCTGTAAAAATACATCTCTCTCTCACTTTGGACATTTGACCTGCTGGCGTGTTGGTGTGGTGACTTTTCCTCTCCTCTTGGATGTTAAAGCGATACTTGTGGATCCAGACCGTCATACCTGAGGTGCAAGTTTTCTCCATTGTGTCTATTATGGATAGCCTGTGATATGGATTCAGGATTGGATTACCCTTTCTGTTGAGCGGGTGAAGACAATGACCAAGGGGTGTAAGACCTTGCTCGACAGCGCTCAAAAAGCAAGAGGGATAATATTTACATCAGTTTATTTGCTATAAATGCTCATGTTGTTCTGTGTTCTTGAGTTTTGTTTCATACATTCACAAAGAGTGTTTTCTTTGAGCAGGTAAAATTAAAGGTACAGTTCATATATCTGACTGCTTGTATTAAAGGACAAAATTGGATTACAAAGAATATATTAATGTTAATATATTTATAGATTTTAATAAAAAAAATTCTTGTGTTGTGAAGAAAAAAATTAATTATGTATGGAAAGCATCATCAATGCACCATGATGCACCGAGGTGTCGTGTTGAACCGAATTGATGGCAATCGAACCGAGCAGTGAGACCAGTGTAGGTTCACACTTCTACTGCACGCGCTGCTGAAGATTGTGGCTGTTTACAGAGGTTTGATGGATAAATATGTATTCCTTTAGCTAAACTGTAAGCAATGCCAAACAGCATTTCCTATTGTCACATCCTTGTTTACGTCCTCGCTGCAACATACCATTAACGCTAAAAACTGTACATGTAAAGGCCCGTGCACACAAGACATTTTTTGCTCGCGTTTTCCATCGACGTTTAACGCCTCGTGACTAAATAATGGGCGCCAATGTGATCGTGCACACCAACGCGCAAAACGGCAGGCGCAAAAGCTTCATTTAAAAAAAAAAACGCACCGCGTTAAAACCTTCTCCACCTATCAGATCAGCACTTTTGTTACAGTAAACAGCACTTGGAGGTGCTCAAGAGCAAAACTGTCAATGCGAGTGCACATTGAAGAACATGCCCAGAGGCGATATGAACGTGGAGCTGCTTACTGCACTGGTGAACAATAAAAATTTCTTCATCGCTAGAGCTGGAGCCGCTACTTAAATCATCCATAACAACAAGCATGTCAACTTTGTCTTCTTCTTCTGTGTTACAAGCGGGTGTAAGAAGCTTAAATTTGTGTAGCGCCATCTAACGTCAAGGAGTGATTTTGCATACTCTTCTGCTCGACGCCTGTGAAAATCGCTTGGGTTTGAATCCGGAAAAACGTCTTGGAAAAACGCTGACAATAAACGCAAACGAAAAGCGTCCCAGTGTGTACGAGCCTTTATAGATCAAATTTGACAAATGAAAACACTTACAGGTTGTGGCTCACAATCCACAGCTACTTCTATTATGGTTGAGCTGCTCCTTCTTCGAGGAGTTTCAGCCGAATCCAGCAGTGAACTGGGAGAGATTCTGGAAGCTGTCCTTTGTCAAATGCTAGAGCTATATTTTTATTATAATTCTCTGGAACATAATTAAATTAAACTGTAAGCCGAAATACAGAAAGAGAAGAAGCTCTGTGGAAATAGCAGAGTTTGAACGCCATTTCAGCTTTCTCTGCTATAACATTACAGCGCCTCTGGCCACACCCCTTCGCTGTGCAGGGTGTGCGTGCACCTAACCTAAAGGGTTTATGACATCATTAACCCGGATGTATTTTTTTGTAGTCTTCAGACTTTGTTCGCTGTAGGCTTTGCTAAGCTAACTCTGTAAAAGACAATGTCTCCCTTTGCATTGAACTTTGAGCATATTACATTCAGAGATGTTGTTTATGTTCACACAGCTACATTACACATCAACTAAAGTTTAAAATATGATATCGTAGATGACCAATCCTTTAAGCATTGATTAGTGTTTCTGTATTGTAAAGTGTTACTGAAAAAAAAACACATTAAGGAATAAATTTATTTTTTAAATGTCAGTTTTATTTTCTGTCTGTTTTACTCTACATAAATGTAGCTGACTGGTGACTGCTGTTCAAATGGAGCAGTCAAACAGAAATAGGACAGAATGCTCTTTTTAGTAACTTGTGTTTTACTTTCTTTCAAGTTAATTTCCTCGCTGTGCTTCCCAGCTTGCAAAAAAATCCAGCTGACTTGAATATCTGTGAAAATCCACCGCATTTAAGGAAAAAAATAATACTTTCACACATAAAATCTCTTTTTAATGAAAAAGAAAAAAAGCAAAGGGAGGATTAGTCCATTTCATCGGCTCTGCCTCCTTCTGTTGGAGGTCATGTGTAGAGACCCTTCTGAATCTGTGCAGTAATTCACATTCCTCCAACATCAGGGAGAAGCAGGCATGGTAATTCCAGCAAGCCGTGCCCCATGATGCCATGGTCATCGCAAGGGCACACGTTCATACAAACATGCAATGACTTCAGTTTCTTTTTTCCGCAATATCATGGTTTGGTTCTCTGTTGATGTGACAGGGGTGAGCTAGCACTATTGAACTGTATAGCCTACTGTTAAAAATACAGGGTCCTTTTTTGAAATCAGTTGGTTCATGAGGAAACTTTTTAATGGACAGAAGGTTCTTTCCAGCTAATACAGAATCATCATTACTTCATGAACAACCGAACAATTAATTACAGTAATGTCAAGTTTTTTTTTTTAAAAAGTCCTTAAAACTTTAGTGTTAAATTATAATCTGGCAAAAACCTACAGAGCTGGGCACTCTTTCTTGATGCATTACCTCTGTTAGACTTTAATAATTGACTTCTTTATATATTCATTGTATGTATTGTTAGATTTTTATATAGATTTGTATTTTGTTTTCCCTTAATAATTAAAACTTTCATTTTAAAACTGCATGATGCATTTACTTGTGTTATCTTTGACTAATGTTTACATTTGCTTGATGATTTGAAACATAAAAGTGACAAACATGCAAAAAAAAAAAAAAAAGAAATCAGTAAGGGGCAAACACCTTTTCACTGTCTGTATAAATAAAATGGTAAAAAAATAATAATTATACATTAAAAAATGTTGCTGGATGTTTAGATTTCTTATTTAAAATGAGCCGAATCAACACATTCTTGAGTTTTAAAGAGTTAACCTTTATGTCCAATTGACTTAAATTTGCAAAAACAAATAAAGGTAACTTAAGGGGCTCTCTTTAAACGATCTAGGCTCAAAGTCTAAAACGCATGGCACAAAAGCATTAAGGGCATGTTCGAATGCACTTTTGCTATTTTAAGGATGGAAAAATACAGTCTGTGCCCCAGCGCATGTTCTAACAGGGTTGCGCTTATTCTCTTAATGAGTTATGGGTGTGTTTTGAGCATAACAGAGTCTCGTTTCTCATTCCCTTTAAGAGTCAGTTGTGTCGCATCATGGCGCATTTACATGGCGGACTTTGTAAGTGGAAAAACTGAACGCTTCACTAGCGAGAAAACAGTTACACAGACTATCTGCAGTGCAAGGATAAAGAACGAGCCTCTTCCATCCAGCCTCTTTACTTTCTCTTTCTCTTTACTATTATTCTTTAATTTACTCCTTTACTTTGGTGGAGTAAGGAAACTGTTGTACGTTCTCCACTGAAGACATTCATTAGCCTACATATTTAATTTTGTTTGTTAAGCGCAAAGATTTGTTTCAAAACAATTTCTAAATTCAGTTCTAATTTCCAGAAAACGAATAAATGAAAAATAATAACAAAGTGTGGTTAAAAAACTGTTATATTCAAACACACTTCCTGTTCTTATGCCCCATATGGTGATGCAGACATCTCCAAATTGTCCATGTGGACAAATCTAAACTTGTTTTTACTAAAACAAATATAAATATGCATATAAATAATAATAATAATAACATTATACAACTGCAAGTTGTCATGAATAAACTGAAAAAGCCCCCCGACATGAAGAAGGCATGGAGGTAGTGTTTTTTATATTTATGTAGAAAATAATAATTTTTGTAATATTTTAATTCTTAATTTTTTTTTTATGTGGAAAGATATTTGTGTATTGCTGTACATCATGTATGTATTAAGCAATGGTTAAAGTGTTTAGACTTGCATAAGCGCATAACTAACATGCTCTGTGCTGAACTTTAGACCAGGTTTTAGTTGTTTAATGGCGCCTGTTTCAGTTCCCCAAAATAGCAACGCGCCAACAATGCACCTTAACACACCTCCTTTTCAGACCGGCACACCCATGACTTCACAAAGTGGCGCGAATGGTTTTGCTATTTTAATAACGTCGTGTGAAATATAAAATTAGAGTTTTAGAGGTTTGAAAATATCAACAAATCATGCCATGCACGTCTTGCGCCTAATTGCGCTGAGTGTGTGTTAGGGCCAGTGTTGGGAGTAATGAGTTACAAAAGTATTACAGTAACGTATTACATTTTCCTGTAACACAGTAGTGTAAGGCATTACTAATTAATTTTCAGTAATATTTTACTCGGTACATGTTCAGTAACGCGTGCGTTACAAACTTTTTGCCCGCAAGACATTAACAAATAATAAATACCGCAGTTCTATTTCCTGTTTGTGGTGAGTGAACATACGTGTGTGTTGTCATTAATCTCCCTCTGGCTATTGGAACTTTTTACTTTGCCTCTGAGCTCAAGGTCCAGGGCTATTGGCTCAGCCCGGTTCGCAGTAATGTTAAGCCCTAACGCGCAGCGGAAAAGCGGCAAATAGATGAAAACGGCAGAAGACAGTACATTTGCGAGATGGATGTACATGCATGGCGTTGTTACACTGACAAATATCGTAAGCGCAGTTTTACAAGTCGAGAGCACATTCATGTAAGACCAGCGAGCGAATGCGCCAGTTTCCTCTGTCCGTGGACAAAACTCCTCGCGTGCACTTAATACACTGTCTGCTAACGTGTGAATGATCTGCTCTCGCTCCGTCAGATGATGCAGACTCACAATCTGTGCCTTGTGTTTCCACTTTTCGTGCTTTTGCTCTCCAGAGATCCTCCTGTCAAATTGTTATCTCAAAAATGTTGTCGGCGCCAGTGGTGTAGTGGTTGGTGCGTCGACGCATGCACTCCGGTGCTCACGGCGACCCGAGTTCGGTTCCCGCCTCGTGGTCCTGTGCCGGTCCTTCCCCTCTCTCTGCTCCCTATGCTTTCCTGTCAATAATCTCTACTGTTTTATCTATTAAAGGTGAAAACCCCAAAAAAATTATAAAAAAAAAAAAAAAATTGTTGATATGGTTTATATATTGCTACACTATTTACCTACAGGTGTTTTCTACAGGTAAATTCTATAATACTAGTGTTTTTGAGTCTTAGTTAGGTAGACTGCCTATGTTTTAGGCTAGTATTATTTACAACTTGTTAATGAATGCTTCAGCATACTGTACTATTAAGAATAGTGATCTCTGAATAAAATTAACTACAAAGTGTTGTTTAACTACAGTAAAATGTGGTAAATTGTAGTACAATATACCCTATATTGTAAAAAAAAAAAAAAAAAAAACTACAGCACTGGGTCATTTGTTTATATTACACTTGTTCTGGTAACATAGCAACTAGTATTACATATAAATATCATACACAGCCAAAAATTTTATGGTTTATTAAAAATTATAAGTCTATTTTAGCATTTTGGTTATTGTTAATAAATAGTGCACCAATATAAATCATATCAAAAAGCACGAAAGGAATAAGAAACACAAGACACAAATTGTGAGTCTGCATAAAATCTCACTGAGCGAGTGTACTGAGAGCGCGCAAGAACATTTGTGCGTGCGGAGTGCATATTTGAAAGAACGTGAGAAAATTTGCACGCAAGCAGCGTATATTTGAGAGCTCGCAAGCAGTTTTGTCCACAAACAGAGGAAATCGGTGCACGAGCATTATATTGAGAAAGCTATGTTCATCATGCTCACTTTGTGCATGACAATTTTGTGTTGTGAGCCACTTGAATTTATAGTGAATACAATAATGGCAACAATAAGAAGAGAAAATAAATCTGCATTTTGTCATGGTATTGGAGTTTACATATAGGCCTGTTGTGTCTAATATGAACATAGTCAAGCTATTCACAGATATTGCCAGATAACCACTTTACCTCTACCATACTTTTAACAGATCATTTGTGAATCTGACTGTCATTCTTTCTTGCATTGTCTTGAGCCTTCACGTTGCCAATTATATACTATATTGTTAGTAGCCTGAATAGGTCACAGTTATTCTGCTACATCATATCGCTTTCTACTGGATGTAAAATGCTCTGCAGTACATTTGGTCATTTTAGAATGTAAAGTTCTAATTCTGTAGTTATTTTGGTGAAAGTAACTAAAAAGTAATATAAGAGTAATGTAACATATTACAATTTTGAGACAGTAATATTGTAATGTAAGGGATTACTTTTAAAACACAGTAACAAGTAATCTGCATTGTATTACAGTTTGGAAGTAACTTGCACAACACTGGTTAGGGCCCAATATGTGTTGGGACAACACAAAGGAACTGTATGGAACCCAGCATATTCACAGTGTATACCCAGAGCTGATGGCAGTTAGATGCATGCAATGCTAAAAATATTGAGGCAAAAAGGAAAAACACATTTCAGAAAATTTAAATGCATAGTTCATCCAAAAATCGAATTATGATCATTTACTCACCCTTCACTTCATTCCAGAACTGTTTGACTAACTTTCTTCTGTTCAGCACATAAAAAGGAGGGATTTGGAGGAAGATGAAAACCATCAATGGTTTTTGAAGATATTTTCTTTTAACATTATAAAGAAGCTCATTAAGGTTAAAGAGACTTTTATTTCAGTCTATAGATACTTATAGAGTCTGTATTCAGTCTATCAGGGGCGGACTGGCCATAGGGGCACCGGGTGGCTTGATGGTCAATCTGGCCTGCCACCGTGAGTCTGTCCTGCCGCGCATCCTCCAACACCCATCGGTTCACTTTGCTATATCGCATCGGATGTGGCCAGCCACCGGGACTCTGGCCTGCAGCGCATAACCCCCCAAACCACAACCCACCCACCCGCTCTTCACTTTCTATATCGCATCAGAAGTGGCCTGACTGAGAGTTACTTTTGCCCGTTTGAAAATGCTCCCCCAGTCCGCCCCTGCAGTCTATAGTACTTCCAACTGAAATGAAATACTAAGTAAGGGCGACATCATCCATTGCTTATCATCTCATAGAAAACTATCGTTAAGAGGAGGCATGGTTAAGAATATTGTGTCTGAAGTCATCATACTGACATCAACAGAGAAGAGCCGCCACAGCAAACACAGAAGCAAATGGTCAGACTTTGATTGAAGATTACCAACACAAACCATTTTTTCAGTGAATAAACTTGCATGGATTAATTGTTTGTCTAAAGTAAAACTAAACACTGTAAATTTAGATTCACATGGACTTTAAATGGCACCTATTTTACTTCTTTTACACGATATGTCTCCAGAATGTGTCTGTAAAGTTTCAGCCCAAAATACCCATCAGATTATTTATTATAATGTAGAATCTGCCCATTTTGGTGTCTTGATGACTATACAGCTGTATTTGTAGCCTGTGGCTTTAAATCCAAATGAGCTGCTTCTCCGACGTGCGTATCTGCTTCTCCTGCGTTAAATCAGATAAACAGCAGTCAGTGATAGAGACAGACACAGATGAAGTTGAAATAAGGTCACGAATCAAAAATACCAAGTAAGTTTATTTCATGTATTTGCAGTGGTTTACTCAAGCCTTTCTGAAACGATGAGTCACACACAAATGGCGTACACACACACACATTAGCGTTTACTGACACCATGCGGCCATACTGTCTTTATCACAAACATGCTCTGTTTTAAAAACGTTTTAAGCTTATAAAATTAATCAATGAGGTGCAGCTGATCACAGAGTGTTGTAACATATGTTTTAATCCCAGTTTCTTTGCAAAACAATTTTCTGTGGACATGTACAGTTGAAGTAAAAATTATTAGGCCCCCTTGTTTAATTTTTTCCCCAATTTCTGTGATTTTTTCAGCACATTTCTAAACATAATAGTTTTAATTACTCATTTCTAATAACTGATTTATTTTATCTTTGTTATGATGACAGTAAATAATATTTTACTAGATATTTTACAAGACACTTCTATACAGCTTAAAGTGACATTTAAAGGATTAACTATATTAGGCTAACTAGGCAAGTTAGGGTAATTAGGAAAGTTATTGTATAATGATGGTTTTTTCTGTAGACTATCGAAAAAAAACATAGCTTAAAAGGGCTAATAATTTTGTCCCTAAAATGTTTTTTTAAAAATTAAAACTGCTTTTATTTTAGCCGAAATAAAACAAATAAGACTTTCTCCAGAAGAAAAAATAATATCGGACATACTGTGAAAATGTCCTTGCTCTGTTAATATATATTATTTAAAATATTTAAAAGAGAAAAAAAATTCAAAGGGGGGCTAATAATTTCCAGACTTCATCTGGATACACATGTTATCATGGAGATATGGCACCTGTCAATTAATTCAGTGGGCGTGGAAAACTGCACTCCTACGTCAATTTGCGATGGGCTTCAAAATGAGAGGGATTTGGATTCTAATTTAATGTCAGGAAATTAAAAAAATTAGACTTGTTGCGTTTATATCACTCCAATATGACTGTGGACACACTATACATACACGCAGTTCTGTCCAAACAGCTTACAAAAGTTCATTTTCATCCTAGGTGCCCTTTAAATGAATAGCTAACCCAAAAATGAAAATGTCTGCACCATTTGCTCACACTCAAGTGGTTCTAAACTTTAATAAATTTCTTATTTTTCGGTTGAACAAAAAACAGATATTCTGAACTTCCACTGACATCTGTTAGGAGCCAAAAATACAATGGAAATCAATAGCTGCTTATTACCAACAATCTCCAGTTTATTTTTCCTCTGTGTTTCTCTGTCAACAGAAGAAAGAAACTCAAACAGGTTGGGAAAAACTGAAGGATGAGTAAATCAGTACAGTTTTTGGGGGAACTATCCCTTTAAATGTTCTTCTATGCCATCATTTGGAAAACCTCCTTTCGGATGCTTTATTTCTGAGATTGTAGGCAGGGTGAGAGGGGGTGAGATGCGTGTGCTTCTCAGGGGATGGTTTTTGTGGAGGAGGGATGGGAGAACTCCTTGACGCTGGAGATAACATTATCTCCCTAGAGGCAGAGACTCCTGCCTGTATTTACACGAGTGCTGTCGCCGCTCCAGCCCTGCATACGGACCTGTCAGCAGGAACAAGGACTGCTGTCACGACGGGGCATCGCCACACTTGCTTTATGTCCCCCCGGGCACTGCTGGCAGCCCCTGATTACAGGTGTTATGTGGGCATGTCAGCCAGATCACACAGAGAGATGTGTCAGCCATTCTGCTGGAAAAAACAGCGAAACACTGGCGTCAGCACCCAATGTGGGTATTTTTCTCCCTACTTTAAAATCATTTGATTTGGATTATATCAAAAACATATTTGGGTATTATTTAGCTGTTAAAAATAAGCTGTGTTGCTGATTTGTTTTATCTATTGATTAAAAACCAAAATGTAATTATTTTAGTAATTATATAACACACATCTTCTAGTTTTATTTTTTCTATTAAAATTCAATTTAATATTCTTATGGAGCTCAGAAGTTCAAATTGTCTTCATATCATGATAAAGAAAAGAAGCATGAAACATTCAATGAACATCATTCTTCAGAGATTCTTTAATAAAACCTTAGTTTTGTATATAATTTACATTTTGTTTGTCTTATGATGCACTTTTTTCATTATTATTTTTATTATTTAATATCTTTTATATGGCAAAAATCACATTAAGTACAGATCATTTTTGATGAAGATATTAAGTCAAATGTCCATATTAAATATATCAAATCTATTTTTTGATTAGTAATATGCATTACTAATAACTAAATATGGACAACTTTAAAATATTTACACTTTTTGGAACCCTCAGATTGCAACTTTTCAAATAGTTGTATTTTGGCCAAATATTGTCCAATAACAATCTATTCATCATTGAAAAGCTTATTCAGCTTTCAGATGATGGTTAAATTTCAATTAACAAAAAAACTATGATTTTGTGGTGACATTTAGTTTTTCTTAAAAGAGAAATGTAAATAAACTACTTTAATGTTTAAATCGTAAAAACTGTTTGCCAAAATTAAATTAAATTAAAATCAACATAATATAATGACGTAGTTGTCAATAAGTCTTTTAAACGGGTGGTCCAGAGTGTATTTTTAAGGCTTGGTTGTGTTTATAAGATACAAAGCAATGTGTGTTCATGCTTTATTTGTAGAAAATCAAGTTATTTGTTCATATATCTTACTTTGATTATATACAGCTACTCAGCTAACATGAAAATGACTGCTATATTTCCTAGTTCCTCTGAAAGGCAATCTGCTGCAATTCGTGGATCGGCTCCATGTCACCAGGAAGCGTCAGGTGCCTTTAAGCGCAGGCTTTTTGCGATCTGTAAACAGTCAGAGTAAGTCAGCCAGAGAAGCTGTTAGCCACAGCAGTTTGTGCTTGAAACTGAGAGAAAATGAAGAGTACACAGTTGAACCTCACGCCTGCTCTCTAGAATAAAATCTGACGTTCACATATATTCAGAATAAGCATGTGTAAGACATATGAAACGTTCACATATCTTTTGCAAGTTGGTTATTTGAGATGTATAATGCAGGGAAAGTGGCTGCATATAGACACGGCAGCGCTGCTGAAGATTGTGGAGGTTTACAGCGGTTTGACTGATAAATATGAATTTGTAATAAAAATGAATATCAATTTTAACAAATAAAAATACTTACAGGTTGTGGCTTACAATCCACAGCTTCGTAGGTTGGAGGAGTTTTTAGCCGAATCCAGCACTGAACTGGGAGAGATTCTGGAAGCCGTCCTTTGTCAAATGCTAGAGCTATATATATTTTTATAATTCTTTGGAACATAATTAAAATTAAACCGTACGCACTTCTCTCTTTCTGTTGTGCTCTCTGGAAGCCCAAATACAGAAACAGAACAAGCTCTGTGGAAATAGTAGCTTTTGGACGGCATTTTAGCTTTCTCTGCTATAACATTACAACACCTCTGGCCATGTCCTGTTGCTGCATGTGGTGAATGCGCTTAACCAGAAGCCCCTGTGATGTTATTAATCCGGATGTATTTTTTTGTAGTCCCCAAACTTTGTTCGCTGTAGGCTTTGCTAGGCTAACTTTGTAAAAGCCAGTGTCTCCCTTCACATTGAACTTTGAGCAATTTACATTCAGAGATGTTGCTTAAGTTCACACATCTACATTACAGATGAACTAAAGTTTAAAATATGATATCGTAGTGGACCACCCCTTAAAAATATTTGATAATTTAGCCAATTTAGCAAAATACAATATAATAATAATAATAATAAAAGTAATAATAATAACAATAATAATAATAATAATAATAATAATAATAATAATAATAATAAATATATGGCAATCGTAATGTGAAGTACTTAAAAACATAAATACTGACAGAAGACAATGTATATTTTACAATACGTACATCCAATGACTTGAATAAATGTATGCGACAGTTAAACAGTTTTATTGTCTATACGCTCCAAATCTGCTAAATGCAACCATAAAGCTTGATGATATTACAATGTTAAATGCATTAAAGTAATGGCTTTCGAAGCTGCTTTGACACAATGTATTGTTTTTGACTTGACCTGAAGATATAGTTCATTCTTGGCCTCCTAACAAATTTCTTTCATATTTTCAAAGCTTTGTCTGTTAATATCTCTGGCTTTCCTTAAGTCAGATGCAGAACTGTGGGAATACCCAGTTGGAATACATTGTGATTGTGAATCGTTTTGCCTATAATCTTATTTAAAGCTTTACTTAAGCGTCCAAACCCTTTTCATTCCAGGCTGGATCTACCAGTGGTCACCAGCAGAACAAGGTTAAGGGGCAAAGGTAATAAAATGACTCTTATCTCACAGAGCTGCAGGACAGCGGGATGATGTTTACTAGTTGATATGTGTCTCTGATTATATGCCAGTTCAATCTATTAATGATTATATTATATTATATTATATTATATTATATTATATTATATTATATTATATTATATTATATTATATTATATTATATTACATTATATTATATTATTTTAGTTGTTGTCGTCAGTTATCATTATAGATATCATTGTGGTATAAAACTGTATGTTAACTCTGCCATCATGTACTCATCCTCCACTTGTTCCAGACCTGTTTGAGTTTCTTTCTTCTCTCGAACACAAAAGAAGGTTTACAAAAAATGTTGCAAAAAAACAATCATTGAGTTACATAGTATTTTTTAAATGTCAATGACTTTTTTTTCCAACATTCTTCACAATACACTTCTGACTTCAATCTTGTCATCAATCCCAGTTGTAAGAGCAACAAATAATAACTTGAATTCTAGTTGATCATTTGGAAAAGTGGCACACGGTAGACTTTTCAGATGAATCATCTGCTGAACTGCATCCCAATCATCACAAATACTGCAGAAGACCGACTGGAACCTGCATGGACCCAAGATTCTTACAGAAATCAGTTAAGTTTGATGAAGAAAAATACATGGTTTGGTGTTACATTCAGTATGGGGGCGTGTGAGAGATCTGCAGAGTCGATGGCGACATCAACAGCCTGAGGCATCAAGACATTTGTGCTGCCCATTACATTACAAACCACATCAGAGGGCAAATTCTTCAGCGGGATAGCGCTCCTTCTCATACAATTAATTATAACAGTAAAAATGTAGCAAAACAAAATACAGTCAATTAACAACCACAGAGCACACAAAAGATCAATCTATCAGGTACAATTTAAAAAAGGTATTTTAGGTATTCAAAAAAAGATTTTTGGAATAATTTATTTAATAAAAATAGAACCCAAATGCTGCACTCTATAAGGTCTAAAATATGCATTTGGAGAAAAACAAGGTAAAGAAGACCTATCAAATGTATTTTAAAATCTACTTCAAGCAGGCCTGTTTTGGTTTGTTTTTGCTACAACTGTCAGCTCTATTTTTGATCTCCTTGATGTGCTAATTGTAATGATTGTTGTAATGGTTCAAACCCACAAAAACTGTAGAAACATGCTGCAATAAACTGTGGATGCAATAAACTTTAGGATGACGTCTTTTCACTAATGTCTGGACAAATGGAGATGCTATTAGGGGACACTTCAGATGGGTGAAGAGCCCATTCAGACGGCCCTTGCACACAGACCTCGAATAGCCTCTGTTTGTCTCTTAAATATGTCACTGTAGATTTACCTTACTCACTGGAGAATAATCATTTCTGATCAATCTCTCATGCAAAATGACATTATAAAGATGTAATGACTTATTTACTTATAATTAGTTCTGTCAAATGATTATTCAGGATTACTCACATGCAAATTTTACATATTTTGGTCTGTACTGTATATTTATTATGTATATAAATACACACGTATGCATGTATATAAAAGTATAGAAAATGTTAATTAATATTATATGTAAATTATTATTCATACATAAATATATGCAGTACACATATTATGCAAACTTTTATTTTGAATCACAATGAAGTGGGACAGCATATTTGTATTATGTTGTTCTGGTAGCAAAGGCCACACAAAAATGATTTTGGTTATTGATTTATCCTAACTGGGCTTGAATTCATGCAGTAGACAGAAAGAGCATTTCACAAATGCAACGTACTGAAAATATGGCTGTTTGGCTATGAGCCACGGCCGTGATTGGAATGCAGAATTAGTCAATACCGTCCTCCTAAATGTCACTCCTGCCTGCTCCTTTCATTTCTCCTCCATCTCCTTTGTGGGTTGCTATAAAGCGTGATGCAGGCCCAGGACGGTTGGCAGGGTGGCGGGTGAAAAGCATTCCTCAGGGGTTTCTTAGATCTCTGTGGCTGAGCAGGAGAGAGCAGCCAGAGGGCAGAGTGTCGGGATGCCCAGAACCAGAAGCAGTGCCCTGGAGCCCGGCCACACACCCTGCCTCATGCCAGCAAGCAAAGACAGAAAACAAATGCGAGTGCCGTTCTCTGAATCTTTTACCACCTAACCTGTTGTTCACTCAGACTCCTTTTATACTGAGGTGATATTTTGGGTGTCAAGTTTGAGGATAGAATTGTGAATTATTTAGGTACCACGTACTTTACTTAACGTATCAAAACTAGACAACAATGTATAAATGCTTAATTTTTCATACATAATTCAATAGAATTCAATTCATGTTTATTTCTATAGTGCTTTTAAAATGTAGATTGTGTCAAAGCAGCTAGAAGATTATAGTAAAATGAAACTGTCAGTCCAGTTTTCAGAGTTGAAGTTCAGTTTAGTTCAGTTTAATGTGGTTTAAATTTCACTGCTGAAAGTTGCGATGCGCAGCTCCACAAGTCCCGAAACAAGCAAGCCAGTGGCGACATAATGTAATCTTCAGTGTTCAGAATTTGATGGAATTATAGTTTTGGCTATACCATGCTAGTAGTTTTACTAAACAACCAAGGCACTTCAACGAAAACTCTATATTTTTTGAAAAACATCATGGTGGTTAAAACTAGAGAAAAGCAATCATGTAGGTTGAAGAAAGATTACACATAAAATGTCTGAAGGTTACAGGACTTGGTTTGAATGACTTCAGCACATCTGCAGGCAGAAGTCATCTCAAATCAAATCACTTTTATTGTCACATCATCAGCAGCACGTGTGCTATGATGAGTGAAAAGCTTAGGTGCTGGCTCCAGACAGTGCAAAATACAGACAGTACAAATACAACGACAGTGCAAAATACAGACAGTGCAGAATACAGACAGTGCAGAATACAGACAGTGCAAATTACAGACAGTGCAGTATACAACAACATACTCACAAAAAACAAGACAATGTAAAATTGGCAATGTTGACAGCGATACGTAGGCAGTATTGTTTTAAGTATTGATTTGTTAAAGTGCAGTGCATGCTACATCTTGATGGTGTGCAGTGTGGGGTAGGGAAGAGTTTGTGTGGGGTGTGTTAAGTGTTCATCAGCCTGATAGTCTGAGGGAAGAAACTTTCCTTCAGTCGGCTGGTGCGTGACCGGATGCTGCGGAACCTTCTGCCTGAGGGTAGCAGAGAGAAAAGTCTATGGCTTGGGTGGCTGGAGTCGCTGATGATTCTCTTGGCTTTCCTCATGCACCTCCTGGTATAGATGTCCTGGAGGGAGGGAAGCTCACCTCCTACTACACGTCCAGCAGTTCGCACGATCCTAAGTAGACCTTTGCGATTGCTGCTGGTGCTGTTTCCGTACCAGGTGGTGATGCAGCCAGTGAGGATGCTCTCCACAGTGCAGGTGTAGAACGAGCGGAGGATGTGGGGGCTCATTCCAAACCTCCTGAGACGCCTGAGGAAGAAGAGGCGTTGTTGTGCCTTCCTCAGCACTGCGTCTGTGTGGGCAGTCCATGTCAGATCCTCAGCGATGTGTACTCCAAGAAACTTGAAAGTGCTGACTCTCTCCACTGGTGTCCCGTTGAAGGTGATGGGAGTGTGTTCTTTCTTCTCTCTCCTGAAATCCACCACCAGCTCCTTGGTTTTGCTGATGTTGAGTGAGAGGTGGTTTTCCTGACACCACTGCGTCAGAGCGTGCACCTCCTCTCTGTAGGCCGTCTCTCACTCTGCTTCACTGATTGTAGTGTTTCTTAGCCATAATTTTCGGGTCTTTGGGTTGGCATTTTATTATTTCAATTTTAGCCATTTGCCTTGTGATGGGTTGATTGAATGAATATTGATGGCTGTTTCATCATATTGCTGTGACGAAAGCAGGGAAGAAACTACATGTTGCTGAAGGAATGTCTGATAAACAATAACTTGTTTTTCACTCTGTCATGTATCTGTATTAGAGACCAAACTTTGAAAACACCACCAAACCATGACTTCATCTCAACCTCAAAACAAATTTGCTTGCCTATATCTTCCTTATCACATTAGAGTGTGTCCCGCATTAGCTAATGCTTGATTCACCAATCAGATGATTCCTAACTCACTATTAATAATCTGAGTTTTCCCCAGGTTCTCCAGTTTCCTCCCACAGTCCAAAAAACATGCAACATAAGTAAATTGAACATACAAAATTGGCATCATAGTCAAGTTCTTAGCAAGTCGTATATCTCTCCTTGGCCATCCCTATATCTGTCATTAGCCAGAAATAAGTCAGGGGAGTTCATCGAGATCTACCTGAGCTCAAACTCCCCTCTCGCCCTGATAATGGGAGGGAGCCCAGGGCTCGAGGATCTTATAAGCTCAGGGCTCTCTCCTGGGACAGTATGCCATACAAGCTTATTACAAAGTTGTAAACTTAAACTCGTTGCTGTATATGGAGGATGAGGAAACTCTCAAATTTTATCTTAAACATTATGTTCCAAAGATGAATTTTCATTTTTGAGTGAACTACCCCTTTAAAGTATTTTAAAGCCCCTTTGTGTGTTAGAACGGTCCACAAGGATGCCTCTTGTAGATCATCTTATTATTATCTTTTGGAAAAAAGCCTGTGTCACTCTGGTCAAAGAAAAACTTGCTGGTTGAATAAAAACAACTATAACCTCCTAGGGCCCAAGTGTCCACATACGTGGACAGCACATTTTTAGCTCTTAAGTGGCTATTTAAAATACTTTGAATGTTTTATATTTTGTTACAGACATACAGTGTCATCCTGCAACTGTTTTGCAGCATATTAAATGTCCCAAACCCTATTTTTAACTGTCCAAAATGGGAAAAATTTTTGGTTTTACTCTCTGATAGTCAAAGCAAGTTCAAAAAAAAAAAAAAATCTATGTTAAAATTCAGAAAAAAGTGTTTTATGTAAATTCGGACCACGAGTCCACATATAGGGACATCATTTTCTCTTAAAGTACATCATATCAAAAGATGATACTTAGATTTTTATTCTAATTAGGTTCCAATAAGTCCAAATAGCAAAGAGAAATAAAAAATGCATGTAAAAAAACACCTTGGGCCTTAAGAGTCAGAATTTGCCAGGGGTATGAATAATTTTGGGCTTGACTTTATATGGTTTTCACTTTATTCTGTAATTCATTCATTCATTTTGTTTTCGGCTCAGTATCTTTATTAATCTGGGGTTGCCACAGCGGAATGAACCGCCAACTTATCCAGCATATGTTTTACGCAGTGGATGTCCTTCCAGCAACAACCCATCACTGGGAAACACCCATACATTCTCATTCAAGCACATAAACTATGAACAATTTAGCTTACCCAATTCACCTGCATGTCTTTGAACCGTGAGGGAAACCGGAGGACTCGGAGGAAACCCATGCGAACACGGGGAGAACATGCAAACTCCACACAGAAATGCCAACTGACCCAGCTGAGGCTCGAAGCAGCGACCTTCTTGCTGTAAGGCGATCCTGCTACCCACTGCGCCACCATGACACCTTCTGTAATACAGAAGAAATCTATTTCTGCAATTGTTTTAGGAATTGGGGGAAATGACAATAAGAATAACAAACACAGTAAACAACTTGTACAAACAATTGTGTTTATGACTACATAAAAATAAAATAAAATAAAATAATAGATATGTGTTTGCACCATCAAGCACTATATGCTGTTTATGGTTAAAAATCAATGGATGTAATGTAATGTGTAATGTGTGTATTTGTACACATTACACATGGAAGTAAATGAGACTGTAAGTCACAAGACAAATAAGTTCTAATGCTCTTCAGTGAAGGAATAAAGTCAATCTGATTAGTGCTCGCTCACATTTAGCACTTTTTAAATTGCGTTTATCCCTTTCTCATTAAAGCCAGCTGTATGTCATCGCCTCTCTTTAATCTGAAGACTCCTCTATCCATCACCTGCTGCTGGTTTGGCCCTGTTCAAACTCTCTCCTCCTACACTGTCTGGCCGAGTGGGCCGAGAGCAAATCTCATTTGCTTTAGCACTCACACTAAATCAGTGAGAGAAATAGCACCTGATTGCATAAGCATGACTCCACACGGGGAAACGCGAGCCTCGGTCCTCCGACACCTCCGTTGAACGTGTCGTTCCTCTGCTTTATTATTGATGACCGCGGGTTGCGTGTTCGGGCTCCGTGCCGAGATGAGCTGCTGTCCAGAGGCTTAAATGAGCTTGAACTTGACACTTGGCTCAGAACAGAAACCCTACAATGTATTGCATCGCCTTTAAGTCCGTCTAATTAAGTGGTGATATTGAGTAGGTTTTTACAGAGAATGCATTAATTGGTTTACAATAAGGACTCACTTATTAACATTCGGTTAAGTTAGTGCTGTCAAACGATTAATCACATAAAAAGTTTGTATATTTACATAATCTTTCTCTATGTCTACTCACTGTGTATAAAGATTGTGAAGCTTACATATAATTAAAAAAAACATCTAAAATAAGCTACTAAAAATACAAAACCTATATATATATATATATATATATATATATATATATATATATATATATATATATATATATATATATATATATATATATATATATATATATATATATATAGTCAGAATTATTAGCCCCCCTTTGTTTTTCTTTTTTAAATATTTCCCAAATTATGTTTAACAAAGCAAGGAAATTTTCACAGTATGTCTGATAATATTTATTCTTCTGGAGAAAGTCTTATTTGTTTTATTTCGACTAGAATAAAACCAGTTTAACCATTTTAAGGACTAAATTATTAGCCCCTTTAAGCTATATTTTTTTCTGATAGTCTACAGAACAAACCATCATTATACGATAACTTGCCTTATTACCCTAACCTGCCTAGTAAACCTAATTAACCTAGTCAAGCCTTTAAATGTCTCTTTAAACTGTATAGAATTGTCTTAAAAAATATCTAGTAAAATATTATTTACTGTCATCATGGCAAAGATAAAATAAATCAGTTATTAGAAATGTGTTGAAAAAATCTTCTTTCAACGAAACAGAAATAGGGGAAAAAATAAACAAGGGGGCTAATAATTTTGACTTCAACTGTGTGTGTGTATATATGTATATATATATATATATATATATATATATATATATATATATATATATATATATATATATATATATATATATATATATATATATATGTGTGTATATAACTTTAATTTATAATATAAATAATACAAATTCTAAAATATATACCCACATAGCAAACAGACTTGGCCCAAATGTGGCCTCATTATGGCACTGCTGGCGTGTTGACAGCACTGGCATGTATAATGTCAGCCGAATGTGGGCCATGCATGGCAATGATGGCATGCATGATGGTAAACTACATTTGGGACAGTTGTGGATGGGAGGTGTGTGGCCCAGATCAGTGTAGCGATTGTTCACATTGTTTAGGTAACATTAGGCTGGGTTATGGCTCAGTTTTTAGGGTTTCTGGTTAAAGGGTGGTGTTGATATAGTTAACTTATAGCTGAGAGTTGGTACCAATAAAAAACCTGTTTTGGCCCAGTTCAGGGCCAGTTAACGGTAATAAATTGGCTGGGATTTGGGCCGGTTATGGCCCATGTGTGGCCCTTGTCTTTAATCCAGTTATGGGCCACTTCAGGACCGTCATTCTTTGCGGTACTTGGGCCAAGGGAAAAGTTATTTAGAGGCCCGGAGCTGGGCCAGAAAACATTTGCTATGTGGGTACATGTGTATTTATTTACATATACAAAATAAATATGCAGAGTAGACATATATGTATTATGTAAATACAAGCTTTTATTTTGGATGCGATTAATCGTGATTAATCTTTTGACAGCACTAGCTTATGTATTACCTAACAAAAGCAAATATGAGATATGAGTAAACAGTAGCCATACGCATTTTACAGAATTTACAAATCTTCATTTAGAAGTAGCCTATTGATCTTTATTAATCTTACTTCACAGTATACATTAATAAATTATTGAATGCTAACAGTTAAAATTCTTGATTAAAATGCATTAATAAATGCTGAAGTTAAAGGCATAGTTCATACAAAAATGAAGATTTACTCACTATTCGCTCACCCTTAAGTGGTGAAACCCAGCAACTATTATTCACCAAATCAAAAACTATGGAAGCCAGGGGTTACAGGTTTCCAGCTTTCTTTGAAATATCTTATTTTGTGTTTAACAGAAGTAAGCCAAACAGGTTTAGAACATGTAAAGGGTGACAAAATTATGACAGTTTTATTTTTGGGTGAACTGTCCCTTTAACATTAAGATTAAATTCTGTAAGTTGGCTATTTTACGACACCTTTTTTTGTTTTATAATTTCTATAATTCTATTTACTTGAATATATTTTGGTCACACTTTATTTTGATGGTCCGTTTGTTGAATCTAAGTTACATTGCATCTACATTTCAACTAATTCTCATTAGATTATAAGTAAACTGTTAGGTTGGGGTTAGTGTAAATTGGCATGTACTTGCTAAGTTTCTTATAGTCAGTTAAATGTCTGTTTATCAGCAGTATCAATAGATATTAAGCAGACAGTCTACAAATACTCAAATGGACCATCAAAATAAAGTGTTACCAAAATTTTAATTCCTTTCATTTTAATGGAGCTCCTTTACAGTTGTCTACTACAGGTTTCCAAATTGCTTTGAAATGCTAAATGACCAAGTGAAGTTGTTTTCAAACTGTAAAAACCGGCAGCTGTGGTTGCCAGTATTTAACCGTAAAAAATACGGTACAAACCGTAAAAGTAATTTCTCATTTTTACAGTAAATTACCGTATTTCATTAATTTATAGAGGTAATATGTCTGTATTTTAAATTAACAACATCTACACATGTTTTGTTACACAGATAAACACATTAACACAGCCATATGCAGGTGGTGATGAGAAAGTTCATAAATAATGAACCAATGCTCATCACAAACAACTTTTCCCACTATCAGAAAAGTGTATCAATGAGAAGAAGGTGCTCAGTGTCGTTCACACAGCTACTAAACACCAGTATGGTAACACGCATAAAACTAAAGTCATGAAATAAACATTGTTTATCAACATTAGATGTAACATAACTCACTAATATACATTACTGATGGGGAAACAACTAAAAAGATCCATATTAATGTCAACAAAAAGCATAAAAAGTGATGTGCCATGCAGGGAATTCTGGGAAAGTCAATTTATGGTTATTCGCCGTATATATTAAGGAAACATACTGTTAACCAGGTTACGGATTTGTACTGTAGGATTTTTACAGTTTTTTATCGTTGAAATCACAGCCATTTTTTACAGTGCATGTATTAATATTTTGTGCTCAGAAAGAGTAAATGAGAAAAAAAAGTTACTACACTAATATTTTATATTACCTGTTTCTAATAACAGGTAGTGGTGGTGGATGAGGAGATTCTCCCCAATGTGTAAAGCGCTTTGAGTGCCCAGAAAAGTGCTATATAAATGTAAATAATTATTAATATTAATAGCATCCATCAAAAGACAAACATCTTTTAAACCTGTTCATCAAGAGAAACTCATGCTAATATTTATTTTCTAGTTGAATTCATGTCACGTTGCATCCAAATTCTCCTCTATAATTAATCTTGGTGTCAGAATCCTTTCAAGACGTCTTCTTTCATGATATTCACTGACATTTGTCTGTGAGCTGCAGTTGTTTTCCTGTTTGTCAAACAGCAATATTTCTTCTTTCGAGGCACATAAAAGCTCTCTAGAGATACATCATTTGTATGTACATACTAAACCCCTGTGGCTGTAAGAAGGCTATGGGGCCCGCTTGCTTTTGGGAAAAGGAGTCACGTTATGTCATCTGGAATTAAAGAATGCAAAAGCATCAGTTCAGATCATTAGACCTCCTTCTGAGAAAAAGGAGAGCTTATAATGACAATGTGCGTGTGAATTATTAAACAAAGAATACTAATCACTCCATTCACGACGCTCCCATCCGTTCGCACGCTGAACCTCTGATGCGAGCATACGTGTAAATGCTCAGTAAATGAGATTACAGAGCTCATGCACTCAGAGCTGAATCAGAGAGAGGTGATGCAGTGCAGATATACTTGCTGATACCTGAGAGAGGAGTAGAGCAAACATCAGCCTATTCCTGTAGAGCAAACACTACCACCAGGGCTTCATTAAAACTGATTGGACCCACAGGGACCACACCTGTTCCGGGCAGGTTGGGATCCACACACACACATACACACACGCTCTGTGGCTTCAGCTTTCAAGGGAACTGGGTTAATACACTGCAAATACACAATCAGGAGAACACGAGTGCTCTGGATTCTCAGAAGCAGTGGGAAATTCTGGAAGCACTTGGATATTATCAAATATAAAGTGTTTTCATCGCTCTGCCATATTGGAGGCACAAAAAGTAAACAATGCCACTGAATTTAACTAAACCATATTTTGCTGACTACTGTATTGCTGCTGAAAAGAATCTAATATGGTCATGTTTTGAGCTGTACTAATCAGTCAAAACATTTACTACTATACCCAGCAGGCACCGTGATGTCAAAATGGCATAATATTGATATTAACATTTCAATAACGCAAAACAATTTGATGTTAAAACCCTGACATCCATTTGACATTTACACATTAATCCCCTTTTGACCAACAAATTAATGACACAAAAAAGTATTAAAATATAACAACATTTGTATTCATCTTAGCATCCATTGCAAATGTACACTGGATTTTGTATCCTTACAATGCATGTAAGCTACCTTGATGTCTAAATGACATCAAATAGACATCTAACATTGGCATCAGAAAACATCAAAAAATTATTACAGGGCTATCCTTTAATTGAGCATTTTTTTGACTCCAATGTTAGATGTAAATTTGATGTCATTTAGACGTCAAGGTAGTCAATTGTGATATGTTTTGATGTGTTTTTTGATGTCATTTTGAAATCAACGTGCATGCTGGGTAGACTGCCAAATATTATAACAAGTCAAGCAAAAGAGAGGCAAAACTGTCTGAGAAACAAAAGATGTTTGTGTTTGGCCAAACTGAATCAGGATTTCCTAGACAAGAAATTTTATTTATTTTTTTCCTGATAGAAGTGTGCCTGTCATCGCAGTAAGCAGTCTCCTGCTAACCCTCTCTATATGTTCTGGAGTTGCCCTCAGCTGACAAATTTCTGCTCCAGTGTTTTTGATACCCTTAATAAAGCTATTAACATAAATCTAGACACGAAACCCTTGGTATTTCAGAGAGAGTTGACTTGACTGCATCTCACCAGGTTATTGCTTTTTCGACTCTTTAAGCTAGATGAGCCATTCTTATCAAATGGAAACAGGAACTTCCTCTATCACATGACATGTGGATCTGAGAAATCTTGAGAAGTTAAGATGCCTACTTGCAGGATATCTCAAGTGATTTTACAAGACCTGGAACCCTGTTTTAGACTATATCAAAGGCTTACCCTGTTCAGTTCAGAGGAAATTTTGACTCCTTAACGCAAACTTTTCTTTTTTTTTTTTTTTTTCATTTTTAATTTTAATTATTATTTTTTCTCTCAGAGGATATGTTTGTTTTTCATAAATTTTATTTATTTTATTTTGAGCAAATAGTGGGAAAATAAGAAAACTAAGACAGTCTGTAATGTTTCCTATGTTGTATTGTATACCTCTATGTATGGTCTTGTTAAACACCAATAAAAAAAAGAAATTTTATTTACATTTACATTTATATTTCCTCCTATGATTTCTGTCAAGTAAGTGAAATATTAGGCTAATATCTAAATTAACACGGCTTATAAGTCTTTTACCACCTATTAAATTCAGTTTGTCAAAATACTGCACGCTTTTAAAGCTGCGGTCACACTGCACTTTTTTCCCAATAGACTTCCATTCATAAGCATGCGAATGCGTCAGACCGGAAATGCCAGCTCGTGCTACAAGTTTCGCAGTTTGCTGCATTGCAAAGTTCAAGTTTGGTAAACTCTGACCTGCGAAATCGCATCACTTGACTGCGTGAAACTGTGGTCACACTGCACATTTCTCCCCATAGACTTCCATTCTTACTGGAAACGCAAGGTTGTGCGGCAAGTTTCGCAGGTCGCTGCATTGGAAAGTTCAAGCTTGGTGAACTCTGACCTGCGAAATCGCATCACATGATTGCGTAAGACCAATCGAGTATCAAAACATGACCTCTCTGGACAGGAATTTAAAACATGGACCAATCCCTCACTTTTTTAATGTCTAATCATCTTGTTTAATCCCGCACCTTTTTGCAGTACCATACTACAGAATTTCACAAGCTCAAACTCTAGTGTGACTGCAGCTTGAGACCAATTGAGGATCAAAACATGACCTCTCTGAAGAGAAATTCAAGACATAGACCAATCGCTCGCATTTTTTAAATGTCTAATCATCTTGTTTAATCCCGCCCTTTTTCGCAGCGCTGTATAACAAAATTTCACACGCAAAAACTCTACTGTGACCGCAGCATTAGTCC